>JXTC01000087.1:18655-140604 GCA_002914845.1 Trema orientale | reverse complement strand
TAAAATTCTAACACCTAAACATGACCTTCGATGACCCAGTTCAACTCTCAAAATTTGCCTCAAAGATTGCACATATTATAAAGCTCAAAAAAAAAAAACTCCGAACACTGTAAAAGTCTAGAATTTCAATTCAAATGCTAACCTGACTCCACTATAGATTCCTTGAGTGCGTGTGTGTGAACATAATTACACTTAATCATATGCAACTCGAATCAGTTTATGCAAACAAGTAAGTTAAAACAAATCTCAAGACAGAAATATATAAATTCCATAGGCCTATTTTTCATATCACTCTCCACTAATGTAGACAAACACTGCACTAAAGATCTTTAGGACTTTATTAAGCTTATAATGTAAGGCTAGGGTAACATGTAGGATAAAAGTCATTTTTATGGCTCAAATCACCCTAAGCACATATAAAGTTTTCAGATCTCTATACAATTCAACTCAACACTTTGTCGACAAAATTCCCCCAAACTTGTTTTCTACTTTCTTCTTCAGTCCATATTTTTCTTCTTTTTCATTGAAATACTATACCCTCAAACTTATAATTTTCAATTTTTTTTTTCTTTTGCATAAGGATATAGTACTTTCTTTTTTTCTTTTTTTTTTTCGTACACCTTCATAAGATTTTTTCTCAACACCACCCTTCCTCCCAAATTGTCAAATAACTAAAAATATATTATCAATAAAGATCGCATGTGCTCAAAGTGTAAGGTAAAATGTTGAAAACTGTTTAAAGCTAGGCTGAAAAATATGGGTGTCAAAGAAAATGTCAATATAGGCTCAAAAGGGGTAAACTAAAGGTAAATAAGTGTCAAGGGTAGGCTTGAAAGGCTCAAACGATCCAAAAATGGCCTAAATCATGTCTCTAATGCAATACAGTCTAGGATTTCACCTCAAGTGATAATCAAATAAGTTCTAGAGTTTATTAACGAGATTTCAAAGATGTACTTAATTTACATAAACTTTCTCCAAGTAAGCAAAATAATCAAATGCAACTACTTATATGCTCAAAATTATCAAAGAATCATAAGCAAAACCAAACTAACACAGAATCAAGCACACAGACAAAAACAGTATTCATCATTCTTCCAAGAACCTTATTCAGTTAAATCAAATTCTTATCATCGGCGTTTGACAATTAAATTGGGTCATTAAAACAAACCTAAAAAGACAAAATTAAACTTTTTTTATTTTTATTTTTATTTTTTTGAAAATTTTTTTAACTCCCTACCCCCAAACTTAAAATTAACATTGTCCCCAATGTTAAAAATAAAAGAGAAGGTAAAAGAAAACTCCCTCAGATTTTCACACGAAGATGGAGGCTTCTAGCTAAGTCGCTGAAATCCACGTATTGACCCCCAAACTTGTGCAAGAACCTGAAATACACGAAAACAAAACAAACAAAACATAACAAGGGAAAAGAAACCTAAAAAAAATCAAAAAATAAAAAGGAAAAAGAAAAAGTTTATGGGTTGCCTCCCAAAAAGTGCTTGATTTTATAGTCATCAGCCAGACTCTTCAGTAGGATCATTCAAGGAGGTTCGTAGATGGATAGAATTGGTCTGGAGGGACCTTTCCCAAGCTTTTCAAATTTCGCCTTCCTCCCATGATAGTACGATGGAGCTTCTGAAATATTTGCATATTTCTTGACATCTACTTTCTCCTCTTTCGTAGATGTGGCATGGATATTCAAAGCTGCATGAGGCTCTTTTGGATGCTCAGTATTCACAGTTTCAGTTGCACTTCTCTCCAAAATATCAACTTTAAAGCAAGAAGCTGATTCGAGTGGATACTTGGTCTCTTTAAAAACATTAAAGACAACTTTTTCATCTTGGACTCGCATTGTCAATTGACCTTTTTGTACATCGATGAGAGCCCGCCCAGTAGCTAGAAAAGGTCGACCAAGAATAATAGGAATTTCTTGATCTTCTTTAATATCAAGCACTAAAAAGTCTGCTGGGAAGATGAATTTATCGACTTTAACAAGCACATCCTCGACAATACCTCTAGGATACTTTATAGAGCGGTCCGCCAATTGCAAAGAAACAGTTGTTGGTTTTTACTTCCCCCAAACCTAATTTTTTGTAGACCGAGAGTGGCATTAGATTGATGCTGGCACCAAGATCACATAGAGCTTTGTCAAAGAATGAATTCCCAATGGTGCATGGAATATTAAAGCTCCCAGGATCTTTTAGCTTTGGTGGAAGTTTCTTCTGTAAGATCGCACTGCACTTCTCAGTAAGTGCACCTGTTTCATAATCCTCTAGCCTCTTTTTATTAGATAAAATCTCTTTTAGAAACTTCACATAATTTGGTGATTGAGCAAGCATCTCTGCGAAAGGAATGTTTATGTGGAGTTTCTTGAAAACATCTAAAAACTTTGAAAATTGTTTATCCATGTTATGCTTGTAGAACCGTTGAGGAAATGGTAGAGGAGGAACATATGGCTCTGGATTATCAGGAAAAAGCTTGGACTTGGGCTTTCCTGGTTCAACATGATATTTTTCGGATTGCTCTTGGGGTTGCACTGGCTGCTTACTTGAGCTCGTAGACGGTGAAGAAGCTAAAGGTGATAAGTTAGCTAAAACAGATTGACTTGGTTGCTCTACTTGCTTCCCACTTCTGAGAGTTATCGCGTTGCATTGCTCCTTAGGGTTCACCTCTGTATTGCTTGGTAAATTACCTTGTGGTCGAGAGTTAACTGCAATGGCTAGTTGACCAATTTGAGTCTCAAGATTTCTTAAGGACGCAGCCTGATTTTGAAGAATAGCATCATTCTTAGCCATGTATTGCATAAATATCTCCTCAAGTGCTAGCTTTTTCTCTTGTTGTGGTGGTGGCGCTTGTTGTGCAAATCCAGGTGGAGGCATAGGTCGACTAGCTGAATTAGACCCTTGATTATTGTTATTCCAAGAGAAGTTCGGGTGATTTTTCCAGCCTGGGTTATAATAATTTGAATTGGGGTCGATCTGTTGCCTGTTTAAATTTGCCACATATTGCACAGATTCTACATTGAAAGGACACTGGTTGCTCCTATGATTATCACCACAATTTCCGCAAGCTACAAATGGGCTATTCATGGCACGAACTCTTAGCAAATCAAACTTTTTAGACAAAGCATTAACTTGAGTAGTCAAGGTAGCAATGGCTTCCTTCTCATTTATGCTTGTAGTTCTTCTCGAAGTCGTTCTCTCTGAAGGCCACTGGTAGTTATTGGCTGCCATCTCCTCTAATAGATCGTATGCTTCGTCCGTAGACTTTCCCATCAAAGTACCACCTGCTGCTGCATCAACTATTGTTCTCAAATGTCCCATCAAGCCGTTATAAAATGTTTGAACGAACAACCACTTCGGGATTCCATGATGTGGGCATCTTCTCAACATATCTTTATACCGCTCCCAAGCCTCATATAATGATTCATTGTCGAATTGGACGAAGGAGGTGATATCATTGCGCAGCTTAGCTGTCTTCGCTGGTGGAAAAAAATTTTGCCAAAAATTTCTGTGCCAAATCATCCCATATAGTGATTGACCCAGCTGGTAAGGAGTTCAACCAGCTCTTAGCTTTATCCCGCAGAGAGAAAGGGAAAAGCCGCAACCTGATTGCATCATCAGAAGCTCCATTATGCTTGAAAGTATCGCAGATTTCCAAAAAATTCATAATGTGCTGGTTTGGATCATCACTTGGTAATCCTCCAAACTGGACAGAGCTCTGGATCATTTGAATAATAGCGGGCTTCAGTTCGAAGTTATTAGCATTAATGGTAGGTCTTCGAATGCTTGAACTGAGGCCATCAATCAATGGGATAGCATAATCACGCAGAGGCTTTGTCTCGTCCTGGTCACCCATTATTGCGGGAGGATTTGCTTGCCGATTTTTCGCTCTTCGAATTTCCCTAAGCGTTCTTTCAATTTCCGGATCTAACGGCAAAAGCTCCCAACTCCTCGTACGTCTCATATATTGCTACAGAATACCTGAGATTACCAAAGAAAAAAAAAATAATAATAATAAAAGAAAAAAAATAAAAGTTTGAATTAAATCTCAACTAATCGATATTAGTATTAACAAAAAAAAATTATAAAACAATATTCCCCGGCAGCGGCGCCAAAAACTTGTTATGGATTTTTATACGCAAGCGCACGTATCGAACAAGTAATAAAGTGATGA
Source organism: Trema orientale (assembly GCA_002914845.1). Taxonomy (NCBI): domain Eukaryota; kingdom Viridiplantae; phylum Streptophyta; class Magnoliopsida; order Rosales; family Cannabaceae; genus Trema; species Trema orientale. The sequence goes on along the minus strand of JXTC01000087.1, from coordinate 136,431 downwards.
ATAAAGATATCGTTCCCACAGAGAAATTGCTATAATTTGTTAAGCACTAACCTACACTAGTTATCAATTTATCCAAACAATCAATTTGAGAATTTTAAAATTAAAATTTAAACTTAAAGAAAACAAGAAAATAAATAAAACAAAATTAAAAAGCGCAAGTAATTTTATCAAATCACCAATGAAAATAAACCTAGGATTACAATTTTCACTCTACGTATGCCTGAATTACTAGTTACCCTCTTTGAATTACTATTTAACCCAAATTGCCAATCAAGAACCCTAGTGTATCTACAAGCCTCTTCCGATAGTCATGTAGAAATATCTCTTCTAATTAACTCACTATATTCCTATGTGAATTAGATTAAGAAGAGATTCATTAAGATTAAGGTCTTTTAATAATTGCACATGTTATGTAGGTATATTCCTATCCTACATAAACTCGTATAAACATGATCATGTGTTATTCTATCTAGGTCTAAATTTGAAATTCCTTTTTCAAGTTCATACAAATTACCAGTATCAATTTAAGTGGTGATCAAGCACTCAAAAGCATTAAGAACAAGAGAGAATAATCAACTCGTAAATTAAATAGTAAAATCAAAGAGGTAACATCATAATTCAAACTACATATAGAGATCCCATTGCAATCCTAGAAAATAAATTTAGTTCATAATGAAAATAACAAAACTAAAAATAAAAATTTGCAACATAATGAAAAATAAAAATAAAAATTAAACAAACGAGAGTTTCACAGAGTGCAGAATTATTGATAACAGCTGCAAGCCTCCTCTTCCAATTTGGCATGCAATTGCTCTCTCTATTAATTTCTCTCTCTCTCTGGACTACTGTGTATATCTCTCTAGAATGGTGTGTATTTTTGCACTGTTCCGTAGCCCTTTTATAGCTGATGGAAGTAAATTCACGTTCCCCAAAAGTCTTATCTGATTGGTTGAGTGATTTGGCCGTTTCTTAATTTTTTTCCTCTTCTTTTCTCTTTCCCGTTTCCCCACGTTCCTATTCAGAATCTGATACTTGGGCGATAATCCTGTGCGGCAAAATTCGGTAAGCTCAGCACGAAACGGAGCATTAATTGGCTGAACGAAAACTTGACTTTGACCAGGTGATGTGGCGCTGTCTCGTTGGATGACAAAACCGGGCTTATGGTCTCTCGCCGCACAGGATCAGACACGGCTGAGTTAGCCCTGCGCCAGCCGTCAGCATGTGGGCCCCAGCTGTCCCCTGCTCCAGCCGTCCCAGTCGCAGCGCCTGCGCGTGGATTGCACGCGCCAATCCGAGCCGTCCACTAGCAGATCTAACGGCCGAGATTCCTCCGTTTTTTTCTCTTTCTTTATCCTAAACAAAATAAATTAAATCTAAATAAAATTAATTTATCCTAATTAAACTAAACACCTAAATAAAATAACTAAAACAAAGTAAAATTAAATTAAAACTAAATCTAATTAAAATAAAATAAAACAACCTAAATTACTTAAAATTAAAATTAAAATTACTCTAAGACACAAATTTTTAATGAATAAAAAGCATAATTAGCCCTATAAAAATAGAGTTTATCAGAGAGAGAGAGAGAGAGGGGAGCGAATCCTAATATGAGAGGATATCTATAAACATGCTATAATAAAAGTAGTCTTTACCATATCATAGTGCTAAAAGCAAGACTTATTGACTTCTTGAAATATATAGAGCTATGGAAACTGATTGTATAATGTGCCAATTACTTCTAAATATAAAACCAAACAGTTCCAAAAGTTGTTTTTTCAGTCAAAATAGTATGGAATAATTCGACATATATATATACATATATATAAAATTGGTTCATCAAACACCATTTCTGGTTAGAATATCTAATATTTAGAATCGTGAACTAAACCAATTAAACTAGCCCAAACTTCTCTTGATGACCTCACCTAATGGCCATTAACTTCTACTGTGTAGAAGACAAAGTTGACCCAAGTAGTATGGGATGTGGCACCCCATGAGACTGCTAAAGAGCCCGACCTTGTCTATACTGAGCTGCTTTAAGATTTCCATAGATTATTTTCGAATAGAAAAGCTCTAAAAAAGAGTAAAACCACTAAGATCCAAATGGGCTAAGAAAATAATTTAGGGGAAATTAGATATTATACGGTGTTTTTGGAAAAAATTTGAAAAATACGATGGTTTTCGTTTTTTTAAGGTGTGGTACAGTTTTTATTAGAAAAATATCATTTTTTAAAAAATATTTAGAAAAATACCATCTTTTAAAATAGTAACCAGTTTCTGATAACTAATTTCCAAAAACTGGTAACTAGTAATCAATGGTATTTATAACTAGTATATAATTGGTAACCAGTAACAAATTTCCAGAATCAGAAACTAATAACTATTTTTAAAATGGTATTTTTCTAAATATTTTTTAAAAAGTGATATTTTTCTAATAAAAAGTATAAAAGTTAAAAAAAACTTCCGTATTTTGTAATTCTTTTCGATTTTTGTAGGTAAAAATGTTAGAAACCCAATAATTTAAATTATTAGTCCGGCCCCATATATAAATGTGCGCAAGTTAGTTGCTTTTAATATTATGCTCAGTTGTGTTTGTTGAGTTCCTTCTTTTTTTGTACCCCGTAGAGGGAGATATATTTATCACCGTAGTCTATTTACTTCAAAAAGCATTCTATTAGTTTTAAAAAGGAAGTTGTGGGTTGCGTAGAATGCAACTTCCTGGACGACTAGTACTACTTATTAAATAAATTCCTTTAAAAAAGTTTAAAGAATTTTTTTTTTTTTGGAAAAAGAACAAAATATTTTCATTCACTATGATTGTTGAAAACTACACAATCAAAAACGCAATAATGATATAAATTATAGAGTGAATTTAGACCCAATCGCGCACGCAAAAGAAAATAGAGAATATAAATATTTAACATAGTTCAGCTGCAAAATATAATATATATATCCATGAAAGAACACCATCAATCGTTTTACTAATAAAGAGAATAATTTATATTACACAATTTCTGTATACCCAAAAGCCTTAAAAGCTGATAAGTATACTCTTTGTATTCACTAATCTAAAAGCTTTATGAACTCATAAATATGCTTTTATCTTTCATTATCCCCAAAACCCCAAGATCCAAAAAAACAGATAGTTTTCTTCGCTCTGCTGAACTACATAAGCTCCTAATTAAACGTGAAAAAGAAAGTGCTTACCTTATATGCTATTTTTAAGTTTTTTTTGTTGGTTTTAAAATGATTTTCGCAGTAGAAGATTGGTCCAGGAACTTTTAAATTTTTTTTTTTTTCAAAACAATAGACTATATGAGTGCATATTATTAATTCATAGAAAATAGAAAATATACAAAGAAAATAGATCTAATACCTCTTGTAGCCTAGAAGCGAATCCTAGCTTTTCTATCTTCTAAACCAATTCAAGCCTCTAGCACAACTGGATGAACGTATGGATGTTGCGTACAGTTTCTCAATCTCACACTTTTAGGCACTTGCAATATTCTCAACGCATGAGATTGCAAGAGTTTACTCTACAAAGAATGGGAAGACTCTCTTCTTTTTCTCTCTAGGTTATGGAGGCTCTGTGAAAAATAATGTGTATCTATTTCTGCTAGGATTTCACCTTATATATATGTATATATTTATTAAACTATTTAATAAATAATATATTAATCAAATTAATATATATATATGGTTGCCAATCCAATAGGTATTTTTTTTAGCCGTGGATCATCATGGTGATCCAACAGCTATAATAATATGCATGAAAAGACGTGTATCATTAATACTATTTCTCTCTCTTACTTTTTAATATTAAAAAATGTGCATGATAAATTTTAATTGGCCAAAATGATACCTATATATAGATATAAAAAAAATACCTACTGAATTGGTGCCCTATATATATATATATAACTTAAAAAAAACGTGACTTGTTTTTCAAAAGAAAAACGTAAACTTATATATATATATATATATAAACTAATAAATAACTCACTCCTTCAAGGAAGAGTGTTTCACTTTCAATCAGTTTCTTAATTTCTGTTTATCTAATTATCTGATAATTAGATATTTTTAAATTTAAAATTTAAATAAATTAGAAAACTTATCTATCAATAAATTTAAATTAATTAATTCAAAATTAATTAATTAATTAATATTAATTATTAATTATTTTAGACAAATAATTTATCTAGACAAAGTGTATAGTAATAGAAATAATATAATATCCAGTACAGTATTTGTAAGAGGTGGAATTAGGGACCTATGGACCTACAATTCAAGCTCTAATAAATTATGACAATTAGTTAAACTCTTTAATTAATTGTCTAATTTATTAATTCCAGTATACTCCACTAAAATCTAGAATTGCACTCTTGAAGTTACGGAATTAATTTACTCAGAAAATAACGAGCAGCCCATCGATTTAATCATTATATGTAATTTAATCCTCCATAGACAATTCATAATTAGAACTAGGTCATGTTTCGTTTACCTCTTTAATTTCATCTTTATCCTTGTGTGCTATTGATTTGTTAAGGAAAAAACCTCCCTAGTAGACACGCCAAATTGCGAAAGCGATAAATAAAACGAAATAAGAAGACACAATTTACGTAGTTAACCAATTTGGCTACGTCCACCGGACTACTGCAGATCTTTCACTATAGGGAGAAAAATTTATATAGTATTTATAATACTCACAACTCACAACCCTAACCCCAATTGCACCCAAGAATTTTTCTCACAAAAATTCTCTCAAGAACTTCTTAGTTGAAGCTCTTTCTTTATCTCTCTGTATTGAGATTTTTTTTCCTTTTTGTTAGGATGCAAAATAGAGTTGTGAAGAGGTTTATTTATAAGCTGAAACCTTTCCCCTTCACATGGTTAGTAGCCTACAATGGTTGCCTATTGTCAACAAAAATAAGCTTGGATGGTAGGAGTAAAAAACACATGTTATATTTCATTGTCAAAAAATATAGCTGATCACTATTTTTGACTGTCCATATTCTTTGACAATTTGACTTCCCATATTCTTTGACATGATTCTCCAATGAACAATTAATTTATAAATCTATTATAAATTGAGTACTCAAACTGTTCAAGTCCTAAATCAATACACAAAGGAATCATCTTTCTAGCTTTCTAATAGAAAGAATGAATTCTATATCTATAAGCTGCATTCCCAGCTTCTCATATCATGATCCCAAGATACAAGTATTTCGGTCTATTTAGGAAACAAACATTTAACAAATATGTTAAAGAACATAATATTATAAATAGGAGTCTATAACTACTCAGGATTAAGATTGATTTACATATGATCATCTACACGACATTATTTAAACTCTCAGCAGTTAATGGAATTTATGTGAGATTCAATTAATGTCTGGTCCAGTCCTATATAATCGAATTATATTAAGTACCTCCATTGTGATGTTTACATTAATAGTCTGGATAAGACTATTACATTCTCAATGTTAATGGACTGTATTAATAATATTTAATTAAAGATCTCATACTTTAATTAATTATTACGAACTATGTTTAATTTATTATCCATAAATTTAATCCTCATATATATAATACTTATATACTAAATTTATAGTCATATAAATAAACTAGGGATTTTCTGATATTTAAAGACATACAAATTACGCACAAATTCAAATAGATAAATGTGATTTTATTAATTCAACAAATATCCAAAATATACATACTTTTAGGGCATAAACCCTAACAATCTCTCACTTGCCCTAAAGTAGGTTAGACATATCTCAATCTTAAACCCTCCAAGTGACTCTCAAAAGTCTTTGCTGGAAGTGTCTTTACAAAATGATCAACAATGTTGTTTTTGGATGCTATCTTTATAACTGTCACGTCTCCATGATGTACTTTCTCTATAATTAGATGATACTTCTTCTTTATATGTTTTCCTCTCTTATGACTTCTCAGTTCTTTTGAATTAGCTACCGCTCCACTGTTGTCCTAGTCTAAAGTCAATGGCTTCTCCATATTTGAAACAACTTCCAAATCAATAAAGAACTTTCTGAGCCAAACTGCTTCATTAGTTGCTTCACAAGCTGCTATATATATTTTATCTCTATAGTAGAATATGCAGTGCTGGATTATTTAACACTTTTCCAGACAATGGCTCTACTACCAAGAGTGACACTGACCCAGACATTAACTTTCAAGTATCTTTGTCTGATTGAAAATCAAAATCAGTATAACCGGTAGGAATCAAGTCCTGACTTGAATAAACTAGCATATAATTTATCGTTCTCCTAAGATACTTGAGAATATGCTTTACTACTACCTAGTGATCTAATCCTGGATTTGATTGAAAATGAGGGACTATCCCTAGCGTAGCATATGTCAGGTATATGTCAGGCCTACTATACAATATGACATACATAATTAAGGTTGCCAACTGCTGATGAATAAGGAACCCATTTCATATCCTCTTCCTCTTGAGGTGTCTTAGGACATTGCTCTTTGGAAAGGATAACTCTATATCAAGAAGGTAACTGTCAGTTCTTGGAATTTTGTATCAAAAAATGAATGAGCACCTTATCAATATAAGATACTTGAGACAGTGCCAAAAGTCAGTTCTTGTAATCTCGAATAATCTGGATCCCAAGCAAATAACTTGCTTCTCCCAAATCTTTTATATGAAATTGCTCGGCTAGTCACTTCTTTACATCAGATAATGTTTCTATATCATTCCTAATGAGCAAAATATCATCTACTTAAAGAACTAAGAAGACTATTTTCTTGTCTTTGATGTACTTGTATACATAAGGTTCATCAACATTTTGATCGAAATCATAAGACTTGATCGTCTAATCAAATCTTAGATTCCATAATATTGAAGCTTGCTTAAGTCTATAGATGGACCTAAGTATCTTACAGACTTTCTGCTCTTGGTCTTTAGCAACAAAACCTTCTGATTGCACCATAGAGATACTTTCTTCAAGATAGCCATTCAGAAAAGCTGTCTTGACATCTATTTGCCATATTTCATAGTCTTAACATGCAGCAACAGATAAGAGGATACGTACGGATTTAAATATAGCTATTGTTGAGAAAGTCTCTTCATAATCAACTCCCTCTTTTTGGGTATCACCCTTTCTTACTAACCTAGCCTTAAATGTTTCAACTTTTTCATGTACACTTCTTTTTCTCTTATAGATCCATTTACATCCAATAGACCTGACATCTTCAGCTGGATCTACAAGTTCTCAGACAGAATTGGAATACATAGATTCTATTTCTAGGTTCATAGTCTCTTACCATTTTTCCTTATTAGAATCTTCTTTTGCATGCTTGTATATCAATGAGTCATCTTGGCTACTATCAGAAACAACATGTGTAGCGAGCATGTAGTTTAATAGTCCTCCCACTATATCGAGTTGCCATCATATTTTGATCTGGAATAGTGGTCTCATAATTTTGTCATTCAATAACTGTTGTTGGTTATGGTCTGATCTGATCAGAAAGTAATTCTTCTAGTACAACTTTACTTCGAGGTTTGAAATCTGTCATATAGTCATGTTCTAGAAAAGTAGCATTTGTCGATACAAATACCCTTTTCTCTTGAGGACTATAAAAAAACTTCCTCTTGTGACTTTTGGATAACCTACAAATAAACGAACCTCTGTGCGTAGTTCTAGCTTCTCAGTCTTTTCTTTCAATACATGTGCTGGGCACCCCCATATGCGGATATGATGTAAACTAGGTTTGCACCCATTCCACAACTCTAAAGGTGTCTTTTAGATAGACTTGGAAGGTACTTCATTCAAAATTTAAATAGCGGTTTGTAGTGCATAACCCCAGAATAAGAGTGGTAGGGAAGAGTAACTCGTCATTGATCTAACTATATCAAGCAACGTTCGGTTTTTCCTTTCTACAAGACCATTCTGTTGTAATGTTCCAGGTGCTATGAGTTGGGATAGGATGTCATTCTCCAGTAAGTAATTCTTGAATTCATTATCAAGGTATTTACCTCCTCGATCCGATCTAAGAGTTTTTAATGACTTACATAATTACTTTTTAGCTTCTGCTGTGAATTCTTTGAACTTTTTGAAGGTTTCATATTTTCTTTGCATTAGGTACACGTATCCATATCGTGAATAGTCGTCAATAAATGTGATAAAATATTCGTAATCGTCTCTTATTTGTACATTCAATGGACCACATACATCACTATATATAAGTTCAAGTGGTTCTTTGGCCCTTTCGCCTTTGTTGAGAAAGGCCTCTAATTCATTTTTCCCTCTAGTTAAGATTCACAAATTAGTAGAGTGCCAATTTTTAGCTCTCTTAAAGGACTATCCTTTACAAGTTTATTTATCCTATCTAGATTGATATACCCTGACCTAAGATGCCAAAGATATGTATCATCATCATAAGAAACTTTTTACTTTTTAGGTTTGGGATGTTCTACTTTAAACATTTCGGTATTAAGCAGTGATTGTTCGTCACGCCTTAATATGTAAAGTCCATTCTCCATTTTTGTAGAACAAATATTTAAACTATTTCTAGAAATAATAATCTCATTATTTAGAAAAGAAACACTAAATATTTATTCAAATAGTCTTGAAATAGAAATCAAATTCCTACGAAAATTGGGAATAAAATAAACATTATTTAATGACAAAAATCTGTTCCTAAAATGAAGACGGACGACTCCCACTGCTTTTATCGAAATTTTAGTTCCATTGCCCACTCTTATCGTGAATTCCCCGTCGGTAAGCTCCCTTGAAGAATTAAGCATCTGTAAGGAAGAACAAATATGATTAGTGACTCTTGAATCCACTATCCAGGGAGATATATCAAATAAATCTTCTTCTACTAAACAAGCTTCTAAAATAAGTAAATCATATTTACCTTTCTTCTTCTTTTTCAATTCGGAGAGATATTTGTTACAATTTCTCTTCCAATGCCCTTTAACTCCAGAGTGAAAATATTTTCTCTTAGGCTTTTTGTCCTTGGAGTTGTTCTTCTTGATGCTTGTGTTGCTTTTTTGGCTCTTTTTAGACTTAGACCCAGAGGCACTCTTCCTCTTCCTCTTCTCGCTTTTGTTAGAGGTAGAGGGATTTTCTTCCGTAATATTTGCTTCAGTAATAGTTGCTGAGCTATCTTTACCTTTATCTTTCGATATCGATTCGAAAGTTTGTAGTTCGTTGAGCAGTTAAGTCATCGTATAATTCAACTTGTTCACAATATAGTTGCTCTTGAACTGAAAAAAATTAGGTGAGAGTAATTCGAGAATCAAACTCACTTAGGTGAGGTCATCAATCATAGCCCAATGAACTTCAGCCTCTCCAAAATAATTGATCATGTTTAGAGCATGATCTCTTACTAGAGTTTCTCTCTTTATCTTCGCATTCATAGCCTTTTTGATGGTGTCATGGCGAGATTAATCAGATTGTTACCCAAACAAGGCCTGGAGGGACTCCATTATCTCAAAGTAGTCTCTATCTTTTCTTGCTTAGCTCTAAGCACGTCGGTCATGCCTGCTAACATGTAGCAGCGAGCTTTATTATTAGCGTGAGTCCATTTTTCATAGCTTTCTCATGCAACACAAGTAGCATTAGAGGTGGGTTGTAGAAGACATTCCTCCGTAAGCACAAACTTGTAATCTTCACTAACAAGCACGATATTAATATTACTTTTTTACTTGATAAAATTATCTTTAGTTAATTTTTCATTTGCGAGTAAAGCAGAAATGTGATTTAAGGTTGATATGTTTGCTGAAATTAAATAAATAAAATAACATTCAACATATTTGAAAAAAAATATCACAATGAATTCAGAATCGTAAACGTGATGCATGATGCAAGTAAGTAAATATATAAACTTAATTACTAATTTTATGGTAATTTAATTTTCTCTAACTAGGTGTCGTCATAAGATAAGCCACATAATTATTAATTGAATTGAGACTCTCTCAATTAATAAATAAAATATCAACATATCTCATATTTTTTTATTTATTAATGCCGTTTTATAGTCAATATACTATTAATAGTTTAATTGTATCCTCATGAATGTGACCCAATATTTCAGATTCTAGCAACTTAACTCAAAAATTATCGCCGTAGGGTGGGTCAATTTTAAAATACATTCTAAAATCCTATCTCTTGGAAATTAAAACTTGCTATTAATTTTAATGGACAATCTCCATAGAGAGGATAAAACCTAAGCGTCTCTAGGCACCAATTAAATCTCACAGTGCTTAATTAATAATAGAGACCATAGGATATATTGTCATATACCCTCTCCCACTCATTATTTGAAAATCTTATATGTTTTTGCTAATAAACATCTAATATTTTATTTAACCTAGTTGTTATATATAATATAATTTTCTAGATTAAATTATTAGTCCAATCTTATTGGTCCTAAATAAATGACTAGATTTCTAAAAATCTAAATTTTTATTTTAGGAATAATTTAGCTAACCTAATTAATCTAATAATAAGGATAGCCTAAATTAAATAAGTGTGATATTACCAAAATTTAACTATCAAACTTAAATACGTTATTCAATTTTTTATTCTTATCTAGTAATTTAATCCAATTAAATTTGTCATATTCTACCTAAACTATTTTCGCATGAATATGACATGTAAGTATGATATTCATAAATGACTATGAGTGGGTATAATAAATGGCATATTATAATGCAAGGTCATGTTATACATATCACATATAATATAACAGTAAAATAAAATAATAACGATATTTGGCTGGGTCCCTTAGGAAATTACAACCCAATAAAATAATAAAATTATAAAAAGTCAAAGGCACGCAAGTCCGAAAACTATCTGCTTGTAAAAAATAGTATTTATGTAAATATTTTACAAAACTAGCCCAATGGGCTAGACTACATTAGCCCAGCGTATATGGTTATCTTATATAACCATTTTGGCCTGGGCTTATGCGCCTGGCTCAAGTCTACGTTGATGCATATTTTTATATATAATATATAGGTTGCCAATCCAGTAGGTATTTTTTTTTTTACCTATATGTAGGTATTTTTTTTAAGCCGTTGGATCATCATCTAATGGTGATCCAATGACTATAATGAGGTGCATAAAAAAGCGTACATCATTAATGCTATTTCTCTCTCCTACTTTTTATAATAAAAAATGTGCATGAAAAATTTTCATTGGCCAAATTGATACCTATGTATAGGTTAAAAAAAAAAAACATACTGCATTGGTGCCCATATATATATATATTATGTTATATATATCATAATATAATATATATTATACTAAAATATTTATTTTATTTTTTTTTTGAGTGAGTTTTTCGGGGCATCGGGTCGGCTCCAAGCGGAAACATCTCCATTATCATCTTTGTATATTATAAGTAAAAAGAAAGAAAAATGCAACAAAGCTTATACTCCAAAATTAGGGTTTACATCTTTTGATCTAATCAAAAATAAATTTCAAAAAATTTAAACCTAGGGAACCATATAATTAACGATCAAATATTAATCATAAATCCATCATATGATAAATCATCCATTTATCATCAAATATATATAAAAAATAATACAACACCTACTCATGCATACAAATAATTAATACTATATACTCATATAATCGCTCTGATACCAATTGTTGGTTTTAAAATAATTTTTGCAGTGGAATATTGGCCCATGAACTTTCAAAACTTTTCTCAAAACAATGGACTATATGAATGCATTATATTAATTCATAGAAAACAGAAAATATACAAAGAGAATAGATCTAATACCTCTTGTAACCTATCAGCGGGTCATAGCTTTTTCGTCTTCTAAATTACGATCTTCCAATCTAAACCTCTAGCACAATTGGATGAATATATAGACGTTGCGTACAGTTTCTCAAACTCACACTTTTAGGCACTTACAATATTCTCAACACATGAGATTGTAAGAATTTGTTCTACAGAGAATGGGAAGACTCTCTTCTTTTTCTCTCCAGATTATAGAGGCTCTGTAGAAAATAACGTGTATCTGTTTCTGCTAGAAGTTTACCTTATATATATGTATTTATTTATTAAATTACTTAATAAATAATATATTAATCAAATTAATATATATATATATATATATAATTTTAAAAAAAGTGACTTATTTTTAAAAGAAAAATGTAAACTTATATAGTATATCTACTCAATCTAATATATATATATATATATATATATATATATATATATATATATATATATATATATATATATATATAACTCACTCCTTCAAGAAAGAGTGTTTCACTTTCTGTCAGTTTCCCAATTTCTGTTTATCTAATTATCTGATAATTAGATATTTTTAAATTCAAAATTTAAATAAATTGAAACTTATCTCTCCATAAATTTAAATTAATTAGTTCAAAATTATTTAATTAATTAATAACAGTTGTTAATTATTGTAGATAAATAATTGATCTAGACAAAGTGTGTAGTAACAAAAATAATGTAATATCCAGTATAATGTTTGTAAGAGATAGAATTGGGGACCTATGGACCTGTAATTCAAGCTCCAATAAATTATTATGATTAATTAAACTTTAAACTCTTTAATTAATTTGTCTGATTTATTAATTCCAGTATTACTCCATTAAAAATCTGGAATTGCACTCTTGATGTTATAGAATTAATTTACTCAGAAAACAACGAGCATGCCATCGATTTAATAATTTCATGTAGTTCAATCCTCCATAGATAATTCATAATTAGAGCTAGGTCATGTTCCGTTTGCCTCTCTAGTTACATCTTTATCCTTATGTACTATTGATTCTCCAATAAATAATTAATTTATAAATTTATTATAAATTGAGTACTCAAACTATTCGAGTCATGAATCAATACACAAGTAAATTATCTTTCTAGCTTCCTAATTGAAGGAATGAGTTCCATATCTGTAAGCTACATTCCCAGCTACTCATCTTATCATACTCCTAAGATACAAGTATTTCGATCTGTTTAGGAAACAAACCTTTAACAAGTATGTTAAAGAATGTAATATTATAAATAGGAGTCTATAACTACTTAGGATTAAGATTGATTTACATATGATCATCTAGCGATATTATTTAAATCTCATCAATTAACGGAATTTATGTGAGCTTCAAATAATGTCTGGTCGAGTCTTATATAATCGAATTATATAAAGTACCTCCATTATGATGTCAACACATCAATAGTTCGAATAATACTATTATATTCTCAAATATTAATGGACTGTACTAATAATATTTAATTAAAGATCTCATACTTTAATTAATTATTACGGACTATGTTTAGTTTATTATCCATAAATTTATTCCTCATGTATATAACACTTATATACTAAATTTATGGTTACATAAATAAACTAGGGATTTCCTGATATTTAAAGACATACAAATTATGCACAAATTCAAATAAAAAAATGCCATTTTATTAATTCAGCAAATATCCAAATTATACATGCTTTTAGGATAAAAACTCTAACATCCTTTTTCCTTTCTCAGAGTTACTATCCCACTCTCATAGTATCTCTTGTACTCTCAAAATTATGACGGTATAAAAATGCACTGAATCCAAATCTCGATAGAATTCCTAACATGGCTAACAAAGAGTTCTAACTAAATAAAACACATTTATCTTTATTTGATCAAATTCTTATATTAACCCAAAAAACTCTCCAATCCCGTAAGCCTCCTAGAGTCCAATTTATATAGGGCTTTATTATTAACATGCAGCATTGCAACAAGAATCATCTTAACACAAACCGAGCAAAAAAAAAAAAAAAAAAACTTAGAACAAAAGATTGTATATATAGAATATGATAGTAAACAATTCATCAAATTATTGCACTTGACCGAAACCCATGGAGAAAAAAAAATGTGTCCGAGAGTTCTGAGTGTGACATATACGTAAATCCATAATAGATACAATTAGCTAGCTAAAGCTCCACCAGAAAATCTTTTATAAACTTTTAAATTACTTTCCACTGCCAAACTTAGTGTTTTTGCATGATATAATGACGAATCGTCCATAAAAACCGATCTTTGATGGCGTATATTCTTGCAAATGTGGATATTAGAAAGTTCATATCTAAAAAACAAATCAGAAAAAGAATGAAGGAAAACAACGAATATAATTGAAGTTATAAAAATATAAATTCAAGTAGGATGACACCCTTATAAAAGTAAATCTATAGAATGGAAGGATAAGAAAAAAAAAAACAAAACTAGAAGAGAGAGATCAATAGAAGATCTCATGATTTAATAAAGTAGAAATTAGGAGAAAAAAAGTCGTAGAAAGGAGAGAGATGAAGTATTCATATTGTTGGACTTTTGACTCAAAGTCCTATTGGGGGCCTATAGTTGGTGCATAACCTAATATGAGTGGACTAATGTGAATGGGGAATAATCAACGTAATGAAACTTTATTTCCATATATTCTATTATTATTAAATAGAATATTGGAAATTAATAATACGTATCAGATAAAATATTTGAACGCTTAATTTGAATCAGCGTATTAATATCTGATAGGTCTCTATTAATTAGAGATTTTTTCCTATTCATTAGGGAATAAGGGAATATCCTCATTTGAATAGAAATGATATGTATGCTCTTTTATTAATTCATTAATCAGAGAGCCTAAAAAAATAACACAGAGAAAATACGCTCTCTCTCCCATCTTTCTCTCTACCAAAACAATTCTAGTGAGTGCTCTTGAGTGGTGGAATCTGTGGTGATTGTTCTTGTAACACCATTAACCACGAGTATTCAAGGTGAGGAGTCTTTCTACAATAGACGTAAGGCACCAAGGCAATTCCTATACTGGCGGTAGGTTTGAGGATTCAACCAGCACCACCGTCACCTACACTTCCGATATTGGCATCAGAGTGGCTATTGGTGGGCTTCGTTCTCCGTTAGAAAAAGGGTAAAGAGGGAGGTACATGAATTCTTAAACCGAAAACATTCTTAATATGCCATGTTTTTGGTTTATATAGTTCTGCATATTATTTGGCGTGATTTTTTAAAATGTGGTAGATTATTTTCTATATATTCTGTCATAAAAAACTGGAAATCGTTTGATGTTTAATTTGAGGGATTTTTTTGAGTCAAAGTCATTTTACCCGAATGTTTGACTGCATATTCTGATCGCATTATTGTTTGATCGGACTTGATTTTAATTTTTTCCGAATCTACATACAATTAGCTTTCTAACCATATATAACATGTATTTTTCAGAATTTTATTTGTGGAGATATGATTTTTTGAATTTTATGTCATATCTGTAAATATTTTTTCTTAATTTAGCAACATGATTCTTGAATCACACTCTCTCTGGGAGAGAGTGTGTCTCACTCGCCACTTTAATGGCGGAGTTGGAAGTCATGAGGCATGTCCTTACAATGACGGCAATTTGAGGAGCATGATGGTGGCCGATTTATTTTGGCATAGACTACGAAAAGTGGGACGCGTGGTACACGCGCCACCATCGGCGCATGAGATGGCCCGACACCATAAGCTGCCAGGCCATTGTGAGCTCCAGCCCAAGGCCTAGCAGTGCCCGTGAGGGCTCCCAGCCACAGGGCCGTGCACAGGGACTCGCCCAAGCACGCTTGGCCTGTGGCCCATCGGCCTAGGCGCAAGCCCTGGGCTGCGCCTGGCCAGCTCAGGCCCCTGGCCCTTTTTTTTTTTTTGTTAATTTGTTTTCTTGAAAAAAAATGTTGCTGAATTTAAAAATAAATAAGTAAATAAAAATTCAAGAAAATAGATATATATTTTCTTTTCCAGATTTAATTAAGAAAATACATATTTTTTGTGAGAATTAAAATATGTTTTTTTTTGTACACTTTATGTGACATTTTATTGTATATTAATTATGTGTAATTTTTGGATTAATTATGTATATGTGCAATTTTATTTTTGGAATTAATGTGCACGTATATATTTGAATGGCATTTTTCGGTAATATGATTAGTTACTTATTTTGTTTGTAGCACTATTTAAAATTACCATAGTAAGCATGTTAGGAATTAATTAATTTGTAATTATTTTGAATTACGTTTAATTAATTTAATTACAATTACATACTTATTTTTGCACATAATTATGTGATATATATGTTAGAAACATGATTAGAATGTCACATTTTAGTGGGAGTATAATGGTAGAATTAATTATTCTCCTATATATATTTTGCACAAAGTTTAGATTTAATCTTACTTATAAACCAAGACATAGGAGATGATTATGAATGTAGCGATTTTTCGATTTTGTGTATAGTAAGAATTATTTAGATAGTCTAGAATTTTTGCTGCAAAATGATTATGTATGGTGTACTTAAATATCTGTTTATTCTTTATGCACATGAGTAGATAGCTTCGAAGAGCATAATGGCTAATTTGAATAAGGGAGAGAAATTGGATGGTGACAACTATGATATTTGGCACCGAAAAATCTAATATATTCTTGATGAGCAAGAGGTTTTGGAAACCTTGACCCAGATGATGCCCGCACCCGAGGATGGTAACACTGCTCAACATTGTCGTGATCGAGATGCCTATCAAGCTTGGCTTATGAAAGGCCGTTGTGCGCGCTTTACTATACTGAGCATCATGCACAATAACTTGATCAGTGAGTTTGAAGAACATGCCACTGCTCTGGAGATGTGGGGTGCCTTGAAGCTAAAAATTGGTAGGACATTTTCTACCAGACTTCGTGTGCTGAACATCAGGTTTGACTCTTATAAGATGCGCCCGAGCCATACCATGAAGCAACATCTTAGAGCGATGTCATCGATGATTTGCGAACTAAAAGCAGCTGGCCACTCTCGATCTGAAGAGCAACAAATCCAAATGGGAATTCGTTCCTTACCACCATCATAAGAGCCTATGGTCATCACTATGATTCATAATGAGAACATCAAAACTTTTGATAACCTGTCTCGCCATCTTGAGCTTGAAGCTGAGCACTTAGAAGCTGCCAAACCAAGCAAATACTCAAACCCTGGGAGCGCCTATGTGGAAAATAACCAGCACTGGCCAAGAGCGGCCAAGCACAAGAATCAAGCTCCTAGTGGTGACTCTAGTAATAGACCTAAGCTGAAGAAGGCAAAGACCACCCGATGCAAGAGAGGCAAGCGCGGTGAAAAGGTCAAGAATGGCAGATGCTACAACTGTGATAAGAAGGGACACTTCACTTGTGATTGCACTAAGCCAAAAATGGTACTCCCCGCCTTTAGTTCTTGCAATATTTATGTTACAAGTCATATTATGGTTGCTCATTCATATCCTAATTGGATTGTTGATTTAGGAGCGACCGAACACATAGTGAGGGACCGAGTTGGGTTCGTAGAGTATCGTCGAATTCCAAAGGAGAGTCGAGGACTTTATATGGGGAATAGAGCCAGCGTGCAAGTGTTAGACATTGGCATTTACAAGCTAGAATTGCACAGGAGGTCGCACTTTATTGCTCTATAACGTTCTTTATGCTCCGGAAGTTCAACAAAACCTTTTATCTGCTATGTGTTTGCTTAAGTTGGGTTTTACTTTTAATTTTCATAGTACTGGTTGTGATATTTATTTGGGAACAGATTTTTATGGTTACAGTTTTTTCATAGATGGTTTTATTATATTAGATATTATTTATTTATATAATAATAACAATATCGTTTCTTATATGACTACTGCAAATGATGTTGATTCTGTTGTGTGGCATGCTAGAGTAGGCCATATAGGGCAAGATAGAATGATAGGTTAGCTAGAGATAGTCTATTGAGACAACTCGCTAAAATTAACTTGCCTACTTCCGAACATTGTTTAGTGGGAAAGTCAACTAGGAAACCTTTTGGAAAAACCACACATGCAATGATTCCTCCGTAGCTAGTACATTCTGACATCTGTGGACTAATGAACATAAGGGCAAGACACGGTGCCATCTATTTCATCACCTCATAGATGACTTTACGCACTACAGTCATGTCTATTTGATCTCCCATAAGTCAGAAGCATTAGAACGCTTTGGATGATTTATAAACTTGGTTGAGAATCAAACAAATAAGAACATCAAGACTCTTAGGACAAACTGTAGCTGCGTGTATCTGTCTGAGAATTCAAGGAATTATGTGATAAAAAAGGCACTCTTCGACAGCTAACAATTCCTGGCACTCCGCAACAAAATGGTGTAGCAGAGGGAAGGAATCGTATGTTGTTAGAAATGGTTAGGTCAATGATGGGATAGACTAACCTCCCAATATCTTTTTGAGGGATGCTTTATTGACTGCTGCCTACAACCTTAACCGTATATCCTTGAAATCAGTTCTTTCAATGCCTTATGAGCGATAGACAGGGTGAAAGCCTGAATTGGACCATTTACGCCCATGGGGTTCAACGAAATATGTTCACACTACTTCTCACAAGTATGGAAAGCTAGGCTCAAGGGTGCAGAAGCATATATTCATTAGATACCTTGATGAATCAAAAGGATATGTGATACTTGGTGAATAACCTAATGGAAGTGTAACTGAAATTGAGTCACGATTTGATTTTCTCGAGGAGAAATTTCCAATAAGAGGAGATATAGATAGAAACCTGGAGCTATATCGAACTGAAGGACCAAATGAAGGCGCTCCAAACTCAACTTCAAAAATCGAGAGCGACTTTATTCGTAGCGTTAATGTACATGTTAGTGGGAGTGTACCACTAGATATTGGTTCTCAAAGTCACGAGATGTTGATTTTCTCGAGGAGAAATTTCCAATAAGAGGAGATATGGATAGAAACCTAGAGCTATATGAGATTGAAGAACCAAATGAAGGCGCTCCAAACTCAACTTTAAAAATTGAGAGCGACTTTATTCATAGCGTGAATGTACATGTTAGTAGGAGTGTACCACTAGATATTGGTTCTCAAAATCCACAACTGCGTAAGATCCGATATGGAAGCATCCTTCATCGTCGTTTTGAGATTGAGGGGACACATTTATGTGCACTTCGCAGGACGAAGATGAGCCTAAGAATTATCGAGAGGCTCTCTCATCTCCTGCTTCTGAAAAATAGAAAGTTACAATGATTGAAGAAATGGAGTCTATAAAGAAAAAATAAGTATGGGACTTGTAGTGAAAAGCTACACTCAGAATGAGGGTGTTGACTATGAGAAGACCTTCTTACCGGTAGTGAGATTTGTCTCAATTCGCCTAATTATAGCTATTGTCGCTCATTTGGATTTAGAACTTTACCAAATGGACGTTAAAACTGCATTTCTTAATGGAGAACTAGATGAAGAGATCTACATAGATCAACTTGAGGGCTTTGAGACAAAAAAATAAGAGCACAAAGTTTTCAAGCTCTATCATTCTATTTATGGCTTAAAGCAATCATCTAGACAGTGGTACTTTAGATTTCATTGAGCCATTATTTCTAATGGGTTCACAATAGTTGAGGAAGACCACCGTGTATGTCAAACAGTCCAAGAAAAGTTTTCTTATCCTTTCATTATATGTAGATGACATACTTTTAGCTAGAAATGACAAGGAGATGATAGTCGCCACCAAGACATGGTTATCCTCAAACTTTAAGATGAAAGATATGGAGTGAGTTATGTGCTCAGAGTTAAGATCCTTAGAGACCGTTCGAGAAAATTCCTTAGTTTATCTCAAAAGACTTACATTAAGAAAAATTCTCGAATGGTTTTAGATACAAAACTGCAAACTTATTGACACTCCTATCGCAAAGAATGATGTCTTAAGTCTTGACATATATCCAAAGATTCAAGAGGAAAAAGACTAAATGGCCTGAATTCCCTATGGCAGTGCTATTGGAAGTTTAATGTGTGCTATGATGTGTACTCGGCCTGATATTTGCTATGTCTTTGAGTTAGTCAGCCGGTTCCAGTCGAATCCCGGCCTTGCTCATTGGAAAGCAGTGAAGAAAATACTTCGATACCTCAAAGGGACAGCAGATTACATGCTCTGCTATCAGGCGTCGGATTTGCACTTAATTGGCTACAGTGATGCTAATTGGGGTGGTGACTTAGATGAGCATAAATCAACTTCTGGTTATGCTTTCTTGCTCAGTAATGGTGCTATACCTTAAAGCAGCAAGAAGCAGTCCTGTATAACATTATCCATCATGGAATCGGAGTATATTGCTTGTTCAGCCACTGTAAAAGAAGGTGCTTAGTTAAAGAGGTTCTTTGTACAACTTGGAGTTAGCACACGTACTTTAGAGCCTGTTGCTATACATTACGACAGCATGGCTACATTGACTTATGGAAAGGACCCAAAATACAATAGAAAAACCAAACATATTGACATTCGATACCATTTCATTCGTGATATGGTTGCCAAGAAGGAGGTAGTCCTGAAGCATATTTCTACGAGTCGCAAGGTTGCTAATCCATTAACTAAGCCTATTGCTCGAGATACTTACTAGGCCTATGTTAAGAGTTTGGGACTGTGTAGTTTGTGACTTTATTTCACTGTTATTCAGGATATCTTTTATGAAATGAATATTTCTTTGTCTATTTTTCATTATGACATGATATATAAATTTTAGCACACACACATATGTAAACCATGACTGATTTAAAGTATGCTAACAGGTAATGATTGTCTCTCTTACATAAGAAATCTCCTTTAGCGCTAGTCGGCGAGTAAAGATGAGACACTTAGCTTATAGCGCAAAGATTGTGTACTAAGTGTCCCCTTGGAAAAAGCCAAGATGAGATTTTAGAAGATTGACTATAGATAAATTGTTGTTCCTACTATCCTATATGACCTGTTAGATAGCTAGATACAAAACTCAATATGACGCTAGATTAAGTGAGCATATAGAGAATTCGAGTCAGGCGCTTGAAGGCGACTGGACTAAGATCTGTATGGTGTTTTAGGAAGAAGGCATACACTTTTTTTTAAAGGAGTATCCCACCGTAGCATATGTTTCATACCACATGTGTTTAAGCGACCAAAATAAGGAAGTGAAAGAATGGATCCCTGCTTCTTCACTGTGTGAGTCCTTATAGATCATTATACTTATTTTGATCTCATACTTTATTGTGCCCTATGTGACTTTTGACTGTTTCATGAAGTGAAGGTTTGATATATGCTACTTTGACATGTCTCCTATTGTTATGGTTGATTCGACCTAAAGGGACATTGTTGGGAAAGTAATTAGAACAAAGCTAATTGATTTGAGAACGAAAGGAAGATTATTTAGTAATACATCTAAGTTTTATGTTTACTGTTGACAAATTATATCGCTACTGGGTATAGCAGTATAATTATAAACATAAGAATGAGAGGGGTCTTTGCATAGCTCCCAAATATAGATATAAGGGATTTGAGGTGCTAGATCCGATGTGGCTGAATAAGTCATAACACTTAGGGATGTTCTATGCTAGTCCTCATAAGATTTGGTAATAGTAGTCCTGAACTTTCTTTTGCAGGTAGCTCAATAGTCGCACTGCTCATTCGCCAAGTTTGAATAGAATTATTGATAGAACGATGATGAGAGATATCATGCACACTGTGCGAATGGAAGATATTGGACTTTTGACCCAAAGTCCTATTAGGCATCTATAGTTGGTACATGGCCCAATATGAGTGGACTAATGTGAATAGGGAATAGTCAATATAATGAGACTTTATTTCCATATATTCTATTATTATGAAATGGAATATTAGAAATTAATAATATGTATCAAATAAGATATTTGAATGCTTAATTTGAATCGGTGTATTAATATTTGATAGGCGACACTTAATTATGGATTTTTTTCCTATTCATTAGGGAATAAGAGAATATCCTTATTTGAATAGAAAGGATACATACACTCTTTTACTAATTTATTAGTCAGAGAGCCTGAAAAAATAACACAGAGAAAATATGTTCTCTCTCACATCTTTCTCTCTATCAAAATAATTCCAGTGAGTGCTCTTGAGTAGTAGAATCTATGGTGGTTATTCTTGTAACACTATTAACCGCGTGTATTCGAGGTGAGGAGTCTTTCTACAATGGACGTGAGGCACTAAGGTGATTTCAATACCGGCAGTAGGTTTGAGAATTCAACTAGCACCACCGTCACCCACGCTTTTGACACATATGGAAATAGAGATTTTGTAAAATTTTCTTAAAGATTAAGGTTTTATAAGAATGGAATATTAGGGTAAACTGCAAAAAATAAAAAAAAAAATCCTAAAGTTTGGGTATTCTACAATTTAAACCCTGAAGTTTTTACTCTGGAAAATAATACTATGAGATTAATAGTTTCTGAAAATTAATACCCTGAGTTGACTTTTTGAATAGCTTTAAGTGGTAAAAGACAATAATATCCTCAAAATTAAGAAGAATAATAAGGATTAATGTATTTTTAATGGAAGATATTATTATTTTTTTATTACTAAAATTAGTCAAAAAATTAGTCCAGGTATTAAGTTCCATAAATTTTTAATAGTATTATTTTGTGGAGTCTAAACTTGCAGAACACTCAAACTCTATGGTATTTTTTTGTATTTCACCCTATTATTATATCATATACATTCATTATTAGAAAATTTTGGATATAATTTACTAGTTATACTATTACATTAATTTGCACCTCCAGCTTCAAAATTCATAATCGATGTACTTATATATGCTAGTTAGTGCATACTATTATTCTAACGGTTTTCCAATAATCCATTGTCCCATTAATAGAAATCAGATCCATAATCGTATCTGGGCTCAAATACCATTTTAGTAGGGACTAGGGATATTGATACTATTTTTCTTTTAAGGAGGTTATGCTCGTATGTATATGTTTAACAGTGATTTACAAAAAACAATAAATAAAAAGGGAAAATTAGGAAATATATGTTAAACACATAAAAGAATTAGACATATACAATCAAAAAGATATTAAGTCATCCATACTGTATACAATTGATATTTTTAAAAAGTAAAATTAAAAAAGCGCATTGATATAAAAAAAAAAAAAAAAGTCTTAACCGCCAGTTAGCGGTTTTATTTGTTAGCCCCTTTCTTCATGTGAAGGGTTTGAACTCCTCTAAGTCTCTTTTCATGTTTTTTTTTTCAATTTTTTTTTTGTTTCTTTTATTTTTTTTCAATTCATTTTACCTATTTTGTTTTCTTTTTTTTCCTTTTCTAACTATTTTTCCCTTTCTAACTATTTTTTCCTTTGTCTTTATTTTTTATTAGTTACTAATAATATTAATTTGAAGGACTAATTACTAGTTTCTAATTTTTCAATGTTTTTTTTCCTTTTTAGTTTTTTTTTTTCTTTCATTTTACTTCTATTTTCGTTTTTTTCCCTTTTCCAACTATTTTTCCCTTTTTCTTTATTTTTTACTAGTTACCAATCATATTAATTTAAAGACTAGCTACTAGATTCTAGAATTGACTAGTTATTGGTTATTAACTAGTAACCAATCTTATAAATGGTAACTAATAATTATTCTTATAATTGTCAACTCATAATCAAATTGGTAATTTATAACTGACAACCAAATTGGTTGATGGTAAATCAAAAACTAGTAACCAAAATGAATGTGCTAACTAGAAATTATAATCGAGAGCTAGAGACTAGTAACCAAAAATTAGTAATTAGAAACTAGTAACCAAAATAGTAACTAGAAACTAGTAACTAAAGTGATAACCATTCACTAGTCTTTGCAACTACCCATCAATTTAGAAACTAGTAAGCAAATTGTAATTGGTAACTAGAGTAACCAGTAACGAAACTAGTAATTGGTAACCAGTATTTAGTACCAATATAATAGAAACTAAAGTAACCAGTTATTGGTAATGAGTAACTATATCGGTTACTACTATCTAGTAAAAAAGATAATAGCTCCATTAAAAGAAGGAAAAAAAGAAACAAAAAAATGCTTCCAAAANAAAAAAAAAAAAAAGCTCATTATCCCTAGAAGAGGGGAAAAGGAAAGAAAAAAAATAAAGGAAGAAAAAAAAGTCAGAACGAGAGAGGGGAAAAAAAGGAAAAAAAATGAAAGAAGCAGAAAAGGAAAAGAATAAAAAAAATTGGAAAAATAAAACAAAAATCAAAATGGTGGGCTACTGGGATTCGAACCAGGTAAGAAAAAAAGAAAGCCTATGTCCACTTCATTAAAGGATATTTTAAGTTTTATTTTACACTTAATTTATATAATAAGATATTTACAAAGTTAGTCAAAATTACAAAAATGTCACCTCATTTTGATTCCGTATTTTCCTAATTCTTTTATCATTTTTCCGTACCAAAAAAGTATTTCTTTACTGTACCATATTTCTGTAATATTTATTATTTTTTGACGGTATAACCTTTAAAACCCTTATTATAGCATTTATAACGTTAGTCTCATGTATTTCTAAACAATTAATCGGAAATTGTGGTATATTAATTTTCTTTTTCATTTCTTATCATACATTCAACCAATTCTTTATACAAAATTTCTTGTAACTATTTATTCATCAAAGCCCGTGAGAAACGAAATATTCCCATATCTTAGCTATATTGTAATACTTTATTCGTAAACCAGTATTCTAGCTATACTTTTCTTGGGAAGACTATTATTAAAAAAAAAAAAAAAAAAAGCGACGTAACCATAGTGGGAATTTGGGGAATCGTAAGTGATGCTGTCATTTTTCCCACGAATGATTATCACGCTTCATAATAAATAGGTGTACTTATAACTCATTTTACAATTATGATAAAAAAACTTAAACAGTGGTATAAATAACGTTTAATTAATATTTTTTTTCCCGCATAAAAATATTCTCATGATCCAATATCAATCTAATACAAAAATCATACTACTAATAAACCATATAAATAACAACCGACTGAAACATAATATTCGACTAACTCTCATAAAAAACAAAAAGATTGTGCACGAGATATAAGATGTGCACTTAATCCACAAGAGAGACAACTGGAACTTTATCAGAGAAATTTCTTTGCTAGTTCAAATTGTTATCCACACACATACACACAAATTAAAGAAAATTAATGAAAATAAATAAAACCTTACATATCTACATTCAGGTCCGACAAAATCCCCACGGAAATAAAATTTGTGAGAGCAAAAACCTTCACACAAATGGAAGGAATAGTATCAAAGCAAGAAAAAAAAAAAGGGAGAAAAATAATATGAATCCAATTAGAGAGGAATATCAATCTTGTGTTAGATATACATAATGGATTGTTAAATCAAATACAATCTTAGAATTTATCACATCAAATTGTCAAGAAAAAATTTGTTGAGAGTAAATCCGTGACTAACCTAGATCCATTGTCTTCTACAGCAAAGGATGAGATCACGTAAGTGGAAGCTATTAATTAATTAAAGCCTGATGGTAGAAGCTCTTCCAAAGCCAAAATACTCTATGTATTGCTAATAGGTTCTTAATCTGTTGATGGAGGCAGAGGAGAAGAGCATACGTTATATTTGGTTTGGGGACCAAAATCCTAATAGTTATGTCTTTATATACCAGCAGCCAATAGAGACCTCATCAATCCTTATTAGACTAGAATTAGGTAACTACATATTACACAGTCCATACTTAATAGGTTATTTCCTAAGCCCATAATTAGATTACTTAATTGGCCCCACTTAATTAGACAACCCTAATATATAATTGTTATAAAAATTTGTGGCCCACAATAGGCTATAAATGTATAACCCAACAATCTTCCACTTGGACTACATGAGGTTTTCCTGAGACAATTATATAATGAAAATTTGAGTGCGCACTTTATTGCTATTTGTTAAAAAACTACTCCTTAAGACAATCTGAACCATATTGTACATCAATACGAAACTAAAGCGGCCTTCATTGCACTTAGGTAGGCAATTAAACTCATCAATGATTACCAAATCAATACGCCCAATGACATAGATCAAGTATAGATGTGTGGCATAGAAATTACATGAAAAGTGATCTTACATGTCTATTTTCATTTGGTCCTACTTTATGATTCCAACGAATCAACCTTAATCTTTCATTTTATGCAAAACCGCAACTTTATGCAAAACAGCAGATAGAAAGAAAATAAAATATAAATTCAGAGTATAAAAGAAAACCATCACTTTATTGATATTAAATAACAAATGTGTCTATCACAAGAGAATTTGTAAAATCTAACTCCCACTAATTCTGAACATCTTTAAATAGTACAATACCCATATGAGCAGTGTGCTTATGAAACACCTTAGGTGTTAGACCTTTGGTGAGCGGATCCACCAATATAGAGTTAGTTCCGATATGTTCTACAGACACTAGGTGACTCTGAACTCTTTTTTTAACAACTAGAAACTTAATGTCCATATACTTAGACTTTGACGAGCTTCTGTTATTATTGGAATATAGAATAACAGCTCTATTATCACAATAAATCTTCAATGACTTTTCTATGCCATCGACAATTCGTAGCCCGATGATAAAATTCCGCAGCTATATTTCTTGATTTGATGCCTTATAACAAGTTATAAACTCTGCTTTCATTGTGGAAGAAGCTGTGAGCGTCTGCTTAGCACTCTTCCATGATACAGCTCCTCTGGTAAACAGGTAAATATAGCCTAAAGTGGATCTCTTACTATCTAGGCATCAAGCATAATCGGAGTCGGAATACCCCACGAACTCCAAATAATCAGATCTCCGATAAGTGAGCATATTATCTTTTGTTCTCTATAAATATCGTAAAACCCTCTTTGCTGTTGTCCAGTGATCCATACCAGGGTTGCTTAAATATCTGCCTAACACTCCAACTATGTACCCTAAATCTGGACGCGTACACACCTGAGCATACATCAGACTCCCTACTGCAGATACTTAAGGGATCTTCTGCATTTCTTTAGCTTCAAACTCATTCTTGGGGCATTGAATGAGACTGAATTTATCACCCTTAGCAATAGGTGTATCTCCGAGGGCACATTTGCTCATGCCAAATCTATCAAGCACCTTTTCGATATAGCTCTTTTGTGATAATCCAAGAATGCCCTGAGAGCGATCTCGGTGTATTTTAATCCCTAATACAAAAGAGGCATCCCCAAGATCTTTCATCTCAAATTTGTTTGATAGATTTCTCTTGGTTTCATGCAGTAAGTCTATATCATTGCTTAAAGTATGTTATCGACATACAAGACTAGGAAGATACATTTGCTCCCACTGAACTTGTGATAAATATATCCATCTACTGAATTTTTCTCAAAACCAAACGAGGAAATAACTTGATGAAACTTATAATACCATTGATGGGATGCTTGTTTGAGGCCGTAGATGGATTTCTTTAGTTTACAAATCATAGACTTTGGATCTCCAGTTACAAAATTTTCTGGCTGTACAATATAAATTATTTCCTCAATATCATCATTGAGAAACGTAGTCTTTACATCCATCTGATGTAGCTCCAAATCAAAATGAGCTACTAGTGCCATAATTATTCTGAAAGAATCTTTCGAAGAAACTAGAGAAAAAGTCTCTTTATAGTCAATGCCTTCTTTCTGAGTGAAACCCTTGGCAACTAGACAAGCCTTATATCTCTCAATATTACCTTTAAAATCCCTTTTGGTTTTAAAAATCCATTTACAACTAATAGGTTTCTTTCCTGCTGGCAATTCGACGAGTTCCCAAACGTCGTTGTCTTTCATGGATTTCATCTCATCCTCCATGGCAGCGATCCACTGTTGGGATTTTGAACTTTGTTTGGCTTGAGTGAAATTGATTGGATCATTTTTCACCCCTATATCAAACTCATGTTCTAGGAGATAGACGATATAATCATCCGGAATCACGTTTCTCCTTTCCCTAGTAGATCTCCTTAATGGCACTTCTTCTTGAGGTTGTTGAGGTTGCTCTTCAGGAGCAACTTCCTCATATGGGACAGGGAGTTATAGAATATTGTCTTGAGTTTCCGAATTTACTTCTTAAATAATGTCAGGCAAAGGAGCCTGATCACGTTCAATAGTAACTGTAGGAAGAAAAATAAATTCCTCTTCAAAGACAATATCTCTTACCTTATCTCCCCCCAACCTCAACATCCTCAAGGAATCTCGTATTACCAGTCTCGAAAAAGGACCTATTAGAGGGATCATAAAATTTGAAACCTCTGGCTCTTTCAATGTAGCCAACAAAATAGCAGCTTATTGTTCTTGAGTCCAGTTTCTTTTCATGTGGCCTGTATGGCCTTGCCTCAGCTGAACAACCCCAAATATTTAAGTGCCTAATGCTAGGCTTCTTGCCTGTCTATAGTTCATATGAAGTTTTAGCTACTGATTTGCTGGGTACTCTATTGGGTAAATAAACTGTAGTCTTAAGTGCTTCTCCCCAGAGTGATTCAGGTAAAGAGGAATGATTGATCATACTCCTCACCATGTCCTTTAAGTGTTCGGTTTCGTCACTCAGTAACACCATTCATGCTAGGTTTTTCCAGCATTGTGTATTGTGGAACGATTTTACATTCCTCTATATACTAGGCAAAGAGTACTGGACGTTGTTCACAAGATCCATCATACCTACCGTAGTATTTGTTGGAAATATGCCCTAGAAAGCAGTTTCTTTGTTTGGCATTTTAAACAATGTTTATTGGATTTAAGTGTTATCTATTTGTTGTTAATAAATTTCATATTATGTCCCAATTATATACATGTGATGTTCATATTTTCTATTATGCAAACGTCTAAAAGTTTTCATGACTAATAATGAGTGATAAAGAATTATTCGTGTGAAGTGTTCACATATGGGAGACTAAATTTTTTATTTCATTATGTCTAAATTAAAAGTTCACATTCTGCAAATAAAGATGGAATACTTTGTTTTGCTATAGAATGTAGTGTTGTCTATTTCAATAGGGTCGATGAAGTCTCCAATCATCGAAGTGTCTGACTTCGGATAGAAATACTAGTGCCTTATAAGAAAGTTATAAGTGCATTGAACTAGACCAAGTGAAAATAGAATTTGAGGTTAAGTGTCGTAACTCAATATTCTATCTTTCACTAATCTAGCACTATTGCAAGATTACCTTAATCCTAGTGAATGTCGGACTTACTTTCATGAGTTTTATCTTTTTGACTTACTAAAGGACTAGTTCCGATTATATGGTTCGATCTCTGGTATATTGGAAGATAAGATTTGTGAATTGATGAGAACGCCCTTCATGATTAGGACACCATGCATATAATGTCACTTTAAGTTTTTTCAAGGACTTGGATAATAAAAAACTAGGTGCCAGGTATTCACTTTGTGAATTTGATTGTGTTTGTATAGGCAGTTATAAACACCGTAGTCAATTATTATCCATTAGATGAAAAATGGTAACTCAAAGATAAATATATACTATAGGGTAGTACGGTAATTTCACCTCACTAGTACAGCGTTGCATCGGGGGTATATCTGCAGGTATAGTATATGCTAAATGGATCAAGTTAATTAAAGTGTTAATTAGCTTCACAGAAAATATATGACATTTAGTCTAAGAGTGCAATATTGGACCTATAGTGGAATGCCCCAATATTAATGAACAAGGCCTAGTCATAATTAAGAGTTAATTATGACTTAGGTAGTTGGCTCATTAGAACTTAGACTATTTGGATCCATAAGGTCCTCTGTCTAGCTCACACATAGCTCAATAACTAATTGAATGATCAGTTAAGCCCAATAAGCCCATTAGGGTTTACATCTCTTTAAATATTTAAGAAAAAAGTTCTCCTAAGCCTCTCTAAGTATTCTACACGCCACCCATGCACGGTAATTGTGCTTGGCGTGAAACAGAGAGAAAAAGAGAGAGCGAGAGAGTCGAGCTACCGCGGGAGAAATTCCGAGCTCGTTTATGGCTGCTGAGGGAGAGATACCCATGGCTATAAATGTGCAATCAAGGAGAAGGAAGAGCGCCTTCTGGATCGTCCGCTCATCTCTCGTTAGAAATCAAGAAGGTGCCCATACACCGGATCATTCAACGGGCTCTAGAGAATAGATGGGACGGCTCAATGGTTGTGAAGCACTTCTAGGTTTTATCTAAACCAAGTTCTATGAATTGATTTATGTTAGATCAATGATCCTGTTCATTTTGTTTTGTAAAGTTTCAAGAAAAATTTTAAAATACCAGTTCTGCTGCATTCTTGATTTGTTTACAAAACTGTGGAAATCGTTTTCGATAAAATCGTTTTTTGAAATTTATTTTCCGGAATTACCAGCAGTATTCACTACCACGATCGGATTTGACGGCTTTAATTTTCTTGTCGAGTTGATTTTCAACTTGGCTTTGAAAGCTTTAAATACATCTAAGGATTGTGACTTCTCATGAATTAAATATAGATACCCATAGCGAGAGTAATTGTCTATGAACATGATAAAATACTGTTGGCCATTCCAAGAAGCCATAGGGAATGGACTGCAGATATCAGTATGTATCAGAGAATATATTTATTAATAAAATAAAAAAGGGATATCTACTAAATTATACTTTTAAAAGTAGCGTATTTTTATTTAATCCCCTAAAAATTAGAGGAAATTAGAGTATACACGATTTGTGTACAGATCCTACTTTAATGAAAATAGACTTTTTTTTATCAAAATACGGCTTTTTAGAAAAAGTTTCCCTTGTGTCACAGCTGACGTGACGTTTTTTCTTTTTAAAAACAAATATGAACGACGAGCGTTGTAAGAGCACGCATCAATGATCATATTTCAGGTAGCTGATGCAATTTTTTTTTTTTTTTTCTGAGTGTAGTTATTGTTATTATTCATTTCCTTTAAACCTTATAAGATATAAGTATATTACTAAATGGTTATTTTTTTTTATATTTTTCTAACGTTGACTATATATTAATTTTTTTTCTTTTTAATTTTTTCTAAGGTTATATATTTCAGTTAGCTTTTTTGTATAGTCATTTTCTTTTTTTCTCTTTTCATTAGTTTCTTTATCAATTTTTTTAACACTTAAACATTACTTTAAAAAAAATTGTCCTAACATAAGAAAGAAAAACATTGTCGAAACAAAAGGAAAAAAAACTTGACATTGGCTACCTATTCAACATATTTACCTTTTTGGTAGGACACCGTGTTTTTGATAGTTGACATTGGCTGTTTAACTATGGTCTCTCACTTAGATACTGACGTTATCCCACTTTGTTACCTATAATAATTAAAAATTGTTAGTGTTGGTCAGTTACCAGAAATATCATACAAAGTTACTTATGGTATCTAAAAAAAATTATTTTAAAAAAAAAAAAAATTACCATGGGTATCATACCTAGTTACCTATGGTATCCGTTGAAATTGAAAGGAAAAAAAAAAAAAAACCGTTATCATGAATATCCTACGGTATCTTTCCAAATCACCTATGATATCTAACAAAAATTAAAATAGGAGTTAGGCTCTTTCTTTTAAAAATTAGAAATAATAAAAAAAAACTATAAGACTAATATTAGAATGAGATACCATGTTACTTACAATATCCGAAAAAAAATTGTTTTAAAAAAAGGAAATTACCATGGGGTATCATACCTGATATATAACAAAACTTAAAAAAAGAGTTAGGTTCTTTATTTTATAAATTAAAAATTAAAAAAAATATGAGATTACAATTAGAATATGATACCATGCTACTCATGGTATCCGAAAAAAATTATTTTAAAAGAAAATTACTATGGGTATCGTATCTAGTTACCTATAGTATCTGGTGAAATTGAAAAAATAAAATAAAATTTTTCATGGGTATCATTTCATATTACCTATAGTATCTTTTCAATTTACCTATGGTATCTAACAAAAATTTAAAAAGGGGGTTAGGCTCCTTGTTTTAAAAATTAAAAATTAAAAACACTGTTAGATTATGATTAGAATGAGAGTTGGTTATTTCTAATTACAAAAAAGAAAAAAAAAAGTATTGTCATAGGTATTTTACTAGGTTACCTAATTTATCCATAGAAACTATTAAAAAATTAGGTTACCTATGGTATCCATGCAAACAAGAAAAAAAAATATTACCGTAGGTATCTAGGTATCTTACTAAGTTACCTACAGTATCCATGTAAATTTTGAAAAAATAAAATAATATGTTATTATAGATATCCAATCAGATTATCTTGGTATCCCAGAAAAATGGTTAATATTGGTATCTTAATATGTTGATATAGGTATCTTACTAAATTACATATGGTATTCATGGTATCTCAGTAAAACA
This sequence comes from Trema orientale, assembly GCA_002914845.1. Classification (NCBI taxonomy): domain Eukaryota; kingdom Viridiplantae; phylum Streptophyta; class Magnoliopsida; order Rosales; family Cannabaceae; genus Trema; species Trema orientale. The sequence goes on along the minus strand of JXTC01000087.1, from coordinate 104,250 downwards.
GTTACTATTAGTATCTTAATAGGTTGATATAGGTATCTTATTAGGTTACCTATGGTATCCATGTAAATTAGAAAAAAAGAAAAAAAAGAATGTTACCGCAGGTATCCAACTAAGTTACCTTGCTGTATTGGTGAAATGATTACTATAAGTATCTTACTAGGTTACCTATGGTATCTATATAAATTGGAGAAAAAATGTTATCGTAGATATATAACTAAGTTATCTTAGTATCTCGATAAAACGGTTATTATAGGTATCTTACTTGGTTACCGTTATTGATGGTATATCCATGTAAATTAGGGAGAAAAAAATATTATCGTAGGTATCCAACCAGGTTACCTTGGTATCCGGTAAGTTAGAAAAACAAAATCTCATAAGTATTCTACTAGATTATTTATGGTATCTAGGTAAATTAGAGGAAAAAAATTATTACCATTAAGTATCTAGATTTGATACCATAAATGTCCAACTAAGTTAACTTGGTATTCAGGTAAATTGAATAAAAGGATTACCAAATATACCATACTAGGTTATTTATGGTATCTAGTAAATAGGAAGAGGTGTTGGGCGCTCCTTATTTAGAAAATAAAATTAAAAAATAAATGAAGAGATTAGCGTAGGTATCTTATCGTTTTGCCTATTTTATCTAGAGTTTTGTTTTTCTTATTGAAAAAAAAAATATGATTGGGAATTAATTTTATTAAAATATTTGACATACGTTGCTTCAAGAAATTATTCAAATAATGTGTTGAAGTGCAATTAAAAATTTATAATTGATAAGATTCAAAAAATTATCACATGAATCCCTCAAAAAAAATATCACACAAAAGAATTAAGAGAAAAAGTAAAACAGAAGCCAAAATTTAAAAAAAAAAAAAATGATGGAAGGAGAAATTTAAAAATACAATTAACTGTAAGTGTAAAGCTTTATTCTCTTTTAATTTGACATACGTTGCCCAGAACGCTGCATGCACAAAGAAGCTATAAGTGTAAAGCTTTATTCTCTTTTTATTTTATTTTTTTGAAAAAAAAAAAAGAGATACATTCCTACATGCTACAGGGTGTCAGGGTCGTATTAAATGTTCACACTGTCGTAATTTTCTAATGTTTTGTCCAGTATTCGTACTTTTCCACCTGTTTCCCGTGTACCGTATTTTTTAAAAGTTATATATAAATTACCGTATTTCTCTAAAACCCCCTAAAAAGTATGTGAAATATATAGTTGTAATTGGCCCGATCAAAATTGACTGAAAGGACGATTTTGTAATATGTTTTTATTGGACAAAAGAAATAACAAAGATTATTATTTTATTTTTGTTTTGTGGTGCTTATACGAAACCCTACGGGAAGCGCCGAAACGGTGTCGGTGCGGCTTTTTGAAAATAATAACAATAACAATTATTGCACTTTTTTTGCTTAAAAAAATCCTAATACCGTGAAAAAAAAAAAAAAAAAAAATTGCTACCTTTTGAAAAGACAAGTGGACCCTCTCATTAGAAATATGAAGAACAAGATTTAAAAATTAAAAAGAAAAACAAGAAAGAAAATTAAAAAAAGGTGGACCCTCTATCCGTCCACGGACCACGACAACTATTTATCTGGAAGGGAATTAAATAATAAATAATTATATAAGTCTTTTCTTGCAACATGCATGCGAGACGATATAATTGTAATCTTATCCCGATATTTTGACGAAATACGAATTCCCCTTCTTCACGGAGGGTCCCACCTAAGCAAGTAAGCGCGTCCACTGACGCGACTCGTTTGATGTTGAGTAATATTCACTAACCAAATTATAATACAATTGGTCTAAGAACTTAGGCTCTGTTTGGTAGGAAGGAAGAAGATTAGGAAGGATGGAGAACGATGGAGAATCTGAAGGAGGGAGAGAAGAATAATAATCTCTTCAATTGCTTAGTAGAAAGGATGTAGAGTATGAAGGATGGAGAGTATTTATTTGTAAAATTACTATATTATCTATTTTATCTTTTTAAAATTAATTGACTTGATGGGCAAATTTGTCAATTCATATTTTTTCTTTTTAATTTTCTCCAATCTTTCCAATTTGGGAGGATGAATTTTTGTGGATTTGGAGGGAGAGGCCTCCACTTCTCTTCTCCCTCCTTCTCTCCTTCCTACCAAACATAAGATTGGAGCTCTCCTTTCATCCCTCTCCCTCCACCCCTCTCCATCCCTCCAAAAATCTCCTCTACCAAACATAACCTTAATAGCAAATGAATCTGTTGTTTTTCTTTGTAGTTGTAACTGAAATGTAAGATGCATTCCGATGTTCCCTCTAAAAATCCCCTCTACCAAACATAGCCTTAATAGCAAATGAATCTGTTGTTTTTCTTTGTAGTTGTAACTGGAATGTAAGATGCATTCTGATGTTCTTGTCCTCTTTTTTATTTTTTATTTTTTCCCAATCATAAAACTGGGGAAGTCTTATTAGTATCGGTGAAACTAAATGCTATATTTTACTCAAAAACAGAAGGAAACTAAATGCCATATTTTAGGGAAATTTTTATTAAATTCCACATGTATGTATTTTAAAATTATTTTTCTTGACGTAACAAGTGGGTTTTCTACATAATTAGTATGTAATTTGTTAATGGCATTATACATTTTTAAAAAAATATAAATGACAATATACAATTGTAAACTTAAGTGCAACTCTGCTATAGTAAGATCACTATTTTTTTATCTAAAATAAATATCCATTACATGTTTATTAATCCGTAATAAAGAAATTGTAAAAAAGAAAAAGAATTTGGAGAGGAATGAGAAAGAGAAAAGATAGAGTCATTAATTTCTAATTTAACTAACTACATAGAGAATGTCCAAAATTCGTGCCCGAAATTAGTAATTGGCAAGTCATAACATGAATGAAAATTTCTATTATCTATACTGTTCATAAAGAACTAGTAAACATGGCTTGGCAGCGGCTGGAGTTAAGTGGACTGAAGAACATATTAATTTCGTGTATGGGACGCATAAGAAGCTTCCACGTGGTGGATAATGCTTCACCTTGTCTCTTTTTTTTTTTTTTTGTCTTTTTTTTTGCCCCTTTTGCGTCTGTCTTTATTTTGTTTGTTTGTTTTGCATTTTATTTTTTTATTTATTCAATCTGATGTCTCCTCTTCACTTTGACGAGTCCTTGTTCAGTTGTTTATGGTTATTTATTTTATTTTATTTTAGGGGATTAAACAATGAAAACAAAAAAATTTGACTTTTAGGGTTTTTTTCTTTTACTATTTATATGATGGTAAAGACTTCGGTACTTCGGTGGTCTTTGGCGGTGCCCACAATTTTTTTTTTTCTAAAAGTCAGAATATCAATCAAATTATGATGCTATTTATAAAGTAGACACTTCTACTCACTTTCTTTGACGTATAGGCCTTTTTCTACAATGATATCGTTAGACTTATTTGGTCCAAACGCAAAAGGCCGCGTAAAAATAAATTGTGATGGCTTCTACATTTTATTTTTATTTTTCTTTTGGTGTGTATGGTTTATGCTATATTTCTTTTCTTAACATTTATGTCATCAATTGGTAAATTTTTGTAGGATATAAATTCATTTAATTAATTAAATTAATTAATAATTTAATATAGTAAATTGATCTAGGAGTATTATTGATGACTTACCTCAAAAGTCAAAAACAAAGAAGCAGAGATTTTTAGTAAGGGTTCAAGATGTATTGGTTATGGGTTTCAAACTTATCAGCCCAAAAGAGGCATAATACGGTCGAGCGAATAAGCCCACGCTTGGTCCACTGTGGGCGATGGGCTGAACTTATCTGAGGCTTTATATTGCAAAGAAAAAAGAATAAATCAGTTGTACGCTACTTTTTTTTTTTTTTTTTTGAGAAAATTAGGTGGATGACTAATTTTTTTAATTAATTTTCGTAGATATTTATGTTTTAAAAATTGTAGCTAAATGTCAATTTCTTTTAAAAATTTAGTTATGAAATACGTTATATTTCTATTTTTATCATTAAGTGAGTTGGATATCTAGCTATAAACTTTTGAATTTGGTCATATACTAAGTTTTGGGCTAAAAAATGGTCAAATAGCTAGTTAGCCCCTTTTTTTTTTCCTCATTAATTAAATCTACTACCATATCACCTTTTTAAAATGAATTATTGATGAATTCTTGACGAATTCTTGAACGATTCTTGACATCGACGGCGATCTTGATGGATTCTTGATGAATTTTTGACAGATTCTTGACGATCTTGACGGATTCTTGATGAATTCTTGACATCGGCGGTGATCTTGACGGATTCTTGATAAATTCTTGACGTATTCTTGACAATCTTGATAGTTCTTGATGAATTTTTGATAGAATCTTGACGTAGGTAGTGATCTTAATAGATTCTTAATGGAATCTTGACAGATATTTGATAAATTCTTGACTATTTTCCTCCCAAAAGTGGTAGAATCTAATGATGGTGGTAAATTTAGTTAAACATTTGAAAAAAGTTGTAACTGCCCACTTAACTCATGACGAAAGTGATTTTTGGCTAAATGACTGAATTTTGGATCATAATTTGCAAAAATGACCGTTTTTTAAACATTATTAAAAAATGGCCTAATTTTAAAAATTAGTTAAAAAGTGACCGTTTTTCATACCTAGTATATCAAAATATATTGATATATTTTTTAAAAATTGACTTATTTTTAAATATTGATTTACTTTTTCAAAAAAATTGATTTACTTCATAAAAATTAGATCAAATAAAAAGTGGTTATTTATCAAAATAAAATGATAAAACGACCATTTATCAAATAGGTGTAAAAAATGACCATTTTTTAAATTAATCTGAAAAAAGGTCCATTTTTCTATAAATACTCAAGAAAAAAGAGAATACTACATTGTATACCCATTTTTAGAACTTCTTGTCAAATGTCAATAGATATCCCTTACCCATTCTATTAATTTTTATGCCCCTTTATCAATTAAAACTTTTTTAATGACAGTTTCACCCTTGAAATAGTAGACGAGAATATTAAAGATAATTTTTGCTCTCTCTCATCGGTGCCCTCTCTCTTTCATCCCCGTGATGACATCTTCATCGGCCGCATCGTCGCCGACATTATCCACAGTGTCGTTGCCGGTATCCTTACAAGCTGGTTTGGCTTTCCTTTCATCGCATCTCTGTCTTTCACATTCGTTAATTCATTTTCATAAACATAATTATTGCAAATGTTGGATACACCGGAGGATAATATTGCTAGAAATTTACTTGATTATGCATTTAAGAGATGAACTGCTAGATCTCTGATTTTTATTTTTGGTGATTGACCTGGGATTTTAAAACAATCTTGACAATGGGGGTTTTAGGGATTATCACACTTTCTTATTGCCTTATCTAAGTACCATTATCTTGGTTTTAGTACCACCAGATGATAATTCAAGAAGATGAAGGGAGTTAAGGCATTCTTCAGTCATGTTAGGAGCAAACTTCATTTAAGTTTAAAAAAAAATTTACTTCTAGTAATCTATGTCCGTGTAGATATTTTATTTGATTTTTTCTTAGGGAACTTTTTTGCATATGGGGGTTCATTATATTAGTGTCTTAAGTTTCCAAAAGATTTTGCCCGCTCATTTTTACGTAAGTTATGGTGAAATGGATTGACATTTATATGAAATTTCTTATTATAATTGTAAGTATGGATTTTTTTTTTTTTTTGTTGAATCAGGTTGAAGAAAAAAAAATCTATGTACTTAATTTATCAGTGTATATAATTGATTTAACATGGTACATAATTAATTCACTTATGTGTATAATTGATTTATATTTTTCCAGTATATATAAGTGATATACCACTTATATAATAATAAATAAATAATTTTTCAATTTATAGCAGTAGTGAATAAATGATAGACCAATTTATTGTAATAGTAATAAATAAATGATATACCAATTTATTGTAATAGTAAATAAGTAATTTACTAAAAATATAGTCATAAACATCTAATAGTAAATTGTTTTTGAGGCCACAGTAAATAAATAATTTATCAGAGGTATAATAGTAAATATACCATTATAAATAAGTTATATATTTTTGAGATCATGGTAAATAAATGATATACCATCTCATAATAATGATAAATGAGTAACTTACTAAGGGTATAATGGTAAATATGCTACTGTATATAAGTGATAAGTTGTTTTAAGTTATGAAAAATAAATGATATACCATTTTATAATAATAGTAAATAAGTGATTTACCATGAGTATACTGGTAAGCACAAGTCATTACTATTATAAAAGAAAAGATATATTTGTTCATAAAATTAAAAATGGATATTTACCAAACCATATTTTCAAAGGTGGGGTATTTTTTTTTCGTCCAATCCTCAAGAAAAAATATATGCCACTACTAATTACACCCAATTAATAATTTCTATAGTTCATTTATTCTGTAATTTTACCACCTTTTCTTTTCCAAAAAAAACCTAATTTTTCATTTGTTATTTGTCACTATGCAGATAAGAAATTTAAGAGAAATACTAACAACAATCTCTATATCAGGCTCTTTGTTAGACTCCTTCTTTATATATTGACACAAATCCTGTTCATTTTTTCAAATAAAACAACCAAATCATCTATTTTAATAGTTTAAACAAATAAAAAAGACATGTGTCAATGAATAAATAAAGCATCTGAGAAAGAAATTGATAAATAAACTATTGTTAGCATTTCTTAGATGGAAGTAATGGTTAACAAAACATAACAAACCATTGTTAACTTTTATTATGTATCTTAAAAAGTAATACTTTACCTGTGCTATCAAAATTGTAAAATCCAATTAAATAATTTTTCCAGAAAATTTTTTGCATTGTTTTTATTTTTATCTGTTAAGTAAGATTGATAGTGAAAATATTTTCATTTTTTTTTTTGAGAAAATTTCAACCATTCATTTCATTTAAAAATATACATATATATTTCCAAAATGAAAAAAAAAAAGATAAAACCATATTTACATGAATAGTTCTGTATATAGGTGCATATTGGGGAGATGTATAAAAGTTAAGAAATGTATTAAGAAATGTATCCTTTCTTCTTCAATTTTGATTTATAATTGTATGGGATAATATATAATATATACAATATATAATTTAAAAAAAAACATTTCTTTGGGTCCTTTTGCAAATAATAATAATAATAATAATATAAAAAATTTCACATTTTTATGAACATCAAATAAAACTCTAGCTCCACATATATAGACAAAACTAGAGTCAAAATTGTAAAAGAATAACATTTTAACCTTTTAAATAATATAACATAAGTCCGAAAAAAAAAAGAATTTTTGTTGTGTTTGAAGGACGTCATAGCTGGATTCTTAAAATGTTACATACCATTTATTCATTATCTATCAGCTTTTTTAATAGATGTCAATCGATAATTTTAAAGAGTAAAATATTTCTCTAAATTTGATTTCCAATTTTGACCATATGCGTTATTTGGGTGAAATTTGATAGAAAAACATAAATTGAAGATTTTATTTGATATTAATAAATTTTTTTTCCAAAAGAGGCTAAACACGACGTATTTTATTTTTACTTTTTTTTTCCATACATATTATCCTAAATATATTTTGCATCTGTGGTATGTTCGAATTAGAAAAGGATGAAAATAGAATGAACAATCAATAATTTTGCCTCCCTAATATTTGCTCTCAGTATAAATTTGTCCCTCATTTTTGACTTTATATTCACGCATCCCTAAATTACAAAATTGTTCTTCTTTGGCCCTTAATACTAACACTCTTATAAAACTATTAATGGATAAGAGTCATGTGGTCTTTCTCCTTTTAAAAAGGTAAATAAATGTCATTACTATTTTTTTATTGAACATTTCAAAATAATTAGATTTTATAAGATTAAATAAATGAAAAAGAAGACTTTTTTTTTAGTTAAATATATATTAGACCTGACAAAAAGGGCCTGGCCAAACAGGCCGACCCAGCCCTAGGGGTAGAGTCGGGCTGGGTCTATATATCTAGGCCTGGCCCAGCCCGTCAAAAATAATTTTTTTTATTTTTTTAAAAATATTTTTAAATAAATTTAAATAAAATTTTCCTGTACCTATAAAGACACATGACATTACTTTTTTTTCACACTTTCAAATTTCAATCTAATTCTAAATAATTTTTTTATATTTTTTGTTTTAAACTTTTTTTAATTAATTATTCAACTTATATACTTATTACTATTTAATTATTTTTAAACTTTTATCAATAGGAAAAAAAAACATAACATATTGCTTATTTTTTTATAAATTTTATTTTTAAATTTCTAATATTTTTTACTAATTATACATATAATAATGTTATTTTTTTTTATAGCGGGCCTACGGGGCGGGCTAGGCTTCTCTTTTAAATTTTTGGGGCCGGACCGGGCCAGCCCGCTTTCTTAGATAGGTCGGCTTGGTCCGTCCTTCCCTCTAAGCCCGTTTTGGATGGGCCGGCTCACCTATTTTACCACCTCTAATATATATATATATATAAATAAAAGGAGGCGGCTATAGTAGGGCGCCCCTACGTAAGGCCCTTGTTTATATACCGTTTGATGGGAATCTGTGGAGAATCTGTTTATACACAGATTCCCATCAAACGATGTATAAACAGGGCCTTACGTAGGGACGTCCCTACTGTAGACGTACCCAAAATAAAAAGGCCTAATATAGTAGTTTTTGCAGTCATTCATTAGGGTCATTAAATATGTTTTAGAAGTTAATGTCCAAAAGATACATACTTTCATATCAAAAAGCATGCCCATTTTACCACCTCTAATATATATATATATATAAACAAAAAGGCCTAATATAGTTAGTTTTTGCAGTCATTCATTAGGGTCATTAAATATTTTTTAGAAGTTAATATCCAAAAGGTACATAATTTCATATCAAAAAACAATCTAGGATGTTAAATGATTATTTGGTTCTTGCCCACTAATAATTTTCTAACGATGTTAGTGTTATAGGGCAAAAGAGGAATCATTTTGCCATTTAATGTGCACTTGAAAATAAAGCCAAAAGTAAATGGCAAATTCATATAGAAGGCAGAAAATAGAGGTAAAATGACTAATTGTTCAAAATAGAACCATTCTGAGACACAATGAATTTTACATAGTATTATTTTAGGTCTAGTGATTTTTATTTTGACTGTTTATTATGAACGTTAAAGCTAATTGTTATAATAACAAATACTGTAATTGTAAAGGAAAAAATAAATATTATTTTGAAAAGTAATGTGTTGGTGTTAACACCACAATACCACATCATCAACCTTAAATTTCTTTTCCCCCAAAAACAAACCTTAATTTGAAGTAATTTTGAAAGGTTTCTAATTTGAATTAGTAGACTGACCCAAAAAAGAAACTTTATCCCTAATCTGTTTGAGAAAATAATAAATACCAGAATATATAGTAAGAGTGCAAAATTCAATAAGAGACTATAAGTACATGGTATGATAATAACACAAAGGACCGTCTGGATTTTCTGCAGAAAGTACTATAACATTTAAAATTTCTATAAATAAAAAAAAAATAGAACTGCATCTTATTAACGTATTAAAAATATTTTAAACACTAACATATTTTCTGAAAATTTCTACAATTATTTAGTTTTTCAAACTTTTCATTTAAATAATTGAAAAAAAAATTGAGACTTGTGAATTAAAACACAAAACACAAAAATGGCTAAAAATATATTAGGGGTACTTCTACTTTTTTACTCGTGCATGGTAAACATTTACGAACCCTTTAAATATCCGTCTATTTATTTGCAAACGTCAAAAGTCCAGTCCATTTTTGCAGAAAAATTAAAAAATAATGTATTTTAGTGTCATTAATCTGTCCATATATTATACGAGAAGGACTACAAGCAAAACAAAATAAATTACTTGATCTTAAAAATAAATAAATATATAAATAAATAAAAGGTTAATTGTAAAAAAAAAATTCAGAAGTATAATCTTTCTGTAATTTTAACATTATTTTGTTGCTTATACAAAATTATATATTTACATTTCAAATTTTTGTAAATTTGTACATTCTGCATATTAATTAACCAATAAATTTGTCACTAAATACGAAATCCAAACTAAGAATACCTTATTCTACCGACTAATAGATCATATAATTTGTACACAAAAAGTATATACAAATTTGTAAAAATTTAAAATATAAAAATATAATTTTGTATAAGTCAAAAGAGAGAATTAAAATTACAGAAAGAGTAATGTTAGGGATACCAAAAATTTATACAAAAAATTTACACCACATGATGTGACATCCATTTCAATCATTAAATTTTAAATAGTTTGATCTCACTTTAAATAAAATAGTAGTTGAAATAGATAATACATTATTTATGTAAGTTTTTTGGGCTAATTTTTAGTGTTCTAATCATTACTCTTCTAGAAAAATCATATTTCAAAAAGTTTTTTTTTTATAGTTATCCCATAAATAAATTCATCATTAAATCTGATAGATGCACGTCATCAATTCGAATTGACGTACATGCCATGTCATTATTTTGATGACGTGACAAAAAGAAAATTCAAATGAGCGAGCCCTGAAAAGGTGAGAAGTTTTCTTTCAAAAAAAAAAAAAAAAAGAAAAAGAAAAAGAAAAGGTCAGAAGTTTGAAAATGCACCAATAGGAGAAGCCCTCTCTACTGCTGAGTGCTGCCTTAGCTTCCCTCTCCTCTCCTCTCTCTCTCTCTCCTCGACACTCGACAGTAGTTACGTTAGAGAGAGAAAGAGAAGAACCAGTCGCTTGAGAGTTTTGTCATTGACCCTGGGATCTAGGCACTCAGACAGAAAATCAAGAAAAATACCCATTTTCCCCAGTGAAGATTTCTCATTTCTTGATGCGTTTTGGCTTTAGCAGATCTGGATTTCACTCCATTTTGTACAATGGATAGTAATTACTCGGCTATTCCCAAAAATTCGTACCTGGAATTGCAGACGAGAACCGATCCGCGAAACCCTAGATCCCCCATCAAGTTGGTCCCTTCTGATGAGGAAAGTTATCTAAACTCCAAGAACGTTAATGGGCATGATGTAGATTTAGATGATTTTGATGATAGTTTTCAGTTTCATGTTGATAATTATCCGCTTATTGTCGATGGGTCTAAGGCAAATAGTCCTGGGTCTGGAGTTTCCGGTGCCGTGTTTAATCTCACAACGTCGATTATTGGGGCTGGGATCATGGCCCTGCCTGCCACCATGAAGGTACTTGGTTTAGTTTTGGGATTTGTGTTGATAATTTTGATGGGTATTTTGTCTGAAATTAGTGTTGAATTATTGGTGAGATTCACAGTTTTGTGTAAAGCCTCGTCGTATGGTGAGGTTGTTCAGTGCGCTTTTGGAAGACCCATGAGAGTTTTGTCTGAGATTTGTATAATAGTGAACAATGCAGGAGTTTTGGTTGTGTATTTGATCATTATGGGGGATGTCATGTCGGGTTCGCTTCATCACATTGGCGTTTTCGATCAATGGTTGGGACATGGGTTTTGGGATCATAGAAAGCTTTTGATTTTGGTCGTTTTGGTGGTTTTTCTAGCACCCCTTTGTGCATTGGAGAAGATTGATTCTTTGAGCTTGACTTCGGCTGCTTCAGTAGCTCTGGCTGTGGTTTTTGTTGTGGTTGCTTGTGTTGTTGCCGCTATTAAGCTCGTTGAGGGACGAATCGAAGCTCCTAGGATGGCCCCAGATTTCAGTTCAAAGGAGGCAATCCTGGATTTGCTTGTGGTGATTCCTATTATGACCAATGCTTATGTTTGCCACTTTAATGTTCAGCCCATATATAACGAACTTGAAGATCGTTCTCCCAAGAAGATGAACCGGGTGGGAAGGATCACAACTGTTCTCTGCGTTGTGGTCTATGCTTCAACAGCTATATCAGGATATCTACTCTTTGGGAAGGATACAGAGTCTGATGTGCTGACCAATTTTGATAAAGACCTCGGAATTCGTTTCAGTTCGGTGTTGAATTATATTGTTCGAGTTGGCTACATTCTTCATTTGGTTCTTGTTTTCCCAGTTATCCATTTCTCACTGCGGGAAACAGTGAATGCTTTGGTGTTTGAGGGATCAGCTCCACTATCAGAGAGTAGGAAGAGGTCATTGATCTTGACAGTGGTTCTCTTAGCACTGATTTATATTGGATCCACCATGATACCAAACATTTGGACAGCTTTTAAGTTTACAGGGGCAACAACAGCTGTGTCGTTGGGCTTTATATTCCCGTCTCTTATTGCGTTAAAATTAAGTCGGAAAGGGGAGAGTTTGAGCCTTGGACAGAAGTTCCTTTCATGGATGATGTTAGTTATGGCTGGAATTGTCGGCATTGTTGGAGTGGTTGGAAACATTTATAGCCTCAAAAGCCAATCAAAATGATTATCCTTGTAGCATTTTCGGCATTGTCCATTTGTTTGTAGTATGCAGAAACTCACGAGGAAAAACTCCGCTGTTCATGTTTTGCTGTGGGCCTGAATGCTTCAGAACGTTCAATGAAGTTTTCCGAGGTTAGATCTTTACCAGGAAGTTTTATACATAAGTCGTTTCCAATAGTGGCGATTATTACAGGAATTGAATGAAAAAGGTGGGAAAGATCCCTGATGACCCTTCTCATGTTCAACATACAACTTTTTCATTTTTATCTATTCATTTTGTATTTTTATTCTTTACTTGCGAGAAACTGTGAGTTTGCTCTACGTTTGAGAGCAATCATCTGTAGGAGAACAGTTTACACTCTTTTGTCACAATGTATAAGTTATATTGGAACTAAATGGAAATAATCCATCACATACCTCTCCCATCCCGAATAGTTTTTCTTTTCTGTTTCATGCTACACTAGTATAACTTTATGGTTAGCTATGCAGATGATATTTGTGTTCTTGTTGCTAAACCTGACTTTATGGATATTGGATAATAGAAATTTACATTTACCATGTTAAATCAACAACATTCCATGCTTTAAGACACAAAACAGCACCACGTAAGAAGAAACAAAGAGGTTCAACCCTTCCTTTGTTACAGCCAATAAAGAATGTGGCCTTGTTTGCTCCACTTCAGTTTACAAACAAAAGTTAAGATTACTTGATCATCATCTGTTCAATGAGATAAAAGAACGTATCGGGAAATCTTTATGCCACTAATTGCTCAAGTCTACCTTTTTTAATTTCTTTGAACCAGGCTGCATTAAACACTGTAACTATTTATCAAATAATGAATATCATATGTATAAATTGCTATGATCTCATTTATATGGGACCATGTCAACAACAAAGAGAGAGTGGTAAGATTGTTGGTGGTTCAACAACGGATCACCAATAATCCCCACAGGAACAGTAACCATCTTGAAAATGGTGGAATCTGTTTCCATCTCGAATGATGATCTTGTGCTGACCAATTTTGGAGATAAATTTCATGAAAGAGTGACAGTCGCCACATATTCGGAGGTTCTTCAGAATCTGAATTGGACTTCCACTGGGAGTGTGCATAATCCCATAAACAACGGCAAGCTTCTCACTATGGTAAAGAAGCTCATCCTGTTTCTGCTCCTCTTCCACGTCGTGAAGAACAAAGTTTGTATCTGGCACATAACCTGTTGCTTTGAAGTTTCTGTACAAGTCGTGTAGTTTTGAGTTTATCTCTTCAAACTCATTATGTCTCTTATCCCCTATTCTAAAATAGTGCACCTTATTCTTGATCTGAACCCAGCTAATTGCGGGTTCTTTGGTAACTCCATTGTTTTTCATCGATTTCCTTATTTCCTGTACTTTCTCCCACATACCTTGAGATGCATACATATTTGATAATAAAACGTAGGTCCCAGATCCTTGAATCTCCATTTTCAAGAGCCTTTCAGCCACTCTCTGGCCAAGTTTGGTGTCACGATGGATTCGACAAGCACCGAGAAGGGCTTTCCAAATTGCAGAATCTGGTACCACCAGCATGTTTTCAATAAGGGATTCAGCTTCATTAAGCCGCCCTGCTCTCCCAAGGAGATCAACCATACAGGTATAGTGATGAACCAAGGGAGTAATCCCATAATCTTGGCTCATGGAGTTGAAATAGGACCATCCTATTTCAACTAATCCAGCATGGCTACAAGCACATAAAAGCCCCAAAAAACTGATTTCATTAGGCAAAACCCCAGCAGCTTGCATTCGTTCAAAAATCTTAATAGCTTCTTTACCTAATCCATTTTGTGCACAGCCAGCTAAAACAGCATTCCATGTTACAAGGTCTTTTTCAGGCATCTCTTCAAAGGTGCATAGGCCATCTAGACTACCACACCTGAAGTACATTGTTACCAAAGAATTACACATGAACAGGCATGCATTCAACCCAAGTTTGTGTATCAGGACATGGATCTGTTCCCCTAGCCTTCGTGCACCAAGGCACCCGCAAGCGCTTAGGAGACTAGTAACCGTTAATTCGTTCGGTTTCATTCCTCTCGCCAACATTTCAAGGAACAATTGGAAGGCAATAGCTACTTGGCCAGCTTGCTCATAAGCTGATATGATTGCTGTCCAAGACACCACATCCCTTTTTGGCATCTCATCAAAAACTTTTTGAGCTTCCTGCAGCATGTGATATTCTGAAATGCCAGTAATGGGTGAGTTCCGAGATATATAGTCTCTTGCTCTCATTATAACAAAATCTTGTGACATGTCTTCTACGCTTTTGCACTTTGCATACAAGGAGATCAATCCATTGCCAACAAATGAATTTGATTGGCAGCTTGTTTTGATGGTGAGTGAGTGTATCTGTCGACCAATCCCAACATCTCCTGTATTTGCACAAGCAAAGAGAGCACTAGTGAAACTCGAGTGATTGATTGAAGTTCCTGATCTATGAAGCTCAGCAAACAACTTCAGAGCTTCTCTGCTTCGTCCATTCTGTACAAACCCAGAAATCATGGCTGCCCAAGAAGCAGCATTACGGAGAGGGATCCTAAAAAACATAGCTTTTGCTTCTTCAAGCATTCCGTTCTGGGCATAGCCGGCAACCATTGCATTCCATGTAACTACATTTGGGTTTTGAATCTGATCAAATATTTGTCTGGCTTTGCAAAGCCTCCCATTCCGAGCATAGGCAGTCATCATTGCGGTTCTTGTAGCAACTCCCTTCTCAGCAGCTCTCTCATATAATGAAATGGCATCATTCAATCTCCCACACTGTGAAAGTGCAGCAATCATTGTGGTCCACGAGTACTCATTCCTTTCTGGCATTGTCTCGAAAAATTTTACGGCATGATCTAAGCCCCCATTCCTCGTATATGCATTCAAAACAGCTGTCCCCACAGCCACATTCCCCTCATATCCCATCTTCGTCGAGACTGTTCTCAAACAATCAACCAATCCAACTTCATTCAATCCTGTCGCCGCTGATAAAATGACAACAAAAAGGGCCTGGTCTGGCCTCATTCCACTCGTCAACATCATCAGAAAGAGATTCCATGCCTCTCGATACTCGCTTATCTCAACATACCCAGAAACGACAGCCATCCAAGAAACACAATTCCTCTCTTCCATTTGGTCAAAGACCTCACGAGCTTCACTCATCATACCACAATGACAATATCCCGTGAGCATCGAATTCCATGACGCGATGCTTCTCTCGGGCATTTGATCAAACAACTCTCTGGCTCGCTTCAAGTGACCATTTTTCACATACCCACTAATCATAGCGTTCCAAGAAACAACGTTACGCTCTGGCATCGATTCGAACAGAAATCTAGCATCATCCACCAGCCCATGTTTCGCATACCCACTCAACAAAATTGTCCAAGTCCGAATATTCTTGCGTTGGAATGCATTAAACAGGGTTTGAGCTTCATGCAACAGCCCGTACTGGGTGTACCCAGTAATCATGGAGTTCCAAGAAATCGAGTCTCGGTGAGACATTGAGTCGAACATGTGGCGTGCGTCGGCAACGCGGCCGAGTTCTGTTAGTCGCTGAATCTTCTGGTTGCATTGGACGATATGGGACGGAGTCGAAGAGGGCCCTTGCAGCGGTAGAGAAAAAGCGGAGAACGATCGATTGTGAAAGAGACGGTACCGTATCATTGATCATGGCGGGAGGAGTCAAACTCTGTACAAATGCAATGCAGTCCCGCCTTTTCTGCTTCGCCGCACTAAACGAAACAAGACCACGGGTTTAGGTATCTGGGCCGATTTTGGCGAAGGATATGTATTGGGCCTAAGTATATGACTCACTAGGCTCTATTAGGGGCTTCTAGCAAAATGGCCACATTTTGGGCACCCTTAAAACAGACGGAGAAATTAGGCCTTCGTACGGTATTTTTAGAAAAAAAAAAATAGAAAAATGACATGGGCTCCGGATTTTTTTTTTTTTAAAATCTTAATAATACGACCCGGCTCAATTTACTTAATTTTGTATGACCTTTGTACGACTTTTTTTACGTGGGCATTTCAATCAGTTTTCTCATCTTGCGCTTCTTTTTTCCTTTTTCCAATTTTTTTTTCCATCTTTCTCTTCTCAGTTTTAATCGCTGATTTTATAACAAGTTGAAAGTTTAGTGGTTGGTTTCTAGATTTTCTATTTCAAACTGCAAAATCTTTAGCCATTTTTCATTTTTTCTCGTCTTCTTCTTTTCTTCAGTGTATCTATCGTGCAGTTCTTCTTAGTTTCAGCCATGGTTGAAACTCGGGCACAATCGGCATCTCCAGTTTCTAATTCAAAAGAGATTTCGTAATCTATTGGTGAAAAAAGTGAAGTTTCTCAGTCAATTTTGCCCTAAATTATTGAGAAGAGGAAGGAACCCCCTTTAGATGACCCTGTTTTTGAGTTGAATGTGCCTCAAATTGGAAGCAAGAGAAAGAAATCATCTTTGATTGATGCTGGACCTTCTCATAAGAATCGTCGAGTTAAAGCTCGAGCTAATAGGTAGATTTCGGTCGAAGGTTCTACACTTCCTGAGGTTCAGGTAATACGGAAGGCATCCATTAGTATTCATGGTTGATTTTGTATATAGAATGATAATTGTTTCTGTAAGGTTTCAAGGTGATATTTGGACTTTATGGTATTTCACTGTTTTGTGCAAGTGATTTAGGCCATTTTAGTTCAATGAATGAATGAATATAGCTAATGTGCTGTTTGAATTTTATTTAGAAGTAAACATGAGTTAAGTTTGCTCATCAATGTTTGAAATTTATGTAATGTCTCATTGTCATAAACTTGATCATGTTTCTGTTATTGTTATTGTTTATTTTCCATGTATACGTGGTGAATAGTGCTCTTGCCACAAAGAAAACTACAACGATTTTCTAGAAACCAGTTAGGTTTCCATATATCAGAATACCATGTAGCTATTTAAATCACAGGAAACCATAAGAATAACCTAAAAACTAATATGGTTTCTTTTTTGGAAAACGCCCTATAGCTAAGTACATAACATGTAACCTTTGTGGTTTCATGTAAATCAGTTTGGTTTCCTTGTTGTATAACGCACTATTGCTAAGTAAATAATACGAAAAAGCAAGGGTAATCTAAAAACCAGTTTGGTTTTCTGTTTGCATAATGCCATGTTGCTAAGTTAAGCTTTTTCTTTTGTTGTTATCATTTATTTTCTATGTATATTATTGAATAGTACTCTTGCCCTATTATGATTCAACTACCATCCTATAAAACTGCTAGTTAGCTTGATGACTTTAATTTGTGTTAACATTTGTAACATTATTAAGTTATTAATTTTTTCATGATTACATTATATTTTTCTTATATTTGTAGATCTATGTTCCAAATTTTTTTGTAGGATTGGGAATATATGATTAAACCAGAACATAGGATTGTTGGCAAGCCTATGTTCTTCCACTCTATTACTGTAATAGATAATATTAGGAAAGTTATGAAGGCCAGTGGTGATCATGTTTATTCTATGTTTGAGAATACTTGTTTTGGTTATTTTCTTAATCGGCACAAAATAGTATGCCAAGGTCAATAAATCCATCATTTTCTCTTAAGAGAGGTTAAGCAACCAAATCCGGATGAGATATAGTTTAAGATAGGTAGAAAACTGTTAAGGTTTGGCATTCAAGAATTTACCATTGTTAGTGGTCTTTTATGTGTTTGTGATATAGACAAGACTCCAGTCAAGACCAAACGAGTTAGGTTGTTTGAAAAATATTTTAAGAAATATCCTAGGTTTGATAAGGTAGCTTTGGAAGATGTTTTTGTGAATGGATCATTTGAAACCGATGAAGATCTCATCAATGTTGCATGTCTTTATCTGATTGAGAAATTTATGATCAAGGTCAATATGAGCCGTTTTCATGGAGTAAAGAGTTAATTAGGGATACATTAAAGTATCAGAAGTCTGGATTGAAGTCATTGAAGGACCAGAAAAATTCTGATATTGTTGAGGACAAACGCGTAGATTCAAAAGGGAAGGAGAAGAAGAAGGTAAAATCTAACAAAGGTAAAAAAAATCAAAGAAAGTGAAAACTGTGAATGAAAAGGATTCCTACAAGTTGATTGGATTTTCTTTAGCCTTTCAGATATAGGCTTATGATTGTTTTGATAAATTAGTTGGTACCATTTGCTACAAGGTTGATTCAAAGATTCCTCATATTTTGAACTATTTCTGCAATGTTTGTCCTTACTTTGAAGAGTTTGAGAAGAATGTCCTTGAAGCTGATAAGGTAAATATTTATTTAACTTTTTTTGTTTTATGTTTTATGTTTATTGTTATTTTTTTAACATAGTTTTCTTTTTTATTTGATTTCAGATCTCAATTCCGAATGTATTTTCTATTGTAGAGGAAATCACTAAGTATAGACTCAATGAGCTTCCTAAAAGAGTACAACAACCTATTTTGGAGAGTTTGAGAAATGTTGTTGCAGCTCATAATGGTGATGATGATTTTAGTGATAATCCTTCAAAAGTTCCAGCTCCTCCAAAAGTTTCTGGCCCTCTAAAATTTCCAATGAAAAGTGCTCCCTTTATATCGAAATCTAGCCAAGATAAGGCTAGTGCAGGCTGAAGTTCCTGATGTTGATACCATTGCGAATGATGTCATTACTCTTGATTTTATTCATGATGATGATCTTCTAGCAGTTGAGGTATACTGATTTGTTTTGAAAACTATCATGGTTTCTTTTAGGTTTAGTTTTCCTTTTCTTTTTTCTTTTTTTTTTAAATTATGTTTCTTCTTTATTATTTTCAGGGTGTGGATTCTGTTAATGAACATAAGGATGCTGTTAAAGATGGTGAAGAGGAGGAGAAGAATGCTGAAGAAAGTAAAGAAGAAGAGAAGGAAGATAAAGAGAATGGCAATGATGACAAAGATGAGGAGAAGCATGAGAAAAATGATAAAGATGATAAGGACGATCCTGATTAAGGAGAAGGCAAGGTAATAGACCAGTAAACACTATAATTTCCTGGAAACTATTAAATAGAATCTGAGTTGTATTTATGTTTTTTATATTTTTTAAATTTTTTTAGGCTGTCGAAAAATCTGCCAATGATGGCAAGGAAGATGAGTCTAATGGTAGTGATAATATTGCTAATAAAGTATCTATTTTATATTGTAGTTCAGAAAGCTAAATGTGTTAACCAATAACCACTATGGTTTCTAGGAAACCATTAATCGAAAACCAAGTTGCTCTAGTATTTTTGAGTGATTGTTTTTATTTTATTTTAAATTTTTTTCAGGGTATTGACAATTCTACTAAGGATGGCAATGATGATATGTTATTAATATGCCTTTTTTTTTTCTAGGTAGTATCTAATTTTTTTACTGAGTTACTGTACTTGGAATCCGTATTTGATATGTTCCTAGAAACCAATTAACATGATGGTTATGGTTTTTAGTTGTTGGTTTCTTGACTAGTAACCATCATGTTTTCCTGAAAACCATGTTGGTTTCCAGAAAAGATAATCTTTGACTAGTTACTACGTTGGTTTCTTGGAAACAATTAAGTAGAAACCAAGTTGCACTTTTCTTTCATGGTGCTGACAATTTATCCAAGGATGGCAACGAAGAAAAGATTGATAGCTGTGATCCCATTGCTGATAAGGTGTCAATATGTTTTCATTTCTAGTTATTGTTATAGAGTTATTATAATTACAGTTAGTATACCTAGTATTATTTCGCTTATAATTACAGTTAGTATACCTAGTATTATTTTGCTTAATTTTATTCATTTTTATTTTCTATAAGAAACTAGACAGGTCGTCTATTGCTTTTTAATTTATTAATCAGTTCATGATTTCATATTTTCAGGATGACGAATTTTTTTCCAATTTGGGTGATGATACTATTAATGCATATATTAAAAATGCTATTGAGAAATATGCAAAAGAGTCAGAATCTTCTTTCAAGACTCCAGTTTTACCAAAATGAGAAACCAAATCTGGTGCTCAATTGAGGTCGCCGTTTATCAATGAGTTTGGCTCTTCAGCTGCTTTTGTTCAGATTGAATCCTCTTTTAAGCATGTTGAAAAGCCGAAGGAAAGGATCATGTTAAGAAAAGTAAATAGTTTATCTGCATTTTCTATGGAGTTTATGAAACCTCTCAATATAGTTTGGTAGAATGAATTTGTTGATTTTATTGACAAAGATCTTAATTTTTAGAAATAAGTAAGTAAAACGTTATCTTTTATAGATGTATGAATAAATATTTTGCATTATATTATTTCTATTTTAATGGTTTTATTTTATTACTTTGTTCAGGATAATATTCTATTAAAAAAAGGCTAACGCACTTTTGAAATCATTTGATTTTACAATAGACAAAGTCAATTTAAAGATGTGGTTTTATGATTTGAGTTAGAAAAACAGATTTCTTAGTTACTCTGTAAGTATTTTTTTTCTTTATTCTTTAAAAATTTTACTTCTTTGCCTTTTAATTTATATGTTGATAGTATGGAATATGTTTTGTTTATTAATGTTTGGCTTCCTTTCAGTAAATATATTTATTTCTAGAAACAAATAATTTTGAGTAGGTACTATTTTGATTACCAACAAGAGACAAATGGAAACCATATTGGTTTCTTATTATTTCCAGGAAACCAACAAGGGATAAATAGAAACCACTATAGTTTCTTGGAAACTATAGCAGTTTCTAATCCAAGAATCATATTAATTTTCAAGAAACCATAGTGGTTTCCTATTAGTTTCCAGGAAATCAATATTGTTTAATATCCACTTTGTTATCTTGGAAACTATGTTTTTTTTTTCTTAGTATGCAAAATTTATGTTTTTTTTTGTTTTAACTGACATGTTCTTTTTCTTTTTTCTTATTTTTTTCCTAGCACATAAATGTTTGTTTCTACTACTTACGTAAGAAAGTGAAGTGCAACAAGGGCATTAAGTTGAGGGTAACTATTACAGATACTCAATTTGATCAGCGTTTGAAGTTCTTATATCAAAGCTTTTCTGTGAAAAAATCCAATCCTTCTATTTTCAATATAGAAGATATTATTATCGAGTATATTTTGGGCTACTATATGCATTGCAATACCCCTTGGATTGATGTTGATCATATATTGATGCAGTGCATATTGATTCTATGGAGCATTGGATTCTTATCTATTTTGATGTTCATAGTAGGTATCTTAATATATTTAATTCTTTACGGGGTAAACTGAATGAGGGTAAAGCTTTGAAGAATATTAAATACTTTTCGGTTTTGCTGCCTTACTTTTTGGGCTTGGTTAGTTTCTTTTCTACTCAGAAAGCTCTTAACCTTTCTTCTGAGTTTCATGCAAACAAAAAGCCCACTGACCCTCTTGAAGTTTATATGGTTGAAGGACTCCCTAAGCAACAACTTAAGTACGTGTTTTTCTTCTTTTTTTTTTCCTAGTTTTCCTTTCTTTTTTTTTCCTAGTTTTCCTTTCTTTTTTTTTTTTGGTGCACTGCTTTCTTATGTTTGTATTTTGTTTTCTTTGTATATAGTGATTATGGTGTTTTTATCATTGCCTTTACTGAGTACTTTATTCATGGTATGCTTGATGAGTTGAAGAAGAATTTTCAAGTTTAAAATCATCGAAACAAGCTGTCAGTAGAACTTTATGTGCATAGGAAAAAGAAGTAGACTGAGGGTTACGAGTCCGAACTTAATTTCAAAGGACATTTTTCTAAGAAGATGAAGAATACAAAGAAATGATAATTTATTGTTTGAACTTGTGTTGTCAATTCTAGTTCCTTTTTATATTATGGTTATGGTTGATATAACTTCTTTTTTTAATATTTTATCAGTATGGATATTGTAGTACTTTTGTCATTTTAATTGTCTTTAGTAAGATATCAAGTTTCTAGATTGAAAATTATGAATATCTATATTGGAAACCATAAACCAAAAAGTTAAAAGGAAGAAACCAATTTAGTATTCTATTTTGAAATCTGAGATTTGACTAGTAACCAATATGGTAAGTATAAACCAAAAACTGTGAACTAATTTTTGTACAAGCGAGAAATCTCTTCGATTTCCAACTTTTATATAATGACATAAAGCAAGGAAATCTTTAATATGTTTGGTGGAAACTATGAATGAAATTCAAAGTGAGAAATCTGTTTGGTTTATATATTGTTTAATTTAAAACGACGTCAAAATGACAAACTAGAACTCGTTTAATTTAGGACTAAACACGAGTTGAGTTTGTCTATCAATGTCAGAAATTTATGTAATATTTCATTGTTACAAACTTGGTCATATTTCTGTTATTGTTATTGTTTATTTCCCATGTATGTGTGGTAAATAGTGCTCTTGCCATAAAGAAAACCACAAACGTTTTCTAGAAACTAGTTTAGTTTCCATGTAGCAAAATGCCCTGTACCTAAGTAAATAACACAAAAGCACAACGGTTTCCTAGAAATCGATGTGGTTTCTTTTTTGCAAAATGCCATATGGCTAACTAAATCATTGAAAACCACAAAGGTTTCTTGTAAACTAATTTGGTTTCCTCTTTGCAAAATCTCCTGTAGTTAACTAAATCATTGGAAACTACAACGATTTCCTAGAAACTAATTTATTTTTCTCTTTGTAGAATCCTTTGTAAGTAACTAAATCATTGGAAATCACAATAGTTTTCTGGAAACCAATTTAGTTTCTTGTATGCAGAAAAATCTGTAGCTAAGTTAATCATCGAAAACTATAAGAATTTCATGGAAACCAGTTTGGTTTTCTCTTTGCAGAAAGACTTGTAGCTAAGTGAATAATAGGAAAACATAGACGAAATTTAAAGTGAGAAACCTAAAACCCTTGTGGCGATTAGAATTTTCCAATAGTAAGAGATCAATAAGATTCCATAAGTAATCATAAATTTCAAAAACAGGTTTCTATGAGTAAATGAAATAATTTTCAAATCTGTTTGTGTTCATAAATTCTAGCAAATGATCTAATTTTTCTTTGATCGTATAACTTCTGAAACTGATGGATTTCTATATGTTTTTTTATGTGTGCGTACTCCTTGTACTTTCTACACCTTGTTTTTACTTTAGATTCACCAGCAGATAGAATTCTTTTCTTCTTTGGTCTTCCCGGTTTCCGCTTTCCTTTTGGTACTTTAAGCTTGATTTATGAAATGGAATTTGGTATGGTCCATTCTTTTGGATTTCCAATTGGATGCACAATTCCTTCATATGTCACTAGCATTATCTCTTTCTTGTAGTATTTTGAGCAGTAAACGTAACTAATTAAATGTCTTTTTTGCAAACGCCGCCATTGCATGACTGCATGGTAGCTCATCCATTTGGAATCGATTGCACAAGTAAGTTTTCTTCTCTAAATTCACTTCAAATGAATTTGTCCCTTCAATAACTTCGATTTCACTTGCTTATTGAACCTGAAAATTTAATGACCAAAAAATTAATCAAATCCATAATTGATTTCAAAAAACCATTTCGATTTCTAGTTCCACTTTATAGTTTCCATTTCATAGTTTCCTTTCTTTCTTTTTAAGTATAGAAATAGTTTTATATGTACCTTCATTCTTGTTGATTCAACGTAATTTTGGGTCAGTATCTTGTTTCAGATGTCCACTTTTTAAATTTTATTACTCAATGTCCAGGTATATATATTTGTACACTAGGTAGATATATTTATCTATCAATTTCAGTTACCGTATTGAAATGTACTGGGTATATAATTTTTTATACTTGTTATATAATATTTTACACTTGGTATATAAAGATATATATCAGATATTTTGCTATAACATTTGATAAAAGGATATTTACTTAAATTGAGCCCAAAATTTGGTCATATTTCTATAAGACCCATTATTAAACGAGTCGTATTCGGGTCACATGTCGCGGGTCATGTGTCACGGGTCAATATGACATGTTTAGTAAATGAGTTACACGGGTCGTGTCGGGTCAACCCTTTATAAATGGGTCGTATTTGTGCCATAATTTTTGACCCGTTTATTAAACGGGTCATGTTCGGATTGAGCATTTGCTTGTTATACATGTACATCGACACGACACGAATACGACTAGTGGACACGAATTGCCAACCCTAGTGCAAGTGGCTCACTCTTGTGTTTTCAAGCCCAGTTTTGAGTCAAACTCTCAAGCATTCAACTAATAGAGCAACTAGTAGATGTCTTGCAGCATTGTTGGATACATTCATAGACTCTACTATATTGAAAATCATGAACG
Organism: Trema orientale; assembly: GCA_002914845.1. Classification (NCBI taxonomy): domain Eukaryota; kingdom Viridiplantae; phylum Streptophyta; class Magnoliopsida; order Rosales; family Cannabaceae; genus Trema; species Trema orientale. The sequence continues at coordinate 79,593 of JXTC01000087.1, read as the reverse complement.
TGTATCTTCTGTTTATAGAATATACTCTAGCCCATTTAGAGAAATCAATTTCCTCTAGATAAGGCCAGATCCCTCTATGAATATGATCTAGTTTTTCCATATTATGCTCAAACTCCATCATTGTATAAGCTCTAGCTGCAGCAAGAAAAGCTTCTCTAGTTTCTATTGAAAGGGTTTTGAAATTAGTCTTTAGATTGTTCAAAAAGTGATACATGCATGCTCGTGTGTTGCACTTGGGAAAACAATTAGGATGACATTCAAAATACTTTCATTGTGGTTTGAATTGATGCATAACTCATCACGTTCTCCAAAAGTTGGCCTTAGTTTCCTAAAAATTCATTCCCAACAGTTATCATTTTCAAAATCACCTATCCCATATACAAGTGGGAATATGTTTTTTTTAGCATCTTTCGTACATGCTGTTAGTAGGCATCTTCCATATTCAGCTTTCATACCTGTAGCATTGATAACAATTACTAGTTTACAATATGCCCATCCTTGAATTGAAGCTCCTAGTTCTATAAATATGTATTTGAATAAATTATTTTGGTCTAACTCTATTGTAGCCACTATTCCTGGGTCCTTTTCCTTCAACATATATAGATAATTGGGTAATTCTGTGTAGGATTTATCTGGTTTCTTTCTGACCATCTGCATAGCCCTTTCTCTTGACCTCCATACTTTTTTGTAATCCAAAGACACACCGTAATCATTCATCATATCCCTAATAATATCTATAGGTGTGTATATGGATTTTATGCTCAAGAATTTGGCTTTAACACAATCACCAACCAATGAAGTACTTACTTGCCAATGCTCTCCCTATATTATGTCTAATGAACAAGTGTGTACTGGATAATATTTTTTGACTATGTACGTATCAGTTTTAATACTCCTTGAAGCTTTGAAATACCACTTGTATTTCGGATTCTGACATAGCAGCACATACTTATTTTCGTAAGATTTGTGTATCCTAAATTGAAAGTGGTTTATTATTGTATATTGTTTTAAAGCATTTGTCAGAACTTCCTTGTCCTTGTATATTTGTCTCTTCTCAACCTCCAAGATCTTTGGGTTTGAGATTACTTTTGTATCTATTATTTTCTGTACTTCCTCTATTTCTTCATCTTCATCTTCTGGTAATTCTTCTGCAAATTTATTCCCTAGCCCTACAAAATTTGGTAACATGTTCATATCCATGTATTCATTTGATTGTATTGAAGACCTGAATTTGTCATCATTTCTTCTATTAAATCATTTGTAATGCTGAGTCAGTTGCTACTATAATGTATAGGAGAAAATTTGCTGGGTTTCCATCATTTTTCTTCAATTGCAAATAGAACTCCACTGTGCCATCATTGTGTATTTTCATGGCTGGTTTTCCCTTACTAACTTGGTACTCAATGAATTTTTTACTGTGAGATTCAAATTTAGCTCTCTTGACAGCAACTATAGTAGGTTTTGAAAGCCACAGTTTAGTGGAGCAAGTAATCCTATCATCTTGAAATCAACGCAGTCATTGTTCTAATTACATTTTCCACCATGTTGTACAAAGACTATTCTAGGATTCATTTCGATTATCTGCAACCAGAAATTAGAAACCAATTAGCAAGTTAGATCTGAAATTATATAACAGGATGGCTTCCTGGAAATCATTTTAGTTTCTTGTATGCCAATTGCCCTGTAGCTAACTAATTCAATAGAAATCACAAAGGTTTCTTGGAAACTAGTTCAATTTCCTATATGTAGAATGACCTGTACCTAACTAATTCATTGGAAACTATAAGGGTTTATTGGAAACTAGTTCGGTTTCCTTTATACAGAATGCCCTGTAGCTAAGTTAATCATCAGAAACCACAAGGATTTCCAGGAAATAGTTTGGTTTCCTGTAGCTACAGAGCGACCTCAAGAATACCTGTAGCTAAGTTAATCACAGAAACCACAAGGGTTAAAACTCATTATCCAAAAACACAAAGTCATAGCCAAGTTTTTACGCCCAAAAACTTGGAAATCTGAACTCAATTTTGCCATCAAACAAGTTAGAAATCATTAACCTATTTTGACAGCAAGAAGTACAAAATCCAATAAGCATTTCCTAGGTTAAATGTAGTTTAACAACATTAGGTATTATCCAATTGTTAACACCAGAAAACTCAGGAACCAAGCCCCTATTAACCTTTAACCCCAAAAAACTAGTACACCAATCTCTAGTTTTAACACCACATAAATTAGAAATCAAGCCACATACTAACCATTAACCCCAATAAGTCTTTAGTTTTAATACCACGTAACTTAGATACTAGTCTCTAAGTTTGAAAGTAAAAAAATCTAGAAAACAAATTATTAACTAGTTTGTACTCAACAATTCTTTCACAAGAAACCGATAACTTATTAGGATTCTTATATTTCAACACTAATAAATTAACCACTACTAAGCTATCTTTTAACTACTACTCAATTATAACACCAGGAACTAAGAAACCAGTCCCTAATTGTAACACTTAATATTCTTAAAAAACCCAATTCAATTCTAAATTCATATAAACTTGAAACTATTCAAAAGTTAGAAACTAAGCAAATTAGAAACCTGTAATTATAAACTAATTGAACTACATAGTTATATTTTGGAAAAAAAAAAAAGAAAAGAAAGGTTGTAGGAAACCTGTAGGTAATTTGGTTTCCTGTTTTACCCTAAAAAATTAAGAAACTAGCTCCAATTTTTGACAGCAAACATCTTAGAAACCACTAGCTCAATTGGTTTCCTGAAACAAGGAATGAAATTTGCTAGAAGAAACTATTACCTAATTTTGCATAAACAAAATTGCAGAAACCATAGCTATATTTTAAGATCAAAAGCGAACAAATCTGAAGTAAATTTTGACCCCAGATATATAAGAAACTAATTTCGACATGAATAATCTTATAAACATTCTTTAATTTTCAGATTTTCAACGAAGAACAGAAACTTTTTTTCTTTCTTTTTTTTTTTTTTTTTTTTTTTTTTTGCGATGATGAGCACATACTATTTTCAGATTTAGATTCGAAGAACTCAAAAATCCAAATATGAATCAAATTAGAAACCAAATTCAACATCAAGAAACCTTACATTGCACTTGAGTCGAAGGAAACCAAACTAAATTATTCGCGATTTTGGGTCTGAATATTCGATTTAATCGTTCCCGATCGGCTTTGTTACCGCGATTTTTTGATCGTTTGCAGCTGCTCCCCTCTGCTTCATTTTTTTTCTGTTTTATTGTTTTCTGTTTTTTTTTTTTCGTTTGAGCTTTTTTAAAAAGACATTCAAGGTCGTACGCGAAATTAAATGTTATACAAAAGTTGTAAAAATGGTATTACTTATTAAAATGTATATATTTTTATCCTAATCCCAAAAGAATTCGAAAAATACGGTAGATTGTCTTTTTTTATAGACGTTTTTTTAGAAAAATGTCATTATTAAAACATATTTAGAAAAATACTACTTTTAAAACGGTAATTGATAACCAGTTTTCAGAAACTGGAAACTAGTAACTAGTAACTAAAAGTATTTATAAATGGTAATTGGTAACCAGTTTTCAGAAACTAGTAACTAGTAACTATTTTAAAAATGATATTTTTCTAAAAACATTTTAAAAAGTGATATTTTTCTAATAAAAGCCGTACGGAAATTGGGAAAAAAAAAAAACTAACCTCATTATTTTTGTAATTCTTTTGTATTTTTTATAGATAAAAGTGTTAAAAGCCTAAAACAGATGTATGTTTTTCAAACTTTGTAGCAAAACAGCTGAATACATCAGGGTAAAATCTAATTTCCGTATAAAAAACTAGTTTTGCTTAGTATGAAAATTGATGTACTATGTGTGTATAGTTGATATACTAAGTATAAAAACTTGATTTATTTCATCTGAGAACTTTTAGACTTTATATAAGTTGATATACCCAAAATAAAAATTAAGGGGTAAGTACAATATGGGTTGAATTGTATTTTAGGAAAATTCTTAACTAAACAGCAAAGTGAAATAGACGAAAATCCTTAACCATTGGCGGTTAAAATTAATTTATTAACAACATTAAACGACAACTTATTATGCGATCTCATGGGGTGCAATTTATGCCTTTTGAGCCTAGGTTTGGGCCTTTACAAATTTGGGCTAAGTTGAGGAAACAATCTTCAAAAAGTTGTGTAACAGCTAAAACATAAGTACATATGAAAAAGAATTGGAAATTTTAAATACTTGGGAAAGTCATACTTATTCAAGCAATATCTTAATAAGTTGAAACCGAATCGAAATTTAAAACAGATTTCTATATAAGCATTACAAAGTAAATATCTATAATTTAAATGTTTAAACATCCATCTAATAATAAGTGAAAATTAGGCCTTGTACGATATTTTTTTTTTAAAAAAATAGAAAAATATGGTGGGCGCTGTTTTTTAAGATCTAGTATGGTTTTTGTTAGAAATATACCATTTTTAAAAGAATATTTAGAAAAATACCAATTTTTAAAATAGTAACTAGTAACATGGAATCAGATTTTGAGTACTAGTAACTAATAACTAAAAGTATGTATAAATAGTAACTGGTAACTAGTAATCATTTTAAAAATTGTATTTTACTTAAAGTTTTTTAAAACGTGATATTTTCTACTAAAAATAATATAGGAATTTGAAAAAAAAAAAAAAAAAACTGACCTCTGTATTTTTCTAAATTTTTTTTTTATAGGTAAAAGTGTTAGAAAGCCTAATATGAAGCAATATACTTGAAAATTCAGAGTATAAATAAGATGAAATTACATACTTAGGATTTAATTGTGTAATATCTAAGGATATAGTAAATAATCAGGTTCATATAATTTTACACTTGATGTATATACTTATATACAAGTTTTAGTTTATGTACTGAGTATATAAATTTTTATACTGAGTACGTAATATTTTACACATGGTATATTTTTTTTTGTCTAATCTCATTCCTCTTATACCAAATACAACAACATAATCTTATTTCTTAGATAATATAGTTCTTCTTTATTGATATCTTCCCTCCCTCTTGCCGGATTGAAAAATGATAGTACTTCACTTTTGAAACTATCTTTGAAATTTTAGTTAGAGTGAATTGAAAAAAAAAATCCTGAATTTTGAGTATTCTGCAATTTAAATTCTGAAGTTTGTTTTGCTATAACATTTGAAAAATGAACATTTATTTAAAATGGACCCAAAATTTGATCATTTTTCTATAAGACCCGTGTTAGTAATCAAAACTAAATTGTAGATTTTTCTTTCATTTTACATTTAGTTTTAGTAAATGTCTGTTTTTCTTCTACTTGCCTTTATAGTACCGGCAATATCAAGTTATATATTGCATCAAGTTTATTTACAGAATACTAGATTTGGTGGTTTAATTGCGTAAATTACCAATTTTTATATTGAGTAAATCAGCTATATCAATTGATATATACTTGCTTAATAAGGACATTTACTAAAATGAATTGTCGAAATAAGCCATTTTGCCAAAAGCTCATTTTCTTTTCAATAAACATTTTAAAGTAGGTATGATGAGCTTTATTATATGTATATTTCTTTTAAAGGTATGATGAGCTTTATTATATGTATATTTCTTTTTGCACTTTGCATGCGCATGCACATAAAGTATGCGTGGTTCGCTATCACTGAAGAGCTAACGAGTTAATTATAAATAATGTCTTATTTCTATTTGTTTCATGTAAACAAAAACAAATTAGGTATGGAAAAGCCATGCTCCTCACAAAGTAAACTCTTGATCTGAATTAATGTCCATATATAACTATAATCAATTAATCATTATAGCTAACAAACATATGTCAGCATCAGTAATTGATTATGTCGTTTTGCCTTAACTATAAGAAAAGGTTTCTCCTCTTTTTACTCAATTAATAACTCCGCCATGTTATCTTCAAATTATATCAGTCAATTTTCAATTCAAAGTCTCAAAGGAATACAATAATTAATCAGCTACCTTAGTATATAATGCACGCATTATTTACTGTTAAATTAACTAGCACTGATCAAGTGACACCACTGAAAACATTTAATGCGATCCGAGAAAAATTATATATTGTCGGATCAATAAATAGGATGTGGGAAGTGCAACACAATTGATTTTAGTACTTATAAAGGTCTTCTCTTTTTCCTGCATCTATGTCCGTAATTTTTGAGATCTTCCGATTTTATTTTATTTTTATATAATAGTTTTCACATTATCTTCAGTCTTTAAATGAATTAGTGTATACCTTTTACCATGCACATCATTGTGAGCTAGACAAAGTCTGTGGAAGTGACTCTCCAGTTGGATCTAAATATATATATATATATATATATATATGGAAGACTTCTCAATGGTTACAATTTTTTTGTGACTATGGATGAGTTCTTAAAAAAGTAGTGATAGCATTAAATTTTTTTGGTCAGCATTAAATGTTTTTGGCCAACCACCAAACTAATCACCACCGTAGGATATAGATCTAACGGCTTAAACTATTGTAACCATCCATGGGTAAATATTATTGTAACCATTTAAACCAAACCCATATATATATATATAGTACATATTTATATTTATTTATATATTTCCTAAAATGAGGGAAAAAGAGAGCTAAAAAGACTACATTACTTCGGTGCTTATTAGCTAATTACATATATATTTTGTGTCTATGTAAACCTTTATTATGATGCAGTACACTGTAGTGGAGCTTTCTTTGTTCAATAATGATAGGGATAATTGTAAAAAAATACTCTCATGTTTGGATGATCTGCAATTTAAAGCCTGAAGTTTAGATTCCGCAAAATAGTACCCTGAGATTACAAATTTTCTGAAAATTAATACCCTGTATTGATTTTTAACTGATAAAATACAATAATATCCTCAAAATTAAGATGAATAATATGATTAATCTAGTTTTAATTGAGGATATTATTGTTTTTTCATTTCTAAAATTGATCAAAAAATCTGTCCAGGGTATTAATTTTCAAAAATTCTTAATTTCAGGGTATTATTTTGCAGATTCTAAACTTCAGAGTTTAAATTGCAGAACACTCAAATATGAGGGTATTTTTTTGCAGTTATCTCATAATAATAAGCAGCAAAATGTTCCCTATTTCAATTACACGTGTACTTATATATATACACACTGTATATATATACGTGGGTGCGTGATTGTGTTCACGTGTACTGGTGACGTCAAGATCAGGTACTAGCGTTTGTTGAATATATTATTATGGTGATCAGTCTTATCTCTAAGGAACGTGGGCTGTCGAGGAATTAAATCTTTTCTCGTTTAGTTTTCAAATTCCATGGTACATAATTTCGAACTGTCGTTGGGCATGTATGGAGATGGAATATTCTTCATGTACATACTTAATTTTCATTGATTATTTGTTGGTTTCAAAAACTCCAATTTTAGTAGAACTAATACATTACTACGTTTATTTACTTATGGAGAGTGGAATATTTGTGATTCACATGGAAATAGTACTAGTACATATTGGCCCGTGAACCAATTATATACATAGTCCAAAAAATGTAGTCGACATAAACGGCATGTGAATATGCATGCGCAAGATTGGGACACAAACAAAAACTCGTTTATCATCTAGCTTTTTTGATATAATTATAATATACAGTTTCAGTGTCGTGCACCATTTTGGCATGTTATAATGACGAGCTTTGATCATGATTAGATTGGGATAAAAGTAAGTGCTTTAATTTAATTTATGTTGCCACAACAAGGTTGCTAAGACTAAGCTAATCTGAGTTTGCTTTATCTTTTTGTTCTCTTGGGCAGTGCTGTTAGCCTCTGGAAATTGCTTATTTAAATCAAAAAGATTTTATAAAGGCAGCCGACCGAATCTACACCACTATCTGTGAATTTGTGATAATCTCTATGTCTTAATTAGCACTGCAAACTTTTTTCGGTTTTCGGTTAAAGAAGTCAATGGGTGCATACACATTAGGGGTGGCAATTCGTGTTGTCGTGTCATATTCGTGTCGTGTCGAGGCATATATATAACAAGCAATTACCAAATCCAAACCCGACACGTTTATTATTCGTGTCATAATTTGTAAACCCACACCCGACACGCTAAATAAACAGGTTAACCTGTGAGCGACACATTTAACACGTTATTTAAATAGGTCGTATTCAGATCGTGTCCAACGTAATACGATCTGCTAACCTGTATACTGTTAACCCGTTAATTGAACTCAATTTAACATGTTAATGTTAAATATGTTATATTTGGTTCAACTTGACATAACGTATTAACTTATTAATTTTAACATGTTAACCTATTTCATTTTTTCAATACAACTTGATATAATCTATTAACTTATTTTATATTTCCAATATAACCAAGCAACCATAATCAAATAAATATAACGCACAATCCAAAGTTTAAAACCAAAATAAAACTTTCAAATTTTAGTACATAAAACATAAAAGGGAAGTTTTAAGTCTTGGTACACACAAGATAATATAATGTCTCAAAAAATTTAATCGTGTTAAACGGGTCAATTTCGAGTTTAACAGGTTAACCTGCTAATGACCTATTATTTAATCGTGTTTAATCGGGTTTAACCTGTTTTGACCTGTACCTGTTTAAGACAAACCCAAACCCGCTAACTTCGTGTCGTTTTCGAGTTGTGTTATCGTGTCGTGACCTAAATTGCCACCCCTAATACACATAGGTTATATGGTTTGCATGAACTCAATCTGTATATGAAAAATTAATAGGTTTATAAAATATAGTCAAGTATGACAGCTGCCAGTTTTGAGTTATATTTATTTATTTTTTTGTTATCCCTTTGGAAAAATGAGAGGTATTAGTAACACACAATCAATATCTTTATTTGTTCAGACTTACTTTTGAGTCTTAATTAGCCAAATAAATAAGTGAAAACAATTTTTTTGAGAACAAAAAAAAACAATAATCTTAGATTCTCCATGTCAAATCATTTGGAGTGACTTGTTAACACCTAGCTAGTTAATAAATTACCATATGAAAGTAGCTCAAACATGATGCTTAAACTGTGATCATCTCATATATGTTTTACATACAAACTAGATTTAAATATTGAAATTAATTATTTGGTGGTGATGATGACAGATTAAACCTAATACAATAGATAAAATCACTAATTAGCCCGCCAAGCCTCGTTTTGGATCACTATTCAACCCCCTTCGATCTCAGGGTCCGAACAAAGTGGACTTAAAAAAAATAAATGGAAATTAGTTCCTCTACAATATACTATAACAGAAAACAATGGGATAACGACTCCTACATAGTTTCTCCATCTTGAAAAAAAAAACAATAAATTAAAAAGCAAAGTCTCCACTTTTGTTCACCAAGGAGCTGACTTCATGGAAGCATCCTTTACATCGGTTGAAAATTAGTAAGTACATAGAAAAGGCCTTTATTTTGGGTGGTTGAGTAAGATTTGGTTTCACACATACAGAGAATATTATTATGTATGTGAGTTTATGAGATGAGAAGCTAATACAATGGACCCCCAAAACGGAAAAGATAAGAAGAATATGTAACATCCTAAAATTGTTTGGTAATTCTGGCCACCAAGTAAACATATCAAATCCCCATCAATCATGATTCAAGTGTTGATTCATACTATTAGGTAGGAATGAGTAGAAAAGTTGTGCTCCATATATCAGTTAAACCAAACCCTTAATTGGTCATGATATGGAATTTGAGTACTTGCTTCAAATTTGAAAATTTTGAGTGATGTCCATTTCTCTTTCCACTTTCTTCCAAATTCCACACACAAAACAAGCACAAACTAGGTCTGCCCCACGAACCATTCTTTTCCATATTGCCGTGATTGATGGGCACCAATACAATGCCACATGGAACCCTTTAGTCGCACTCCCAAAAGTCAGATTACTTCTCTCATACTCTTAAAAACAAAAGAATTAATGGCGCACTTCTTTTTATAAATTTTGGTTAAATCCCGATACTAACATTGTTGTTAGAAAACTTTAATCCTATATATAATGTTAGCCATGGTATATATAACTGAACCATTTTAAGAATAAAAATCCAAGCGTGATAAGCTCACAATCCGGTGTCAATTTCTTTTTGTTGACAAATAAGAAACTTTTAATAATGATAAATCTTACAAAGCTAGTTCTTATAAGAAAAAATAAAAATTATTATGCAATATTAATAGAAATTTGACACATACATAATAATATCTTTAAGAGATTGAGACGGGTATTTTGACACGTAAAGAATTACTTTTTGGAGAGAACATGGGCATGCAGAGTGCATAACCCTACACCATACCCTCTATTAAATATACTTCTCTTTAGTCACTCTCCAGTTTTAACTGGCAAAACATTCACAAAAACACAAAGTCTAAAGTCACCCCCACAAGCTTCACCACCTTATAGTACTTTATTTTACCATTTTCTTACAAGTCACGGCCTTCTCCTACTTTTTATATATATATATATATATATATATATATATGGGTTTGGTTTAAATGATTACAACAATATTTATCCATGGATGATTACAATGATTTAAACCGTTAGACCTAATATCGTACGGTGGTGATTAGTTTGGTAGTTGGCCAAAAAAATTTAATACTATTTATTATTATCAAAAAAATTTAATGCTATCACTACTTTTTTTTAGTATCTATTCATGGTCACAAAAAAATTATAACTATTGAGAAGTACTCCATATATATATATATATATATATATATATATATATATATATATATATATATATATATATATATATATATATATATATATATATATATATATATATATATATATATATATATATATATATGACTCTCTCTCTCTCAAATCATCACAAACCCATCTCAATTATATCACTCATTTTTTCATTCCGGTAAGCTAGCTTAGGGGTCCATGGACTGGTTCTCATGGCTGTCCAAAACCGGCCTCGAGCCATCTCTTGTTTACGAGTACGGACTCGCTTTCGCTCACAACGAGCTCGAAGAAGAAGACATAATCTACTTCAACCACGAGTTTCTCCAGAGCATGGGAATCTCCATAGCCAAACACAGGCTCGAGATCTTGAAGCTCGCCAGAAAAGAGATGAAGAGTGGTGGAGGAGTGTTGGGCCCAGTACGGCCCATGACGAGGCTCCTCGTGGCGATAAAGAGAACCAAGAAGTGTTTGGCAAAGTACATAAGAATGTTGAGTCCTCGTATTAATAGGGAGGAGTCTTCAGCTCTTATGGTTGTGCCCAGACCCAGTTATGGAGCCAGATTCAGGGGAGCTATGCTGAAGAGGAATAAGAAGCTGATGGTTGCTAAACAGAGCAGGGTTCTTCAGCTCACAAATGGGTCTCCCATGGTGGTGGGCTTTGGGCCCAGAGTTGAGAGCTTCTCGAGCCCAGTGGTTTATGATCTTCGAAAGGAGGAGAAAATGGAGGAAGATGATGAAGATGGGTATTGGTCTAATGGAGTTGAAGAGATCAGGTGGGATACTATGTTTCAGGATTTGAAACCCACATAGACATATTTTTTTTTTGTCTTTTTTTTCTTTTTTCTTGTTTGTTTATTTTCTGATTAATATAAACATTTGGTCTGAGGTTGATTAATTTGATGGTGAGAGATGGGTTTTTGGGTTCTTCCACCATAGAGGTATATGGTTTTGTGTTTAGTGTTTACAGTTAACAACCATGATTTTTTTTTTCTTCTCTCTCTCTCTCTCTCGTGGTGGGTCATGCAGAGTGCAGACTTTAGTGTCAAGGGTTCTGTTTCAATTGGGATCTCTTTGCTTTACTCTTTACTTTTTAATTATTATTATTTTTAGTATTGCGGGCCTTTGGTCTTTTGTATTTCTATGTATGTCTCTGGTCTTTATTTTTGAGTATTTAAGAAAGAAAAATATATATCATGCTGTGCCTCTGCTATTTTGTATGTCTCTGATCTTTAGCTTTGAGTAAACTGAAAATGACCGCTTATTGTGGAAGAAATGAGTGTGTCGGTCCTTAAAAAAAAAAAAAAAGAAAAAGAAAAAGAAAAAGAAAAATAAAAGTAGTAAAGAAGTGAAAGAATTGCATTCCACTTGAATTTGGGTTCAATGCTTTTGGCTTTATCATTGTTAGTATTATTATTTCTTTGGTGGAGAGGAAAGGAAGATATCCACTTTATCTTACAGGAAATTTCAATGTATTATTCAGTAAAAAAACCAAAAAAAAAAAAACAAAACAAAAAAACTCGTGTTTATCGTTTAACGTGGTGTATTTGCCGACATATATATGAACAAGTTGCTAGAAACACTTTAATGTGTGGCTGAAACCCGGCCTGCGGTGTGTGGGTCACAGCTGAGGGTGGTNAAGGACGGTTAGCAACAGACCAGATATCATATTAGTCTATAGAAGAGTATAAAAGAGATTATGTAGAATAACAGATGTCGACACAATACTAAAGGCGTTGAAATTCATGGCCCAAACCATTCAAAAGATCCAAAAGGCCTTCGTTTGACATTGTTTCGTTTGACATTGTTCAGTCTATTTGTGATTAGAGTTGTAAATATGGGCAGTCTGGTTCGGCTTGTTCGGGCCAAAAGAGAAACTCGGGTCGGATCGGAACGTGAATAGTAACAGGTTGGGCCGACTCAGCTCAAAAATCTAAAAAAAAGCCCGGTCTGGCCTTGTAGCCCGATGATTATAGACTGGACTATTTTATTAAAATATATATTTTTTTAATATTAATTACAAAAAATGACAAAAAAAAATATATTTTTTAAATAAAAAGTGACAATCGGGCCGGACCGGCCCGACGGGCTCACTACCTCGGTCCAGCCCAGTCCGCGAATAGTATCAGGCCGGGCCAATCCCAGGCCAAATTTGCGGGTCGCAGGTCTGGCCGGCTCATATTTACACCTCTATTTGTGATCATTAGTGTCCTATTTTATCAACCACTCTCTATGTAGAAGCAAGTTTACAAATAAAATTTGAAAGCCAAGCCTTCGAGCTCCTGTTGGCTAAAACAACATTTTTTTTTTATTAAACACAATTAGGTTATTAGTATCGTGAGACTCAACGAGTCTTTGATCGTGTATTAATTCTAAATCTCACTTGCGATCCCTGCATCATAGTTCAAATGTGTTTTAGGAATTTCTCATATTCAAACTTGGAGGGCTAAAAATACAACTAAAGGGGCTTGACCCAATTTAGGCGCACCAAACAGAATATTATAGGAGATATGCAGACTAGAGATTCTGTATAAGGACTATATCAATTGAGTTAATTTTACCGTGGTATTATGAATTACCAGAGAGTCAAAGCAAGTCCCCCACCTGAACTTCTACTTTAGGCCACAACAGCATCTTAGCAGATCAACCATATCTGTCTTAATAATACATCAGGCAACGTGAATATTGCATCCGATATTATCATAATTTTGTGACAAACAACCCTCAAAAAGTAAAATATATTAATTTGAATATCTAACTTTGATTATATAAATCCCAATACAAGCCTTTCTAGAGCAACATAAGACTAAATCTTTCCTTAAAACATATTGCTGTCAGCAAGCAAGTACACTATCCAAAACTGCTTGTTCTGGGGGCATAATACCTCTCAGCAAAACTGTAGTACATAACAAACTTTCAGTAAAGCATGCCGCAGATTATTCCTATTTAGCTGGGACAATGTTATTCGAACAACCTTCCATAAAATCAGAATGCCTAAGATATCCCAAGACGATTGGCATCGCCTAAAATCAGTGGCTAGAACTCTGAGGCAGACGGAAAGAACCGCCGGCATAAAGCATTTGGTAAACTGGTTTTAATCGAATTGTTAGAATTACACCCAAGATGGTACCCAAACCACAGACACCGGCTAGAACCTGGAATGTGAGTCTGAAGCACTCTGGACCTAAGCAGGTGGATGCTCCTCCTTGCTTGGCAGCTTCAGCATCATATACATAACCAGCAAGCAAAGCTGAGAAAAGAATTGCACCAATGGGGTTGCCTAGCAACATGAAGCTGTAAATTACACCAAAGTGTTTCAATCCGAAAAGCTCAGAGGCAATTGGGACCATCATGGAATAATGAACCCCATAGCAGATACCAAGCAGAGCAGTTGCAGCATACAGAGTACCACTGAGAGCTGACGCATACAAAAGGAATACCAAGATCATAAGCACATGTGAAACTGTCATCCATACTGTACGAGGAATTGTTCTCGACCTGCACTTAACCAAGTCAAATATCAAGTTAGTTTCCTACAACAAAAAAGTCCCCAGATTTCAGGTTCTAAGCAATAAGATTTTGAAACGCATTGAAAGCACGTAAACTAGATGAGATGTCAAGCACGATTATTCAATTACGGCACGTGAGATAAAGGTTAAAGAGTACAAACCTGACAAAGTATTCAGAAACAGCACCAGAGCCAAGACGACCAACAAAATTGCAGAAGCTGAACAGAGACAGCAATATTGTTGTATCATTATATCCTAATGCCACTCCAATTTGGCTCAAATTATTGAGAACAGTTACTCCGGAACCAACCCCAAGAAAATACACAAGCCAGAGAAGCCAGAAGTCAGCTTTGATGAATGCTTCATGAAACTTGAAATCCTCTCCCCTCCTAGGTCTCCTCTTTTGCTTTACTGCCCCTTCTCCAATGGCGAGAAGTATATCAACATCTGAAGTATAGTCAGTCTCATGAAAACTCCCAAGATTTGTAGCTGACGAAGATGGTACCAACAACGGCTCATCAATCTGGGTTGCATTGTCTTCTGGGGCAGGGTTCCTTGGGTTTGCTGGAAAAAGTGTCATCTTGATAGGAATAGCCAGGGGAGACAAAAGAAGAATGACCATTATGGCAACCAAGATACAAGATACAGCATCACTTAGGGATACTGTTTCATACAACACTGTGATTGTGATAAGATAGACTCCAAGAATGACACTAAAAGCTTGAGTGAAGATAAAATGGACATTCACAGAAGAGTCTTCTTCAGAAGCTGGATTGCATGCCCGCACAAAATACATCATGGCCAAAGACAGGGCAGGAATCCCAAGAGCAAGAAATAAGAGCAGATTCGAAGAAGACTTTTTAAGCACTATACTGTATATAACTGTGTATACTGCAGCACTGAGCCCAACATAACCTTTGAGAATTCCAGCAACAGTACCCCTATTGAGAGGGAAGTTCCTCATGTTTGTCACAAGCACAGCTGTACCAAACCAAGCGTTGCTATTTGTTGCGATAAAAAGTGTAAGAAATAGCTGCCATAACATTGAAAGATAGAGGTCACAAGTCCATATGCTAACATAAAACACATACGCTGAGACCAAACGCTGAATAGAAGAATGTCAAACACAATTACCACTATACTGAACTTTACGATGAAGGCAAAATACTAACAATAGTGGTAAAGAGAACATGGCAGAGTAAAAGTGGCTGGTGATAAATACGGGTTCATGACTGAGACTAAAGTTCACGACGGAATCATCTTTTTTCCCTTTCATACAAAAATGCTTGAATTTGATTCACTAATCTCTTCCCATCAGCTTTATCACTATGCAAGCTATAAGAAGAATTCTAAATTGTAATTTCGAGCTCTTTAGTTTTCTGCCACTAGCATAATTTATAAACCTCAAATGGTTAATAAAAAAAATAGACAAACCTTGATTCACTAGCATTGCTATGAGCATAAAGAAAATAGTTTATATTCATTGTCAAGATTCTGCACAAGATAATGCAGCAACGAACACCGTAATATATAAAAGCCATCACATTTCCTCTAAACTACACAAAGTGCAATAAAATCATTATTTTCAAACTTCCCAATTCTATTTCATACTTGTCCTCATTCTGGACCTAATCTTTGGAAAGCAAGAAACTCTAGCATATTACTAGGTAGATCCAATGAGGAATCGAACTTGACACCTTCCAAATTTAGAAGTGTCTTTTTTCTGAAGTTGCATACATGATTAGATTATTCAGTCAACCTTTTGCTTTCCATTCTAAATTGTTGTATTAGAACAAAAACCTATTTTACTCTGCTTCACAGCAGCTAAAACTGAGCATTCCACATTGGAAACTCACGAATTTATAGACCAAAACATGGTAGGTAAGGTGATCATAATTATATTTCTCAAGCGTCCATACCATTTTTGCATCCCATCAAGTAATATAACAAGAACAATCAATCTCAGCAAAAATCTGCAACATTTGATGATCAATTTCAAATGGGTATTCCTTAAAAATTCAAATCAACCAAAAACAGACGATGGGAAATATGAAGTGGTTAACTCACCAGCCAGTAAGGCAAGTCTGCAAGCGTTTGGGTAGCAGCGAGCCAGATAACACCATAGCCCAAGAAACAAAACACTGTACCAACCAAAAGCACAGACCAAGGAGGGAACTTATTACAGGCAATACCAGGAAGGAGCCCAACGCTCTCTCCAAAATCATTGGCCACCCCAAGAATCGTCACCTGCTGCTGATTAAAACCCAGAACCGATTTCAGTAAAGGAGAGTAGAGTGGGAAGTTTGAACCGTTTCCTGCGGCTATTTCCACCCAAACTGCTGCTGCCAAACCCACCCATGGCGGTCTACTTCCTGCTTTCAGAACTGGACTTGGCATCTCTAATAATTAACACTATGCTGGTTACAACCGCTATATATTAGCCTATAGATACCCTTCTTTTCTGTATATACAAGTTTAACAAAGTATCATTATATAACTGTGACTCTAGATATTTTTAGGGAAATGACCACAAACAAATACAATCATATTTCTCTTTTTGTTTTTTCAATGAATCCGACAGCGTGTTTTTTTTCCTATTATTTTATTCCTAGATTAGTTATGTGATCACATATAATATTATTAAGAGAAAAAATATTGAGTTTCTTTGTGTATTTATTTTATTTTTTTCTTTTGGAGTAAACATACACACCATCGGGAAAGATCTCAACATTTATTTAATTTGTCACCCACCTAAAACGATTCTCTACTACAGGAAACTCTCTTCTCACTGTTCCGCTGATTTAATCAGTGCTGATTTTCATGTACTTTAGCTTGGCTTGGGTGTCCCATCAGCTTTAATTAGACAGCCACACCATTTACACTCACTGATTGGGTTAATGGCACAAATAGTCCCTGAAGTATTGAATATATGGGAATTTGATCCTCAAAATTTTTATCTTTTTGATTTATAGAAATTTAATCTTTAGATTGTCTAAATTATAACTTGCTTAAATTTTTGACCAAAACCGCAGGTAAGGTGTACATGGTGAAACTTGAAAATATATTTAAAAAATAATTTGAGAATTTCAGGCATAAAAATGAACAATCACAAAAAAAATTTCTATAAATGTGCAACTTCAAGAACTCTGAAAAATGAGAAGAATGCATCGTTTCTTCTCTTCAAATGTTTTTGTTCAGTTTATTTTACTTTAAATACACTTTCACTACAACATGCTCCTCGCCTATGTCTTTTGTTAGAAATTTAACAACAGTCAATATGTTGCAATTCAGATAATTCAAGAACCAAATTGCTATAAATCAAAAAGTTTAGAGGCTTAATTGTCACAATTGTGATAGTTAAGGACTATTTGTACCATAAACCCTTACTGATTTGTAGTGTGTGATACAAATGCCACATCAAGGTTCAAGGACTTCCTTCTGTTCATAGTTATTTATCGAGAAAAAGACATCTATCACAATTTTTTTTGGAAATAATACCAAAATTACGATTTTAAAAAATGAAGCACATTTTATACAATTTTCTTAAAAAGAATTCCAAAAAGTACGATCTCTAATATGTGGTGGCATTTTAGTAAATAAACAGCGCATCTTTTAATGTTACAAGAGTCAAATTGAGGTTTTAAATCTCAGCCTCTCAATTTTTTTTTCCCTTTTTACTTTATTTATTTTTCTTATTTTATTCTTTATTTCCCTTTCTTTTTTTCCTAATACTTTTTTCATTATATTATCTTCTTTTTCCTCTTTTTTTTTTTGAAAAAAAAACGTTTTCCATTTTCACTTTTTTTTTAAGAAATGAAAATAATAAATTATTTTCTTGCGGAAACCAAATTAGTTTCGAAAGAAAACTAAATTAGTTTCTAGTAGTAAATAGAATCCAATTTTGTTAAATTTGTTTTCAAATGTAAACCAAATCAGTTTTTTGTAGAAACCAATATGTTTTCCCACATTTTTCAGAAAACCAAATTAGTTTTTTAAGTAGAAACCAGGTTAGTTTATTGTAGAAACTAAACTCATTTTGAGAGGAAACTAAATTAGTTTCTATTTGAAAGCAAATTAGTTTTTTTAGATAAATATTGAGAAACCAAATTAGTTTTTTAGTCCAGAGAAACAATGTTTTGCAAAAAAATTTGTTTTGCATAATAACCAAAAAATCAAATTTGTTTTCAAGTAGAAACCAAATTGGTTTCTTGCGAAAACCAATTTGGTTCATGTAGTAACTTTTATTTTTCAAGTAAAAACCAAATTAGTTTCTTGTGGAAACCAAATTGGTTTAAGGGGAAACCAAATCAGTTTATTGTAGTAATTAGAATCCAATTTTGTTATATTTATTATCAAGTGGAAACTAATCTGGTTTCTCGTAGTAACCAGAAAATCAAATTGGTTTTTCAAGTAGAAACCATGTTAGTTTCGAATAGTAATGAAAAAGTAATTTGAACTATTTTAATTTCCTAAAAAAATTTGGTTATTATTATTCTTAAAACTAAATTGGTTTCCAGTGGAAACCATGTTGGTTTCGAATAGTAATCAAAAAATAATTTGAACTATTTTGGTTTCCTAAAGAAAATTAGTTATTGTTATTCTTGAAACAAAAAACCAAATTGATATTTATTAGTTTCAAGTGGAAACCAAACTATTTTTCAGTAGAAACCGTGTTGGTTTCGATTAGTAACCAAAAAATAATTTGAACTATTTTGGTTTCATAAAGAAAATTAGTTATTGTTATTCTTGAAACAAAAAACCAAATTAATATTTATTAGTTTCAAGTAGAAACCAAACTGTTTTTCAGTAGAAACCATGTTGGTTTCGATTAGTAACCAAAAAAAAATTGAACTATTTTAGTTTCATAAAAAAATTTGTCTATTATTAATTTTAAAACTAAAATCCAAATTAGTATTGAGTAGTTTTGAGTGGAAACTATATTGATTTCGAATAATAACTAAAAACAAAATTCGTTTCCACTACTAACCATAACCAATATAGTTTCTAGAGAAACTAATATAATTTTTAGAGAAACTAGTAATCAATCTGGTTACTATTAACCTAAATAGTTAGAACAAAATTATGGAAGGAACAATAAAACGAAAAAAAAAAGGCTAAAATGAAAATAAAGGAATTTAAATAAAAATTGAGCAAATAAAAAAGGAAAAAGAATTGAAATAATGAAAAAAAATAAGAAAAAAAGAATAAAAGAAAAAGAGAAAAACGAAAAGGACTTAAGTAGGAAAAAAAAAAACTAAAATATAGAGTTTTAAAACCAAAACCTAAATTTGTATTAGGTAGTTTCGAGTAGAAACTATATTGGTTCGAATAGTAATCATAACTAATTTGGTTTATAGAGAAACTAATATAATTTTAAGAGAAACTAGTAATCAATTTAGTTACTATTAACCTAAGTAGTTAGAACAAAATTATGGAAAGAACAATAAAAGGGAAAAAAAGGGCTAAAATGGAAATAAAAGAATTAAATAAAAATGGAGCAAATAAAAAAGAAAAAAGAATTGAAATAATGAAAAAAAATACGAAAAAAAGAATGAAAGAAAAAGGAAAAAATGAGAAGGAGCTTAAGGAGAAAAATAGAAACCACAATGGTTTCCTGTAATTTACTTAGCTACAGGGTAATCTACTAAGGGAAACTACAATGATTTCCAAGAAATATTCGTAGTTTCCTGTGATTTACTTAGCTACATGGCATTTTACTAAAAAGAAATCAAGATGGTTTTCAAGAAACCTTCATGGTTTCCTGTGATTTATTTAGCTACAGGACATTCTGTAAAAAAAAAAACCACAATGGTTTCCAGGGAATGTTCGTAGTTTCCTGTGATTTACTTACGTATAGGACATTCTACTAAAAGAAACTAAATTAGTTTCCAGGAAACTTTTGTGGTTTCCTATGATTTACTTACGTACAGGATATTCCGTTAATAGGAAACCAAATTGGTTTCCAAGAAATCATTGTGGTTTCCAGTGAAAAAGAAGATGGCTTAATTACTAAAATGCCATCGTATTTTCTAGCTCCCTAACTATTTAGAAAAATGCCATAAAAAATTCGTACAGAATTTTTATTATTTTTGAAAGATTATAAATTTGGTAATATTTTTTGAAAAATAGGTAAGTGTCCAAAACCCTTATTTATCACTGTATCTACCCAATTTAAGGCCCCATATTTCTACTTTGTAACTCCAGGATGAACATGGTGGACTTCGGGCTTTATGGGCTTCAAAAACTGTGTTTTGGGCAAAACAGTACCACTTAATTGGGTCTTATACTTTTGCGGTGGGAACGGATGGATCTATTAGTATTTTGGGCCAAAAAGAGATTTTATCACTATTTTAAAAATGGTATTTTAAGGAGGGAAAATTAGACAATATACGGTATTTCAGAAAAAATTTTGAAAAATACGATGGTTTTGTATTTTTTAAGGTGTGGTATAGTTTTTATTAGAAAAATATCATTTTCTAAAAAATATTTAGAAAAATACCATTTTTTAAAATAGTAACTAGTTTCTAGTAATCAGTTTCCAGAAACTGGTAACTAGTAATCAAAGATATTTATAACTGGTATATAACTGATAACCAGTAACCAGTTTCCAGAAACCGGTAATCAGTAACTATTTTTAAAATGATACTTTTCTAAATATTTTTTAAAAAGTGATATTTTCCTAATAAAAACCGTACGAAAATTGGAAAAAAGCCTGACTTCCGTATTTTTGTAATGTTTTTCGGTTTTTGTATGTATAAGTATTAGAAACCCTTTTAAGGACTCTCATAAGACCCTAATTTTCACCGTCATAATTTTTTTTACGAGAAATTGGAGAGGTTATCTTTTTTTTTTTTGCACTTTATTTAATAAATGTCCATTTCTTTTCCTCTTTAAACCTAAATGAATGAGAACATTTATTATATCTACTGATATATCAGCTTTAGTTTATGTGTCGAGTTTATCAATTTTGGTACTAAGTAAATCATATTGTACACTTACTGTATCAATTGATATACTGACCATTTTGATAGAGTATTTGAAAAATAGACATTTACTTAAAAAGAGTCCGAATTTTCCTATGATTATTCATTTTTATGCTTAAAATTTCTAAATTACCTTTTAAATACACTTTCAGATGTCATCACGTACTCTTTATGTATGTTTTTTTGTCAATAATTTAATAAAAAGTTGTAATTTAGGCAGTTCAAAAACTAAATTATTACAAATTAGAAAATTCAGAGGCTTAATTACTATAATTAGAACTTTGAGGACCAAATTGCCACAAATTGGATACTTCAGGGACCATTTGTGTCATTAACCTTAAAAAGTTTGCATTAGAATATGTATCTATTTTTTACACTTCATTTTAATAAATGTCTATTTTTCTCTTTTTGCGGCTAAATGACCTAGTATATATATATAGGGCACCAATCCAATAGATATATATATATATTTTACTTATATATAGTTATCATTTTGGCTAATAGAAATTTATCATGTACATTTTTATATAATAAAAAGTAAAAGAGATAAATAGCATTAATTAATGATGCACATCTTTTCATGTACCTCATTATAGCCATTGGATCATCATCTAAAAAAAAAAAATACTTATACATAGAAAAAAAGATACCTATTGGATTGGCAACCATATATATATATATTTATACTTGGTGTATTTAGTTATATACCAGCTTTAATTTATGTATTGACCATATTAATTTTTATACTAGTATATTATGTTTTACATTTGGTATATATATTGATATATCAATCATTTTGTTACGATTATGTTTAAAAAACCGATATTTATTTAAAATTGCCCCATACTTCGTCATTTTGCTTTAAGATCCTAAAAGCCCGATAAAGGAGAAGAGGGAAGATCGATCCCCAAATTGTGGCAGACCAAAACGATGTGTTTCGCGTGTGACTATTTGACTCACCGATTGGGTTCTTGATTTCTTTGTAGCTCGTACGACTTTAGTTCTCAAAGAATTATTAAAAAATAAAAAGTAAATTAGAGTAGAACATAACTACTTATCCTTCTTAAATGGAAAAGAGACGATACTTGAGTTTGGGCATTTGTAGAATAAATACAATATACATCTACCGTTAAATGTTAATATCTATAATGACTTATATAACAGCCATAAGGGTTTGAGCAAAAATTTGCCGCCTACGATAGAATTCCCGTTATAAAAAAAAAAAGTAGTGCCACTTCGAAAAACCAAAAAAGTGAAGACAATTATATTGCTTGCAAATAATGAAAAGTAATGCTAATTGGTATTATATGGTGATCAATATCATATGATGTGTTAGTATGTTATAAGCTGATTAAAATTACACTTCAAGTGGAACCCATGCATGACCCATTTTATTGATTATAATCACCTAATAACATAATTACATCTCAAGTTGAGTACTAATAAAATTTCATAGTATTGCTCAATAATGAATCCTCAAACAGGGGGAAAGTGCACACAAATATTGCGATTCTGGCAAATTTGAATCATACTTTAAAACTTCTTGTGAAGTTAGATTTTTGATTTTCTCCTTTTTCTAAGTTGGATTTGGTGGATGAAAATGCAAGTTGATATGGAATTTGTGTAAAAGCCTCACTTACTGAATGGAATATATGCAAGATTATGAATTGTAGAGTTACGTGTTATGTCATATAATCACTTAACTACCGTGCCACAAATGTCTCATGTCACATGTCCGTATTTCACTACAAAAATACTTTAGGCGGCGTTTGATTGGGCGTAATGAATGAGAATGGAATGTAATAGAGTTTTTGTGTTTAGTTTTACCTTTTACTCAGGAATTGTCTTTACAATGGAATTGTTCTTCCTCTAAATGATGTAATCAGCTTTACGATTCTAAATTAGTGTAAACGTCATTTCATTCATTTGTTATCTCATTTTTTTAATTTTGCCCTTATCTTATATTGTTCTCCTATCTTCTTCTTTCTCTTCATCGATAAAATAACACATTACGACCATAAAATTTACCATTTCTTAAATTGGAAAATCTGCTCTAGAAAATCGACAAAGTTGTTGCATTATTTTGTTAATTTCTCTGTCCATAGAGTGAGAATCAGTGAATTCCATCTTACTCTCGGCAATTGTTGTGAATCATTTTGCCCTTATTTTGCTTACCTAGATTTCATTGATTGTTATTTATGCACTTAGTTGCTTCTGCAAGATCCTCCATGGAGTGGGTGGGTTGGATGAGATAAGACAATCTTCTTTTATAGCGATCTGTACTGAAAATAAATACATGATTTCCCTCTGTATGATTTGTTTCATTTTTAACATGTCAGTGAAATCATACAATGTTCTTTTGTTTGGTATATGAATTAATCGGAAAAAAAAAAAAATCAGATCAATTGAGTGATTATTGTTCATTGTAAAGTCTGGGCTTTTAGTAGCTCCGAGAAGAGATTTCTCTACTTTTTATGACTATTAATTAAAATTAATTAATACATTCCCATAAAATGTTCTTTTAAAAAAAAGGTGGGAAAAGGGGCAAAAAGATATTCTCATACGATTGAGTCTAATCATCTAGATATTCATAGAATTATCAAGTGTCAATGTATCATTCATAATTTTTTAACATTATCTTTCATAATATATATATATATATAATGTCGTAAATAATTTGTTTAACCTTAGAAATATTAATTGTTACAATCACAATTAATTATGTTTATTCCATCTCCAAAAAAAAAAAGTATATTTATTTTCTTAAAATTATTATCTATTGCTTAAAAAAAATATTTCAAAACTCGGAATATATTCGTCTAAATATAGTCAATTCCATTACATTCTAATATCTCATTCTAAATTTCAACAAAATAAAATTATTACATTTCTTTTTCATTCCATTCTTATTCCTATTTCTATTACCCTTCTTTTCATTCCACTCAACCAAACGTTTCCCAGAGTCGTGGAATGTCCCTGCTCCTGCAATACAGATGCAAACCTTCAACTTCATTTTCCATTTTTCATTTTCTATTACTTATTTATTTATTTTTGCGTGCGAGTGTCGAAATCTAACCAGAGTATTCAACCCACAGAATCCAATCTTAACAAAGATTTTATTTTAGCCCACAGAATTCAGTTACGCTTGTCACCTAAGCCAACCTTTTAAAAAATATATATATATATATATATATATTTTATTCTCTTTCAATAAGAAAGAAGCACAATTGAGATATATAATATTCCTTTGTTTAACAAATATATATATATGAGCACCAGATAATTTTTTTTTAACCTATTTATAAGTATTTTCATGGTAAAAAAAAGAGAAAAAAGTATTAAATAATAGATATTTATTTTTATTATTATTTTTTTAACTACTCAAATTATAATAACTATTAGATTAATGACCCAATGGCTAAAAAAAAATTACCAATGAATAGATTAAAAAAAAATTACCTACCGGATTGGCAACTATATATATATATATCAAAATTCCATTTGTTCTTCCAACTGTTTTCAAATTCAAAGTCAAGTGACTTCTTCACCTTGGAAAGAAAAAGGTACAAAAAGAGAAAAGGAAAAAAAAATAAAAAAAAAATCCAACAAATATTCAAAAGATTTCCACGTTACCAATTTTAGCATAATATGTATCAAATTTGATAAATTAGATTTAAAATTATTCCAAAGCTTTTATAAGTTCTGCAAAATTTGTATCTGCAAATGGCCGAATGACCATCTGTTAAAAAGCCAAATTATTAGTTAAACCTATAGTCAAACAATTTAAATGGAAACTATCTAAAATATTTAATTTTACTAAACTCTGCAAATTTTTCAAAAGTAAAAAAAGGTATATTTGATAGTAGAGTTAAGGGGATGGTTTCACTATATGATTAATTAAAGTAACATAATTTTGACCAAATCTGATAGAACAAAAATTAATTTTGATCAGGGCAAATTAGAAAATATATACTGCATTCCTAAAACTGGTATTTAAATACAGCGGGAAAACACTATTGTATTTTCCTTAACAAAAAGGTACAATATTCCGAAAAAGAAAAATCAATCTCTGTTGATTTCAATCCCAATAACAACTGTCAATCTCTGTAGATCAAGAATGTTATTAACATTCACAAATTCCCAAAACAAAGGGAAAAAAAATAATAATAATAAAATTGAAACCACTTCGAAGTTCTATACACGAAGACACCAGTTAATTATAAAATTTAACATGGGTCCAATCTCTATATTAAATCTTAACAAAAATTTTCTATCAACATTGTCTTCTAGAATTAAAAAAATCATCAGAAAACACTGAAGCACGAATCGTGGTTCCAACTCCAACTACCCAAAACCCTAAAACTAGTAAAAAAAAACCCTAAAACTAGTAAAAAATTCTTTACAACTCGAAAAAAAAAATCATCACCACTCAATAATAAATTCACGAATCTTCGGCTTTGGACATGGCAGAGAGCCGGCTCGGCTGCGGCTTGAAAGCGGCGCGCCGCCGCTGATGGTGCGACGACGGCCTAATCAGAACGGACAAGGCTCGCCTCACCAGGTCCCCGCCTTCCACTCCCCCAATCCTCACCAGCGAGTTCGTCATCGCCGACCTCCTCAAGTTCAGCCTCGTCGAATTGTAGGACTCCGCGTGGTCGCGCGAGTCACGTGGCGAGTTCTTGTGGTAGGAGCACCGGAACGAGCCCGGGTGCGTCGTAGGGGAGCACATGCACGTCTTCTTGCTCTGCTGGCTGGACTTGGACGACGAAAACACGCCGCTACTCTGGTTCCTGGCGGAGGCGGAGGGAGATGAGATCGATCGCCGCGGGGAGCCGAACCGTACGGACCGCGGGGATGGCGAGAGAGAGCGTCGGCACATGCTCACGCGTGTGGGAGAGGTCGAGCGTGCGACGAAGGACGAGGAGGACGACGAATACGACGCCGTTCTGTGAGTTTTGAAAATAGTTGAATTCGCCGATCTGGTCCGAGACGGAGAAGATGGCGACGACACCGCCATTGTCGGAGTTGTAGAGAGAGAAAGAAAGCAAGCAAGCAAGCAGTATCTTAGAGAGAGAAACTCTGATTTTTTTTATTTTGGCGAAATAAGCGCCGATTGGCTTGTTGGTTTTGCCAAACCTAGAGTGAGTCAGAGAAGGTATTTATTGGGGTGGAGAGTGGTGGGCGAATGGTAATTTGGCAAAGCTTTCGAGGGCAGTTTTGTAGTAATAGTCGGATTATATAAGCGGCCCCTTGGTTAGGGGGCGAAACCGGACGCGCGATAGGGTTTCGATTTCGGGGTCCAAGCGAGAAAAGCTATGGGCTGGCGACTTACGATTACTACTCCACGAGCTTCTTTTTAATTAAATAAGTAATTTTGAAGAATTAGAATTTTTTTAAAAAAATATTATTATTTGGGTTTGTTTTCTATTTATCTCCGAAAAAGATAGAATGTTTCAATATGGCTTCTAAGTGCTAACTATTAATAACACATACCAACGAAGAAGTGGTCTAGTAGTCGCGTTTTTATTTTGGAAGCTCGAGGTTGCAGGTTCGAACATAGGAGATTCTTTCGAGAGTTTTAAATATAAGGGTACCAACCTATTATGCTAGTGCCCCGTTCTCAGTCTCTAGGATGTCGCTTCTACTAGTAGTTCCAATAGAGTTCAGGTAACGCATTCCATCGTCCAGTGGAGCCGACCCGCCTATAGGGTATTAGCGAACATTCTTGAACGGGGTTGGAGCTCCTATGATCATGCTCAGAGAAGGTAGCCACACTGGTCGTCCCTCTTTTCTTACTCTTTTATAACTTTAAAAAAAAAAATTATTAATGATATGTTTGGTTTAATGGAATGAGTTTTATAATGGAAAGATCATTTTAATAAAAGAACTATAACATTATTTAGTTGCAAATTTAAGTGAAGGAATGCTTATTCCTCTAAAAATCTAATTCCAGAATTATATTTTCTTCAACTCACCTAAGAAACCTAAGAAATCCTTTTTCGATTTTTTTTTTTATGAAACTATGAAAAAGTATTATTTTATTTCTTTTATCAACAGTATTTATTCAATTCTAATGTGTCATTAAAATTATAATGTCAAATTATGACTATAATTACGAACTAAACATCAACTAAAGGTTTTAACTATCTTTTGAATTACTAAAATCATCATTTATATGTTCATCTAAAAACGATAAGTTTATTATTTAGAGTGTTTTTTAAAAAATCAAATGAGTATGTTTGAGATTAAATCAATAAAATGGCAAATGCCATTTTTTGCCTATTTGCCTAATGGAATGATAATTGTAGAGAGTAAAAATTAAATTTTTAATAATTTATTAGGCATATTGAGACATTATTACTTTAGGGAAATTTTTTTTAATAAAAAAACCAAATTATTTATGAAAAAGTGTCAAGTTCTTTTCAATTTAAAAAGAAAAATAATGCAAAACTTAGCAAGTCCTATTCACGCGCTATGAGTGGAGTTGGGGTTTGTGACGCTGCGAAAATTCTAATTTGATAAGGCGCCGGAATTGGCTAGAATAGTCAAGTAGTTTCAGCATCAACATATTTCAGGAGACTGCCACGTGGAATTTTTTTTTTTTTTTTTGTTTTTTAAAGGAATAGAAAGTTTCTAAATTAATTAACACTCTATGTTATATATTTTTCCAAACATTATACTAATAAGGATTCCTTTCAACAATTAGATAAACGAAATTGTTGCATGCTATCTTATATTAATTGTCATAAATCTTAACGACAATAACAATAGGAGATGATTTTTTTTAATGATAATTAAGAGTCATCATGTGTTGGAATGAAGACAACAAAAACATATATATTTTTTTTTCCTTTTGGGCTAATATTAAGGTGAAAATGTCACAGATTCAAAGAATTAAAATGTCACAGATTCAAAGAATTTTTTTCCTTTTGGGCTAATATTAAGGTGAAAATGTCACAGATTCAAAGAATTAAAATTATTTGAAGGCATAAATAATTTCCTATATTTTGGGTTCGAATTTCGAAATAAGAAAAACAAAACAAAAATATTTCCACGTTGGCCATAGTTTTGGAAGTTGTCATAAAACTCGACGTATATGTATGTCTGCACAGACAGTTGCATAGATTTTGTTAGGTTTAAAAGTAACACCGACATCGGATTCCAAGTGTGGGAAGGATGTGGCCACGTGGCGTTACACTTTGAGCACTACGTGGGCAGGGCTCGGGCGGGGTTCCGTTCCATTGACTCAGCGGCCGTCTTTTCTTTGTACTTTGTCGCTGTGGCAGCACAGAGCAGATAGCTACCTTCGGTTCATAATTCATGATGATTAACTCAGAGGGTGACATCGTTGTTTTTTTTTTTCTCCCTTTTACCCATTTAAATATTAGTTATTTGAAATTCGGTCGATAATAGTTATAAAGAGGACTTCACTTTGGCTGCTAAATTTTAAATTTAAATAGTATAATAATTTGAACTACATAATTGTTGTCATTTAGTCATAGAATGTTTAATTTTTAGAACAATTAGTCATTTTACCCCCTTACTTTTGTCCTTGGCGTGAATTTATCCCTTAACTTTTGACATTGTATTTATATACTACCTAAATGGTAAAATTGTTCTTATCTTACCCCCTATATACTAACACCGTTAGAACACCGTTAATGGGTGAGGGTAAAATCGTCTTTCACTTTTAAAGAGTCAAATAAATGCATTGACTTATTTTTTTCTCATTGCAGGATTCCAAATAGCTAATTTTTTTAATGATTAAATAAATTAAAAAGAGTTAAAATAACATTTTTTACATGGTTACATATGTAAATAAAAAATAAAAATAAAATGAGCCATAATATAACAATTTTTGAAGACATTAGTATCATAAAATATGTTTAGAAGCCATGTCCCAAAAAGTACATAATTTCATACCTAAAATAAGCACCATGTCTACAATAAAGCTGCAACAAAAGATTACATCTAGTGCAACAGATATCAAGTTCTGCGTCAAAAAAAAAAAATTTGAAAAAAAGGCTATTTAAGCTTTCCAATCATCTCGAATAGGAGCTCTAGGTGGTCTATACGAAATAGAACGTTCTAATGTTGATGATGTGCTTGCATGATTGTCCTGCACGTGTTCAAAACAAACAATATCTAAAATTTTATAGTACCATTATATATTATACATATCATGAGATACACTAAAGTTCACTCGGGCAATAAACTAT
Organism: Trema orientale; assembly: GCA_002914845.1. Classification (NCBI taxonomy): domain Eukaryota; kingdom Viridiplantae; phylum Streptophyta; class Magnoliopsida; order Rosales; family Cannabaceae; genus Trema; species Trema orientale. The sequence goes on along the minus strand of JXTC01000087.1, from coordinate 50,151 downwards.
TTTTGTTAATTTGAAAATTTCTATCAAAGCTAGCTAACACCACGAAAAGCACAACTAGTTCATATAACTATATGAATAATCTATATAAAATTTTAGAGATATACTAAACATAATTTTCTTTCAATTGATAGACTTACATGTTGTTTTGTCTTCAAGCCAAATATTTTTTCAGTCTGAGGCTTATCTTTTGTTGGCTTAGTTGGGGTAGGATTAATAATTTGGGAAACGAGAAAGTCTTCTCCCATATTGGCCAGATCTTCGCTCATTGTAGGCCACCAAGATGGGATCCGTGTTGGCTGCACATGGGACTGGAATTTGGCTACCGGTTGTTTATCAAAATCTCTAGTATAGTGAGATATGTCATGGCCTATATGGGGCTCGGGTTATTTAGATGGAGTAGCAACATTATAGCGACTGTTGGGCTTGACCTATAAAGACAATTGAACAATATGGTCAATGAACAATTAAGCATACACTGAGTTTAATTGAGCAGAAAAAAAAGGAAGAAAACAGCTCACTCATAGTTATACCTATTTTTCCATACTAAACTTTAGTTCTTTTCTTCTATTACATGTCCTTGCATTATGGCCTACTTCTCGACACTGAGAACAAGTGATTTTTCCATGGTATCCTCTTGGAAGCTTGGTAGCAGTGGGCTGAACCTCATCAACAGACTTTATTCTTAACTTTTTGGGCCTGCCAGGTTGTTTGAGCTCTGGTGGAGGCTTTAAAGGGGCCAATCTAGTTTTATACTAATATTGTTCCTTCATAATTCCATGTAAAACATATTCGTAGGTTTGTATATATGTTGACTTCAAATAACAACTATCAACAGAGTCTTCAGGCTACTTGCCTTCATCATAAATAATAGCTACAGCATGCTCACATGGTATCCCTGTCAAATCGTATCTCCTACAGCTACAACTTTTACCAATCAAGTTCACAACAGCAATAGATATGTTATTCACTAAAATCTGGTATTCACCTTCTCTATACCATTGAGATTGATAGTTACCACTCTTTTCCTTAGCTTCCTCCAATAACAAACTGACCCGAGGGCCAATATCTCCAAACCATTTGTCCACATACCTTCTTCTATTACCCCATCTCCTTGTAAGCTTCAACCGAATTCTCTCCGGCATTGCAAAAATGGGAAGTGCCCTAGCTTCCAAAATGCTTTTCTCTCCATTAAATAATTCACATAAATTGTTTAGTAACATATCACACTTGCTCCTGTTTGAAAAATAAGACTTCATCCGTTGTTGTCGTGTCTTATTAATAAGCCAGGTATGAGCTTCTTTACTAATTTCTTTGATTTCCTCCATAGCAACTTCAAAATCTTGGACATTACTTGACCTTACTGTCTTCCATAGTTTGACCTTCAGCAATTCTCCTTTGAACTTCAATTGGAAATTGGCATAGAGATGCCTAATACAAAACCTGTGTTCTGATTTTTCCCACACATTACCAATAGCCTGCACCAACCCTTTTTGCTTATCTGACATAAAGGTAATGGCATTGTTGTTGTCCAAATCTAAGTCTATTTTAAGAATATCCAGAAACCACAACCATGTTTCAAAGTTCTCCTTCTCAACAACGGCATAGGCAATGGGGAAGTAACTATTATCGGCATCAATTCCCATTGTAATTAGAAGTTGATGTTTGTGGTAGGACTTTGTATGACACCCATCCAATCCAACTAATGGTCTACAACCAGATTTTCACCCCCTTTTGCAAGCTGTAAAACAAATATACAGCCTCTTGAACACAGGGCTACCATCGTTGTCTATGTCATTCTCTATGAGAATAGTTGAGCCAGGATTAGTTCTTCGAAGCTCTTCTGTATAATCCCATAGTTTTCTATATTGCTCCTTAAGGACCCTTCAGGTAAATACTTTGCCTTCCTTTTAGCATCGTAAACCACATTATTGCTTAGTGAAACAACAAAGTCTTTCTTCACTTTTATAAGAAAATCTCTAAGAGAAAATTGCTTCCCTGGCTACAGGCTGTCCGTATATATTTTTGCAACCCAAGTAGAGGCTGCATTCTTGTTGTTTACAGTTCTACCACAAGCATGCTTATTCACATACATCTTCACTTGGAGTGCTGGATTATCTTTCTCAAATGTTGAAGCATGTAAAACCCAAGGGCAATTCTCTTTACATTTTGCCCTGATTTTGTCCTTATCATTCTTTGCAAACCGAATGCCCTTACCATTTTTGACTGCATAATGATGAACAGCTTCCCTAAATAACTTTGCACTCTCAAAAACCATTCCAACTTTAAAAATAGGGTTTGATCATATCATTCTCCCTATTAAACACAGGGGCCTTTGGTAATTTCTTATGCACCTCCTTTGGTAATTTCTTATGCACCTTCCTTCTATCAAGCCTTGCTAGTTTTTTGACAATAATCTTTTGATCTTTATCAAGTTCTGGCTCTTCATCAACTTCCACTAGTTTATTATCTTTATCACCATTCTGTGCCATTTTCCCTGTTGCCTTGCCTTCATCATCCTCTATCTCTGCCTGCAACTCTTTTTCTTCCTCTGCTAACTAATTCTCATCATCACTTAGATCTACATATTCAATTTCAACAAACTCATCATAAAAGATGGAGTTGCACTCACTGTCATCACTCGCATTACCATCCTCATTATCAACTTCATTCTCCTTAACTGTGATTTCTTCCACTATGATATCACTTGCTCCCTCTCCATCATTCGGGCTTATATACAAAAACAAAACATCTAATACCCTACCATCACCATTATTAGGAAGCAAGCTAATCATTTTTCTCACATCATCATTGTTTTCTAGCTTCACTCTATCAGTTAATCCCTTTCCACCAGGAACCAAATATCAAAATTCACAATCCTTTTCAGACCCAATTACATTCTGAATGTCAACAAATGTCATAAAAGTGATTGTACTAGGATTACAATCACTTAATTCAAGAGAAAGCCCATCATAATACCCCGTTTCTTTATTGATTTCCTTCAATTCACCTCCATGGTATATCTTTATTTTTATAGGTTTATTCTCTGTTTAAATTAAAAAAAAAAGTATCCAATATTTATCTTGAAACACCAAAACTGCAATATTTTGAAGAAAGATATCAAGATGGCAATTATATTTCACAATTAAATGTATCTTTAATTGAATAAAAGTATAAAACTCCATACTTACACTTAAAAGCAAGAGAAAAAAGACTAGTAATTTTGGAAAAAAAATATTTATTTATCTACTTGATCCACTTCACCTTCTCCTTCTTTCTTTACAGTATATGTTTCTTTTTTTCCGAAAAAAAAGACATTGTTCAATATATGTTTCTCTGTACTGAAAACATAGTCCTCTTGCAGCTACAGTTGTTAGACATCACTATCAAGTCAAACAATATATATTACAAATCTGGACAATATGATGAGTATGACTCCCATTATTTCTTAGTCTACAAATGAGTTAAGAAAGGGAAAAAGAATACCTTGAGCGGATTCCCCTTTTGTCGTTGTCTCCATATTGACATCCATCAAAGTTGCACCAAATACCCCAAAATACCTACTTATTAATTCACCCTGATCACAAATAATAACAGTCCCCTGATACCCCCTTATCACTGTCAATCAGTATGTAATATATCACTAAACACGTTATTCAACTATCTCTAGAGCAATAACAAGCGCCTCTTATCTGTGACTTTGGAGCCTCATGGTTGCTTATTTTCTTTGTCGCGCTAAAGAATAGATCACTGACTCCTCGTCTACCATATGTGATCTATTTAAGGAAAAACAAGGATTAGAGGAGTAAAAAAAAAATTCTAATGATAAAATTACTATCTGACCTTACTTATTAACAGTGTTCTAACGGTGTTAGCATATAGGGGGTAAAACAAGAATAATTTTATCATTTAGGTGGTATATAAATACAATGTCAAAAGTGAGGAGGTAAATGAAAGGGGTCATTTATAAAGCATATAAACTAGAAATTACAATAGATTACAAAAAAACTATACAATTGTTACACCAATGATATTTTTTATCACATAAGTTACTAAATTTTTAAAAGAAATGAGTCTTGTATAAAACACACAGTTTGATAATTACAGCCAAAAACGAAATTCCGACTCCAAAAGCCAGACAATGCCTAATCCTATGCTTTGTACATGACATTTCAGTTAAAAAATTAATATTTTGTGATCAGAGAGTTATTGCTGCAACAATTGCATAATTCAGGATATTATACTATATAAATTGAAAATTTGAGAGCTAAAATAGTACAACATGTATAACTCGATTATTAATATAATTAACCTTAAAATCAAATGATGAAATCTTTTTGAACTCATTACTTTCGAAGATTTCGGGCCTTTTTAAAATCTTTTTATTCAATCTCTTACCTTTCCCCCCCCCCCCTTTAACACAGCTTCATATATCATATTATTTCAATTTTTTTGTTAAAATAATATATAGACTAACTTTTTGGATTCTAAATCATTAACTTTATTTATTTTTTATTTTTTGTGTTTACTGTTCTCCTAAAAAATAGAGTTTTTGATTTATTTTTGGTTTAATCAAAAAAATCCTGAGTTTTATAATTTTAGCTAAAAGGATACTGAATTTTTTTTTTTTGAAAGGAAGACATTGAATTTTTGGTTATTGAAAAAAATTATGATTTCCTAATTTGAGAATTTTTTTTGAGGTTTCTGGTTATATCAAATAAAAATTTAAAATTATAAAATTCAATAAAATTAGGCTTGAATTAGAGTTTTGGTAAAAATTAGCTTACAAAATAAGTCAAATGACCTAATTGTTCTTCGTGTACAATATCATACCCCATTGTGTTAGGCTATTTTCATTAGAAATGGCAAAATACCCAAGCACTATGGGGTACCTTCGGGCATGCTTTCCCCCGCATTAAATGAGGCACCGCCTGCACTGAGTTTGATCTTCCTCGCCCCTGCTATAAACATGCCCCGTTTAAAAACTTTGTGCATTTTTTTTTTCTTTTTTGTTTTTTTTTTGTTTGTTGTTTTTTTTTTTCAAATATTTGGAATTAATTTAGCAATACATAACAAATATTAAGAGTGGCATCTTTTTTTCCACAAAAAAAAAAAAAAACATTAATAATGTACCGCTATTAGCATTATATTTTTCAAATTGAATATTATTTCTAGTTTTTTCTTTTCAGGCTGAAAAATTTTGATCTTTTGTTTTTTCCTTTTTTGGATATACAATATATCAAAATATTAATAACAAATGCTATATATTAGGAAAGATTCAATATTCTATTTAAGGTTGAAAATCTATGATTTTCTCTTAATGTTATTTTTTTCTTTCTTTTTCCCTTTTTTTGGAGTATAACATTAATGTAATTTTTTTGGGGGGGGAATAACCTGTTTGCAATGTTATTATTTAGAGAATTTACTCCGAGGGATCTACTAAGCTCTCATGATGAAAAAAGGACTCATCTATAAATATTTTCAAAATTAACCCCTATTGCTATGTCACACATTTAAAATTACTTGAATAGCCTATTCCCTAATAAATCCTAAAATACATTCTTCTCTAACAAATTCCAAACTGATTCTGTCACCACCGTCGATCCTGATCCTGACCTCGGCGGCACCTTCGCTCTACTAGGGTCAAAAAATTTTAACCGCAGTCGAACTTGTCATGCCGCCTCTCCCGGTTGTTCCGATCGATTTTTGACTAGCGGCTGAAAAATTTCAATTACAGTCGAAAATTTCCGACTAGGGTTGAACTACTGTTTAACCGTAGTCAAACAATTCGACCAGGGTCGAAGCCATCGGTCAAAAATTTTCGACTGGCGTTCGACTAGGTCGAACAACTATTCAACTCCAATCGAACATTTTCGACCTCAATCAAACATAGTCGGCTGCCTTCCCGATTCTGCCTCCTTCACTTTTGAATTTTTTCTAGCGATAAGTTATTAATTTTCAAAATAATGATTGCATACTAACTTTGAGTTTGCAAATTAGTAGATAGTTAGCAGATTAGTGGATAGTTACAATTGGTAATCACTCATAGTTACCACTATTTAATGTGATTATTGATTATCCTAATTACAAGTTACCAATTTGGTTATTATTTACAACTCTCTGAGTACTAATTATTAGTTTTCAGACTAATAATGCTTAGTAATTATAAGAAACTAGTTACTGGATATTGGTTACTATTTTCTAGTTACCATTATAAACTTAATTGCAACTGGTTTATAGTTTTTGGCTACCAATTGGAATGGTTATTGGTTACTAGTTTTTAGTTACAATTATTATAACTGCCAATTAGCCTCTAGTTTCCAATTTCTAGCTTCTAGTTACTATAAAATAATTTAGTTACTAGTTAATTAGTTCATTAGTAACCAATCTAGTTATCGTTATTTGTTACTAGTTTATAGTTACTAGTCTTATAATTGCCAAATTAGCCTCAAAAAAGCATCTGCAAATCATAAATGTGAAGTTGAGCACTCATTATTAAAAAAAAATAAAACAAGAAAGACAAAGCCCACATAGAAAAAAAAGAAAACAAGTAACAAAATAAAGAAGTTGCTATTAAAGTGGGTCCCATAGGGAAATAAATTATTAAAAGTACCCAAATTGCTGGATATCATGTACAATTTCCAAAACATATCGCGACTTGTATATATATATTTTTTATAATAACGAAGGAATATCTCTAGATATAGGCATATCTTATCCCTCTAAATTTTCGACGAGAGTCGAGTCATTGGTAATTTTGGAACTTTGAAAATTTTATTAAATGATATGACAATAAAAGTCCTAATTTTGTAAATATTTTATAGATTGTCCATTTTTAACAATTGATAAGGCCTTTATTATTTAAATATCATATATTTTTTTATTAATTCACCATGTTATCCAAAAAAAAATTGGTTGACCTATTCCGTTTTTATTTTACCACTCTAACATCTTCGCACAAAAGACAAGTACGTAAATTTAATCTCATAAAATAGGGGTAGTTTTAATTGAAATCTCGTCTTTACAAATAGGGTATAATTGATATTTTTTCCATTGGAATTGAAAATAATTTAACAACAAATATCATATTAGTTAGAAGATGTATATAAAATAGACAATATATATTTATAAGCCACCACTTTTTTTTTTTTGTCTTCTACGAAATGGCATAAATAGACTAAAAAAAACATTAAACTAGAATTTTTGTTTTTGATTATAATATTAGTTCTTAACGCATCTCTTTGAACACCTTTGATTAAATCTATAACTCTTGAAATTAAAAAGAAAATCTACCTTGAAAAAATTTAAAATCATTTTATTTAGATAAAGTTTTGAAATTATAGATGAATATATTGTGCCTTCTAAATTCTAATCATTTTGATTAAGTGACTATCTCTCTCCTTCGCTATCTAAAACTTTAAATTAAAGCTTATGAAAAATAACTCAAGAACCTAACTTTTTAATCAAGAATCCTAATTTTTTTTTGGGAGAAATAAATAAACAATAATAAAAATAAAATGAAAATTAATTGATAATTTGAATCCCAAAATTGTTTTATCTGTTCTTTTAATTAAAAATAAAATATTAAAATACCTAGATCTTAGAGTGAGTTCATATCAAGCGAGAGAAAGATTGACAAAGAAGATAAGTGTTTGAAGATTCTAGAACTAGAAGGGTGGGAAATGAAATTTTATTAGACTTTTTTTTATATAAAAATTTTAGAATAAGAAATATTAGAGAGGTTTATTAAGAAGATATTTAAAATTTAAATTTTAAGGAGGTGTCTCATTAGAAAAAAGTGGGAAAAGAAAAACGAGGATTGGCAGTTAGGCCACCCTATTTATAATGAAAAGATTAATTTCGAAGAAAAGTGTAGATTTAATTTGGTTTATGTATATAAACCAATAAAGTTGAATGAAAAACCACGGAGGAGTACTGCGTGAATATAAACTAAATATCTTAAAATCTCAAAAAATTTGGCAAATATTCAGTAATAATTATAAAAACACTAATTACAAATTTCCAAATATAATCAAATGTATCTGGACAGTTAATATAGGGCACCAATCCTAGGTTTTTTTTTTTTTTACCTATACAAGTATCATTTTGGCCAATGAACATTTTTTTTTTCACTTTTTTTTATATTAAAAAGTAAGAGAGAGAAATAACATTAATAATACACGTCTTTTCATGCACTTCATTATAGCCGTTAGATCACCATTAGATAATGATCCAACGGTTAAAAAAAAAAATACCTACACATAGATAAAAAAAAAATACCTACTGAATTGGCAACCATCTAATAAGTATTTTTTTTTACTTATTGATAAATATTGTTGTTTTTAGCCGTTGGATTATAATTTAACAGCTAACCATAATTTGAGTAATTAAGAAAAAAAAAAAAAATATATCTCATTATTTAATACTTCTCTCTCTCTTAAACCATAAAAAAACGTGTGACCAACATAGGCAAATCAATACCTATAGATAAAAATCCCTATATGTATATAGATTTCATAACTAGTTTTCTTGAAAAAAAAAAATTAAAAATAAAATCGGGGCGAGGCATTTACATCCCAACAGCTCAAATATTTAGGCATTTCTTCCAAAACTAGATAAACCGCCAGTCTCAACCATGTTAAGCTAAACATTCTATAATATTAATGTCTCATGCTGAAGTTCATCAGAGATCATAGATAGACTAAATAAATAATACAAACGCACGGTAAAATAAATAAGGCCTCTGCATAAAAGAAATGTGCCACACAGTTCAATACAAAATGCTAATGATAAACATGTGCAAAGCCTACAAGTCAAAATATACAACCAAACTCAACTAATTACGGGCTTCATCTTTGAAAGTTAAGTTATACACAACTAGCATGGTTTTTACCATTAAGCTGCCAACTTTGGTGATATACATATTCTGTTTAAATTACCAGAGAAAGTAGCCTAACGTTTGTTTTAGGTCAGCAAAAATGATCAAGCAGCGCTCAAGCAATTCTCCCAAGTCCCATACTTCGAGCTGAAGCTGCCGCCACCACTCTGCTGTGCATGCTCGGAAATGACGGCACGGGCACAAACATCCCAAGTCCTTGCTATTGCCCCAAGAGACATGGGTTGTGAAAGGCTTCTAAGTGATATGCTGAACTTTGACTTTGCTTTTACCGAAAGATCTTCGTACTCCCTACTGTAAACGAAGAAGATGGAACAGTGAACTTCAGTATTCAGAAATAAAGAGCTTTTCGCAGAAAAATTACCATCTTAGAACATAAAAGAAACACAATTATGATATAAAATGAGCAAGGGTTTACAGTTGCAGTTTACAATCCCACAACTTCTCAGCGATTATCACAGACCACCATCAACTGTTGACAGAATGACCAAAAAATAATCTAATCCCAGAACTCTCAAGTAACATCAACATTGATACCTATATTGACTCAGTTTGAAACATTGTCTAATGCTGATGGATTTATATTAGATTATAAGTTATACCAATCAAATCAGATGGCAAAGCAAAAATTTTGACAGGAAATGGATTACTCCCCAATAACATAAATAGTAACATTGCCTTGCACAGAGTATACGTTGAAGAAGTTTCATTTATATTCAGCAAACTTCGGGTATAAATTTCTTATGCAACAAATCAGTTTTCAAACATCATCTTTTCTAAACGACAGTATCTCTAAGGTGGGAGAAAAAGGACCCAATCAAAGATATACAACTCCATTTATCATCGACATCGACTTAGAAGTCGGCGTGTACTTGAGATGAGTAGTATGATTTTCCCTCACCTGACTTCCACTGGAAATTTGTCCAAGAGTATTGGGGAGCAGTTGGGATAATTTGTAGGAACAAGCAACCTTAAGGGCTGTATTGGTGACTGCAACAGATTGAAAAAAAATAATCAACAACACAGAGAATACAGCACAAGGTAATAAATCGCTACATAATTCTCGAGAACCCACCATTCGTGCTGAAGCATACTGTGATTTCAAGTTCGGGCTGAGCGCCACTGCACTGAAAGAGCACTTGACAATGGTCCCTTCACCCCCTTCAATGGCAGCTGCTGCTACACTTGGATCAACATCTTCATCAATTATATCAACAACTGTGTCAATAAGACGCTGATTAATTTCCCTAATTTCGTCTATAAGAGCGTGATTAGCCTGCAAGAAGATCACCAGAGTCACTTCGTAAGAAAAAGCTGGGATAAGTCTCTATAATTATTGATATTAGCTATTAGAATCTCACCAAAATCATTTTCCTTCATGTTGAATGACTAAAGCAGACCAACTTTGACATGATCCTTAAAAGGGCTCCTAGAACTATGTCTAGAATAGCTTCCTACTAGTACAAATATCCATTTCAAACAAAGAGAAAGATACCTCTATCTTTGGCCTCTTGATACCAGATGTTGCAGTTGACTCCAGATCAGATGTTTCTGAACCATTGAACTGTTTAAAACTATCATTAATACTGCTAGCCGATGATACAACATTTAATGGCATGGCACTTGTGTAGCGCTTCATTTTTCTTGTCCCATTTGTAGCATCTTGGTTCATGAAATTTCTTACTTGTAAACGACACTTTGTCATAGCAACTAAATCCTCACCAACTGCCGCTCTAGATCCATTACCGGGAGCTGATCCTGCGATCCTATCCATCATACTGACAACCGAGCCAATATCACTGACAGAGGCACTCAATGCCTTAGGTGACATTGATTTTACCTGGAAATCACAGTTTAGTAATATATATCACTCACCAACAGCATGAAAGGAACTATTCAAAATGAAAAACCAAAAGATAATCCGAAAACTAAACGGACGTGTTTTCCTGTGAAAGGAAAAAGCATTGAGCACTACAAAAGATCAAAATGGGAAGATATCATCATAACTAACCGCTTTAATTAAGCGATCAAGTGGCTGCTCTGTAATGCTTGACTTGCCAGAAACAGCTGCCAAAGTGTTAGCATGAGTGCCTTCAGGACCACTAAACTCTGCAAGCAAAGGGGAGGCTGATATTCCAGGAGTGCCAATGGCAAGGGATTGAGCTGGAGCAACAACACCAGTTGTTTGTTGTTGTCCTACATTCCCAGCATTTGCGAGGGAGGAAACACCTGGAGCAGGTTTCTCAGAATCTCCGGGCATTGGAGATGGAGCCAAAGGAGTCGAAGGAGATGGAACAACAAAAGGTGAGTTGGCCGATTGTAATGGAGTTCCGGCTTTGGTAAGAGTTGACAGCAAGTTCTGCTGGTCAACTTGTGGAGAAGAATGTTGTAAAATTTGAGGTGATGAGGCCTGGAGGAGTTGATTTGAAGAAATAGTAAAGGGAGAGCTAGATTTCAATTGTTGATGGGGATAAGCAGAACGTTGGCCAGCTGGGAGATGTTGCTGAAAGACCCCTGGCTTCACACCCATACTTTGTCTCATCTTCAAGTCATTTACATCATTAATTTGATGAAGCTGAGGCATTTGATTTTGGTGTGTTTGCATTTGTGCAGGAAGCTGCTGCTTCGCTTGCTGCTGTAATTGTTGTTGTTGTTGTTGTTGTTGTTGTTGTTGCTGCTGCTGCTGCTGCTGCTGTTGCTGTTGTTGCTGCTGTTGCAGTATTTGCTGCTTCTGCATTAGTTGCTGTTGCATTTGTCGCTGCTGATATTGTTGTTTCAGCTGTTGAGTTTGTAACATCTGCTGCTCCTGTTGTTGCTTCACATGCTGGTGCTGAAGCATATTCGAATTTGATTGAAGGGTATTTATGTTTGGCTGCAGCACATTGACCCCATTCTGGGATGACAATGCATTCATGTTTGCCTGTTGGGGAGCAGTGACAGGATTTTGCTGCAGAGAACCCACGGAAACCTGCTGCAATGGGTTCAGTGCATTTCCTTGCCCCGAATCCACATTGGAAGTGGGCTGCAAAGAATTCATTACATTTTGCTGTGTTGTTGAAACTCCAGACAAAGAAGGCATAGAATTTTGTTGCAAGCTTGTCATATTGTTCTGCTGCATTGTTCCCACAGAGCTTTGAACGTTAATTGGTTGCAACTGAGGATTCATTTGGTTTTCATGAGATTGCACTTGGTTAATCTGAGATTGTGGCTGCTGCATGGGGTGCATATGAGATGATGGGGGATGCTGTCCCTGTTGCAATTGAGAAACAGGCTTCCTGGGCCTATTTGTATTAATAAAACTTATTATCTGTTTCTCATAGTGAGCCAGTCTGTCCTTATACCCAGGTCCAATGCTCCCTTTTGGAACCTGTAAAAATTGAATAGCACGCTCCAACGTACTCTTAAATAATTTCAGCTTATCGAGTTGCTCCGACTTTGGCTGTTGTGGAAGAGAATCAAGCTGTCAAACAGGAAAAAAGGACCATTAAGCTAAAATTATAGCATTGGTCACCAGAAAAGTTCCCAAAACTTTGCAGCAATATTGGTGATAAAGCAAATTCTATTCTCTTATCCTTTATTTTTTAGCAGTCTTTTTTCCTCTTCTACGTTCTTCGTGTGTGTGTGTGTGGAGGAGAATAATTATTTATAGATTGCACACCAATACTCCCATGTAGACAGGCCATGCTCTTTTTAACAGCAAATATAATCCTCAGTTGGAAGGATGCTGTAAGCACGTACTATCATTACTATAACTGGAACAAGTAAAAGTGATAACATACCTGCTGTAATTTGCCAGCAATTTTCTGGTACATTTCAAGAAGTTCGGGTAAGTACGATTCCTTCATGGTTTTGATCTGCAGACAAATGAAAGAAAAGTTAATTGTAACTTCTTCAGGTGCCAATAATTTTAAGAAATTAACTAGAATCAGCTACATGCTTTTAAAAATGATGATCATGATGAAAAAAAAAAAAAAGAACTCATCATTTACTTAACGCCTTAATCATTTTCTGATGCAACAATTACCTTCTGGTAGACCTCCTCTTGCCAATCGCCTCCACTCGCATGTCCAGTTTGGGCAGTTGAATCCACAGATGCTACAAAAGGACAGTTATAAAAATGTGCACATAAAATCATAAGAGAAATTGCTCCTAAGAATAATTTAAAAAAAATCTTAACTAGCATAACATTCATTTAAAAACATGTAACATATCCTGTCTACATAGTATAAGGTCATACATGTCTTTTTTGCTTTAAATTCAAACTGCGATGAAAATCCTAAGCATGGAAACAACGGTAAGAATCCATTTTTGGCGATAACATACTTGACGATGTCTCTGGAAGGGCTCTCTGTGACTGATATAACTGCTTCTGCTGATCAATCACATTATGTGTTTGTAGCAAGGATCCTGAAGTTTGACCTGATGCTTGAAGCCTTTGTGGCATGTCACGCTGTAGTGCATTAGGCTGTTGCTGCAAACCTAATTGTTGCTGCATCTGTGTCGGCTGTGATTGAATCTGTGATAATATTTGCTGCTGGGGTTGCAACTGCTGTGCCTGAGTAGGTAGCAAATTAGATCCACTCTGTTGTGGTTGTTGCTGCAGTGGAGCTTTGGACTGTTGTAGCATGTGCACTGCATGCTGATTAGTTTGCATGCCTGAGTTACCCGTCTGAGTTCCAAGCAGCTGCTGCTGCTGTTGTAACCCAGCAACGTTACTTTGGGGGGCTAATTGTTGCTGATGCAAATTTGAAAGGTTATTTTGCTGAGCCAGTAACTGCTGCTGTTGCAGGTTTGGGAGATTATTCTGCTGGCCAAGTAACCTCTGTTGCTGCTGTAAATCCCCAACATTGTTTTGTTGTGCAATTAAGTGACTCTGTTGCATGTTCGTAGAATTCGGCTGTTGACTCATAAGCTGCTGCTGCTGTGACATTTGTGCTTGCTGTTGATGAGCAACAGCAGCCTGTTGAGGCTGTTGCTGCTGTCTAAGAACTGATTGTGGATGTTGCTGGAGCATGGGTTTTGTTTGCTGTTGAATAGATGAGGGCTGATTCTGCTGAAGACTTGGGAGAGATGATTGCATCAATGAAGGTTGCATTGTGGAAGATGTTTGCACAACAGCTTGCTGAGATGATTGCAACTGAGTTGGTTGTAATAGGTTCTGCTGCTGCTGCTGCTGCTGTTGCTGGATGTGAGATTGCATCATTGACTGTGAGATATTTCCCTGCTGAAACTTTGGTTTTAAAATCTGCTGTTGTAACTGCTGCTGCTGGTAGAGATACTGCTGTTGTGGGTTTTGGGACTGTTGTTGTTGTTGGGGAACAACTTGTTGCCTTCCTTGCATTTGCCTCTGAGTATTAGCATACATATTGGCAGGTACACCTTGGCCCATCGAATTCCCTACTGAGTTCTGTGAATTACCAGGTATATTTTGCATGTTAGCATTTTGGCCAACACCACTTGGGATAGATGTCTGACCTAAGCTGGAGGGGGGAGGAAGAGCAGAAGATAAGCTGGAAGAACTCTGAACAGCAGCAGCATTCTGAATATTTTGAGATAGTAGTTGTTGCCGCGTTTGAGACTGATTAGGTGGCAATGGCATTGCAAGTGATTGCCCTTGATTAAGTACTTGAGGCTGCATAACAAGAGATCCTATTTAAAAACCAAAAAAAGAAGCCTTGTCAGAGGAACCGATATTTGGAACAACGAAGAATATGCAAGCACCACCCAGCATTTTATTTTCTCCCCATTACCCCCACCAGTGCAGATGTAAAAGCTATATTTTCAGATAGCTGAGCAATGAGAATGATTAATGGTCTTCAAACTACGAGATTAACCACTCAAGAGAAAGCTGAATAACGAATATAAATTTAACCACTCTACTTGTCAAAGAAAAGCATGAAAGCTGGAAGAGGGCAGGAATACATTAAAATGTAATAGAAGTTTGCTATGTAGTATCCATAAAGAACCTTAATCTCTCCTCTTGAAACTGTATTTTGTTACCTGGATCTGCGGGTCTGCTATTATTGCCACCGGGGTTGGATGGCAAAGCATTGGGTATTGTGTTCTGAGACTTAGTCTCCATAGTGAGCATCTTCAGTGAAATTTTCCGTAAATAATCTGACTGTAAAAATCAAAAAAGCAACGATGATCAGGAGGAAATAATATATACACAAATCTTTTACAGAATGTGCAAGAACACATAAGTAATTGGGAAGGGGAGGTGTCCGAGATGTGGAAGTACCTGGCTTGTGGCAGCAGTGTAAATTTTTTCCTCAAACCTTTCAGCAATTTTCTTGAGTTCATGCAATCCCTCTTGACCAGAGAAAGGGAGATGCTTCTTCAGTGTATCCATTCTTTACAGGTAACCACGTTACGTTACTCGAGTTAGTAACCATAAACCTTCTATGCGTATTTAACAATAAAAAAAAAACTCTAAAGACGTAAACTTCACAATGCAAAAAGGCAAACAGCTAAATGGTCCCAATGTAAAATCTCATCATGTTCCATGATCCATTAACAGAGTTTCTCTTTTTTTCAAAAAACCAGAACGAAAAAACAAAAACACCTACATCTTGTTGACAATTCGTTGTCTCGAATCGGGTTGCAACTGAGTTCTCCAATCTGTGGTGTCCATCGTGGGTTCTCCACCTTGAACAGGTCTCCAATTATTGTTGTCCATACTTAAAACCCTGTCACAACAAGTAATTAATAAAGCTCGGATTTTGTATATCTATGAGGTTATGCATCTTAACAATAAAATCCAAGATGAGTTTATGGGAATTTTCTTTTTTCCCAAAATAAAACAATTCCAACAAACAAAAATAATATTCCGATCAATAATTTTCGTGCATGGAAATATTTATCATAAGCAACACTAATTCAAAGAATAAGCTAAAGTCTGGATATTTATTCAATAAAAAAATTTCCCTAAACATAATAATTACTCACAAATTGAAGAATCCCTAAATATTTCGTGCATGGAAATATTTATCATAAGCAACACTAATTCAAAGAATAAGCTAAAGTCTGGATATTTATTCAATAAAAAAATTTCCCTAAACATAATAATCCATGAAAAAATTACTCACAAATTGAAGAATAAAAACACAAACTCAAGCCTGTTGAGAATATGAAGCTTTTTCCATTTGATCCTTGATTAAACCCATGAACATCAAAAAATCGAGGAACCCGATCAAATCATTAATTTCAAGGTCAGCGGATTAGGTAAATTACGAAGCAATTGCGAAACCCTAGGCTAGAAAATTACATGTAGAAAAATTGGAGTTTGGTGTAAGGGTTTTGACATTTGGGAATGAAAACGATAAAATAATAAGGAATCGATAGATAGATACATACGTTAGGGCTTATACAGGCAGCTCAGGCATCGGAGAAGATGGAGGTAGTGGTGGTCGACGATGGTGCTGTGCTGTTGTACGCGTTCTATGGCCTTTGATGTATCTGTCTTCGGACCAAAAATAAACCGAATGGGGAAGGCATTACATGCTCTATTAGATAATATATAGATAATATATGCTCCAAAAATATTTTAATTTGACCTGTGTTGGAAGTTAATAAACTCTTAGGCATGTTTGGAATCAGGATAAAGATAAGGATGAGATTAGACTGGATTAAATTAATCCAATATTTAGTACATGTATATGAGATGAATTAGATTATATTAAAATAATTCACTCCAAAAATAATTTCCTTAGAAAGGATAATCTTATCCTCCTAAGAATTTGGGATTTGGGATTGAGAGGGATTATGAATTTGATTAAAAAATATATATATATATTTTTGAAATAGTAATAAATGATACTTTCGAAATTAATTTTTAAAAGTGGTAAAATCAAAAATAGCATTTTCAAAATATTTTTTATAAATGGTATTTTTGCAAATCATTTTACAAAAAATATCGTTTCCAAACATAAGTTTTTAAAAGTGGATTTTTTCAAAATATATTTTTAAAAGTGGTATTTTTCAAAATATTTTTTTAAAAATGGTATTTTGTAAATAAGGTTTTAAAAATGATATTTTTACAAAATTGATTCTAAAAATGATATTTTTCTAAATTAATTTTCAAAAATAGTATTTTTCTAAATAATCGAACCTCAAAATTTGTAATTTACCTAAAACTATGAAACACACCTATCCTAATAAAAAGTAGTACACCAAACATGGGATAGGATTGGACTATAATTCCAACTTATCTTATCCTATCCAATCCAATTCAATCTTTTAAAATAGTCCAATCCTATCATATCCTATCCTGCATACCAAACGAAGCCTTAAAATATAAACTTTCTTTTTTTTTTGACTAAAATGCCCTTTAAAGGTAGAAAGTATAGTCTTTTTTTTTTCTTTAAAAAAGAAAAAGAAAATTGTTCAAATAAACTAAATTTAAAGACAAAGCGTATAATTCAAAATAGCTTATTACTTCTTAAAAAAAAAAAAAAAGCTTTTACTACTTTTGAAAAAAAAAAAGAAGTTATTACTAACTAAGATGTTATGAGATAATTTATCTACTAAAAAAAAAAATCAAATTTAAGTTAACTTTTGCGAATTTTATCAAAATTCTGCTATATTGTCGAAATTTTTTGAAGATTTTCGATAAAAATGACATTTTACTTATGAAAGTAGTATATTCGATTAAATGTCGATGAAATTGGTATTTTTTGCAATTTCAATAATGATAGGGAAAAGGACATGTTGTACGATTTTGGCAAAAAATAATCCAAAAATATGAACTGGCCAAAACAAATAGGGTTTCTATCACTTTTACATATAAAAAACTAAAAGAATTACAGAAATACGGCACTCAAGCTTTTTTCAAATTTTCATACTGTTTTTATTAGAAAAATATCACTTTTAAAAAAATATTAAAAAAAATACCATTTTTTAAAATAGTGACTAGTTACCGGTTTCTGGAAACTTGTTACTGGTTACTAGTTACCAGTTATATACCAGTTATAAATACCTTTGGTTACTAGTTACCAGTTTTTGGAAACTGATTACCAGAAATTAGTTACTATTTTAAAAAATGACATTTTTCTAAATAATTTTTAAAAAATAGTATTTATCTAATAAAAATCGTACCGCACCTTAAAAAAACTTAAACCACCGTATTTTTTAAATTTTTTTCTAAATTACCGTATAATGTCTAATTTCCTCAAACAAATACTTTTTCGTACAATCTAAGAAAAAATATTTCTATTTTATATGGTCTAAGGCTCGATGGCAAAGTTGTAAATTTGTCTATCATTAAAGAAAGCTTTATTAATTAAAAAATAAAGTAAATAAATCAAATTGTAAGCTTAGTCGAGTGGTTGGGCTCTGTATCCCCACAATCAACACCTAAATTCAAGTCCTATTTGCCTTATTTATCGGTTTTTTATTCCTTTTTTCATTTTCTTTTTTTTTTTAATTCATTTTTTCAAAACTCATTTTCTATTTTATTTATTTATTTATTTATTTTTGCATTGAATCTTGTTACTCTTTTTTTTCTTTTAACTTCTGTCATTTTTAAAGGTTTTTTTAATCTCTATTTTTAATCCACCACTGAAGCTCAAGAGCTTCACCTTATCTTATTTCTTTTTCTTTTTTCATTTTTTCTTTTTAAATTTTTTTTTTCACATTGAACCTTACTACTCTTTTCTTTTTAGCCTTTATCATTTATCTATTTTCTATTTTCTATTTTCTTTCGCTTAGGTTCAAGTCCTACCAGCCTCTTTAATCTATTTTCTATATCTTTATTTTTATTTATTTCTTTTTTTATTTTCTTATTTTTCTAAAAAAACTTATTTTTTAAAACTCATTTCCTATTTTATTTGTTTATTTATTTATTTTTGCATTGAACCTTATTACTCTTTTTTTTTTCAAATTTTTGTTGTAGTTAAAGTTTTTTTTTCTATTTTCTATTTAAGTTTTTAAATTGGTGTTGAATAGTTTTGAGTAGAAACTAGATTATTTTCTCGAGTAAATGTTGAGAAACCAAATGGGTTTCGAGGGATAACCAAATTAGTTTCCAGTGGAAAACAAACTAGTTTCATAGAAACCAAATTGGTTTTTCAAGTAGAAACAAATTTGATTTTTTGTGGAAACTAAGCTAGTTTAGAGGGGAAATCAAATCAGCTTCTAGTAGTAAGTAGAATCTAATTTTGTTAAATTTAATTTCAAGTGAAAACTGGATTAGTTTCTTGTAGAAACCAATCTAGTTTCCCTTAGTAACCAGAAAACTAAATTAGTTTTTTCAAGTAGAAATCAGGTTAGTTTATTGTAGAAACTAAATTAGTTTCGAGTAAAAACTAAATTAGTTTCTAGTACAAACCAAATTGGTTTCTCACGTAAATGTTGAGAAACTAAATTAATTTTTCAGTCATAAGAAACCAATATTTGGGAAACAAATTTTTTTTGCGTAATAACCAAAAAAATTAAATTTATTTTTAAGTAGAAACTAAATTGGTTTTTTGTTGAAACCAAACTGGTTTCCTATAGTAACTAGAAAACTAAATTAGTTTAAGTAGAAACCAAATTGGTTTCTTATGGAAACCAAACTGGTTTTGAGAGGAAACCAATTTAGTTTCTAGTACTAAGTAGAATTTAATTTTGTTAAATTTGTTTTCAGGTGGAAAATAGATTGGTTTCCACAACAAATTAGTTTCTTGTGGGAAACTAATCTAGTTTCCCATAGTAACCAGAAAACCAAATTGGTTTTTTAAGTAGAAACCAAGTTAGTTTATTGTGAAAATCAAATTGATTTCAAATGCAAACTAAATTAGTTTATAGTAGAAAGCAAATTGGTTTCTCTGTTGAGAAACTAAATTAGTTTTTAAGTCCTAAGAAACTGATATTTGGGAAACAAATTTGTTTCACGTAATAACCAAAAAATCAAATTTGTTTTCAAGTGGAAACCAAATTGATTTTTTATATAGAAACTAAATTGGTTTCTTGTGGGAACCAAATTGATTTCGAGGGGAAGCTAAATTAGTTTTGAGTAGTAAGTAGAATCTAATTTTGTTTAATTTGGTTTCTTATGGAAATTAATCCAGTTTCTCATAGTAACCAAAAAACCAAATTATTCTTTCAAGTGGAAATCGGGTTAGTTTACCGTGGAAACCAAACTGGTTTCGAGAGGAAACCAAAATAGTTTTTATAATACTTACTAAAAACTAATAACAAAATTAAATATTATTAATTTGGAAACCAATTGCAAAATTAAATATTAGAAATCAGTATCCAATATTATCAATTTGGTTACTAGATACGAGAAACTAAATTAGTTTTTACCATTAATTAACAATTAGAAATTTAAGCGGTCACTAACTTGAGAAACCAGTTTGGTTACCGGGAAACCAAATTTGTTACTGGTTTCCTCTTCTTTTTTTTTTTTGGAAGACATGGTTACTAGATACTCTTGAAATCAAAAATTAAATTAGTTTCTACTGATAACCAGAAATTAATCTGGCTGTTAGTTACTAATTTGGTAAGTAGCAAGAAACTAAATTAAGAAACCAATTTGGTTACTGAGAAACCGAATTAGTTACTTGCCTTTTTGGTTTTTGAGAAAATGGTTATAAGTTTCCCTTGAAACCAGAACTTAACCAAATACAGGTAACCAGAAACTAATCCAGTATTTGGTTACTAACTTGGTTAGCAATGAGAAACCAATCTTGTTACTAGGAAACCAAATTGGTTACTAGTTTTTAAAAAAAAAATTATTTTTTGAGGAAACAGTTACTAGTTATCGATTTTTGAGGAAACCAAAAAACATACTAGATTTTACTAATAAACAGAAACTAATCTAGTAGTTGGTTATTGATTTAGTTGGTAATGAGAAACCAACTTGAGTAATGAGAAACCAACTTAAGAAACTAAATTGATTATTAGCCCTTTTTTTTTTTTAGAAAATGGTTATTAGCTTCTCTTGAAACCAAAAATCAAATGGAATTAGTTTCTATTGGTAACCAGAAACTAATCCAGTAGTTGGTTACTAACTTGGTTAGCAACAAGAAATCAATTTCTTTAATAGGAAACTAAATTCGTTACTACATTTATTTTCTTTTTTTCTTTTTTAAAAAAATAGTTAGTAGCTATTCTTGAAACCAAAACCTAAATCAAATTGATTTCTACTGGTAACTAGAAACTAATCTAGTAGTTGGTTACTAATCTAATTAGTAACGAGAAACCAACTTGAGAAACCAATATGGTTACTGAGAAACCAAATTAGTTATTGCTCTTTTTTTTTTTTTTTTTTTTTTTGAGAAAATAGAAACTAGCTACTCTTGAAACCATAAATCAAATTAGCTTCTACTGATAGTCAAAAACTAAATTGATAACTAGAAACCAATTTGGTCGTAATATTATTTTTGGAAACTATAAACTAATTTTAGAAATTATTAGAAACTAAATTAGTTACTACTAGTAAAAATACGCAAAGAAATATTAACTAGTAATAATAAGCTATGATAACCTCAGGAAGAAATTACTATCAATAATTTAATCATTTCTCTTAAAAATGTAGTGTGTCATATTTCTACATGAGGAAAAAAATTATAAAAAAAGAGTAGCTCTTTCCATTTATAATAAGAGGAAGAAAAAGGAAAAAATAATTTCAAATAAAAAATTATAGAAGAAAAAATAAAATTAAAAAAAAAAACTAAAACGAAAATATAAGAATTAAATAAAGATGGAGCAAATAAAAAATGAAAAAGAATTAAAATAGTGAATGAAAAAAAGTAAAAAATAAAAAAAGAAAAAGAAAAAAAAAGGAAAAAGGAAAAGAAAAAAAAAATAAGAAAAAAAAGAAAAAAAAAAAAAAAAAAAAAAAAAAAAAAAAAAAAAAAAAAAAAAAAAAAAAAAAAAAAAACTAAAACGAAAATATAAGAATTAAATAAAGATGGAGCAAATAAAAAATGAAAAAGAATTAAAATAGTGAATGAAAAAAAGTAAAAAATAAAAAGTGATAAAGGAAAAAAAAGGAAAAACGAAAAGGAGAAAAAAATTACGAAAAAAACAGTAAAACGAAAAAGAAAAGCTAAAACAAAAATAAAAGAATAAGAATTAAATAAAAAATGTAGCAACTAAAAAAGGAAAAAGAATTGAAATAGTAAAAAAAAACAAAAAAGTAGTAAAAGAAAAAGGGGAAAATGAAAAGGACTTAAGGAGAAAAAAAAAAAAACTAAAAAGTAGAGTTTATGGTGGCTTGCTCGCTTGGCGTGTGGTTGAAAAGCCTTAGCCGGAAATTGGAAACCACTAAGCGAGGAGCTGCTTTGATTAATTTAACAAAATGCATTTTATATAAATGCATTTTATGAAGATTGCCTTATTTACGAAAATTGCTACCGCATCTTCCAGCACCTAATATTTTGAAAAATGACACGTTTAGATCCTATGGGATGTTAATTCTTTTTAGGAGATCGTATTTTTGGTATTGTTTTTTAAAATATAGGTACAAGTGTCCAAAATCCATAATGATATCCTCGATAGAGTTTCGGCAAAGTGGCGTTTAGATAAAATTTTGATAAAAGTGATATTTTTTATGACATTTCGATATAATGTCGATAATAGTATTATTTTTGAAAAAGTTAGACAATTTTCGATATTATCTCGATAAAAGTGACATTTTCAATATATTTTCGACATTTTCATGAACTATGGTTAAAATACGCACAAAAATTAACTCAAAGTTGATTTTTTAACACATAAATTACCTAATATATCTCGAAACTTAATAACAATTATTCTAAAGGGTTTTATAGAGTTATATGTACAAAAAAAAAAAAAAGAATTATGAAAATACGGTAACTACTTTTTCCTACGGTATAAGACACAAATAATTACAAAAATGCGGTGAGACACGCGGTGGCAGTTATGTAATTAAAGCTACCTTTTTTAATGCGTCTATGTAATTATAAGTATGAACAGTAGCCAACAAAATTTAGTGGCTATAGTGGTTAGGGCTTTCAATTGTTCCTTTTAATCATGGGTTCGAACCCAAACACACATACTACATTATTATTATTTTTATTTTTAGTGTTTTTTTAGATATTTTTTTCCTTTTAATCTTTTGTTCTCATTAAATCATGCTCCCCCTCTCTCTCTTTGTTTATTATTTTTTCTAATTTTGTTTTTGTTTTATTTCATCTTTTTTAATTATTTCTCTTCATAATTTTTTTTAAAGAGTAAACAAACTATTTGTTTTGCTCTTCTTTTTTTTTTTTCCCTCTCTTAGAGATAAAAAGAACTACTCTTGTTTTTTTTTTTCCTTTATTTAGTCGTAAACATATCTAATTACTATTACCATGGTTATTAGTTACAAATTTAATAACTACTTTCATTTTTTTCCCCAAAAAAGCAAAAGAATAAATATTGATTACTATTTATTCTAGTTACTATTTACCAGTCTTGTTACCACTTACCACTAACAAATTTAGTTATTAAAATCTATAGTTACAAAGTTATTAATGTTATGGCTGGTAACCGATCAGTTACAAGTAACTACCATTATACGTAACCAAACTACTATGGTTGCTAATTTAGTTACTATGGTTAAAAATAACCAATTTGATATCTGATTTTTAAAAAAGTGGCAAGTTACCAATAACTAATCAATTCTTCTCTTTTTTATTTGTTTTTTTCTTCTGTATTTTTTTTAAAAAAAAATCTTTTTTTTTTTTCACTTCCACTAAGTAATTGGAATTGATTATCGGTAGCTAGTAATAAGAAGAGTTGTCAGTTACTAGTTACTAGATTGGTTACTAGTAACCAACTAATAATCAATTTGGTTACTAGTTATTGGTTCACGTGGTTGCCAAGTAATCATATTTGTAACTGGTTACTAGATTTTCTAGTTATTGATAGCCAGTAATCAATCTAGTTACTGATAACCAATTTAGTTTCTGATTTCTCCAGTTTTTGGTCACCAATACTAAATTGGTTATCGATTTTTCTAGTTACTGTTTAGTTACCAGCAATTAGTAACTAGCTAGTAACCAATATAATTACTAGTTCTTAGTTCCTATAGTTGCGAATTAGTCAGACTGGTAACTGATTACTAGTTTCTCTAGTTACTGATTATTGGTTACCTGGTTATTAGTTTCTCTAGTTACTGATTACTAGTTACCTAGTTACCAATTTTTTTAGTTACCAATTTCTTTAGTTACTGATTATGAATTACAAATTTAGTTTATGGTTTCTTTGGTTTTTAGTTATCGGTTATTTACTATGCCAACGTGTTTAGTAGTTTTTCTCGTGATCAATTACTATTTACACTAATCTTGTTACTAGTTTCTATGGCTATCAATTACCAATTTAGTTATGACTGATTACCACATTGAGTAACCAATTACATTCATAGTCATTAGTTACTAAATTTAATTGTGTAATTTTCATATTTGATCTTATTTACAAACTTAAATAAAATAATATAATACTAAAATAAATAAATCTCATCATAAGCATCAAGAATACGCTTCTCGTAAACCTCAAAATTATTGAAACAAAAAAAATTCTATACATCAAGATAAGGAGTAGGAAAATACATTAAAAACGACCCAATGTATTCTAGTGAATTAAAAAATGTGTATTCAACAGTCAAAAGTCACAACATATATTTAGAGTGTTGGTTCCACTTGCAACATAGTGAAAAAAAACTTCAAAAGGAACCCAATACTTCAAAAAGAGAACCCAATGCATCTATAAGACTCGTAAGGGACTAAGTCCTGATCAAATCCCTAATTCCTATGTTATCTTGAAAAGAAAGCTTCATCACCCTGCAAAGAGCAGCCCAAAAAAAAAAAAAACCTCTTAGAAAATCCCAGATGTGTAGATAGATATTGAGGAAAGAGAGGAGTTGTATTGTATAAATTCTATTTTTTACCATACACAAAGCACTTACAACGAATTTGCAGTATGTTTATACATTCTCAATTTGTTCTGGAGCTATATACTTTCTCAGTCCCAGCTTATAAATAAACTTCAAGGTAACAACTATAATGAGAAAAAAAGAACTATTTAGAAAGAAAGAAAAAAATATACTCAACAAAGCACTTTTAGAACTATATTCTAGGTACTAACTATTTGCACTATAATCATGTCTATAATGGAAAATATTAAAATCACTCGTTAATTAAATTACTAATAGGGAAAAAATTAGATTTTTGAGTTGGATCCACAACAAAAGTCTGTAAAATTGTATTGAAGAACATAAAATAAGGATGAAAACTATACCAATTGGTGAATAAGCCTCTGTTACAGCAGATTCCAAAAAGAGAAGCAATTACGCTAACCATTGAAAAGCTTAGGGCTATGAGGTTTCATCATACTTGTATCTGATTCCACTCTTTCCTTCAAGAAATCAAATTTGGAAAACTCAAACAATGATGAAGAGCCAACAATGGTTTAAGTACTCTTCTTGATGGTCGGTTGAGGATGGGATCTCGCGAAGGAAGAGCATGACAATGAACTGATGAAGATGCCGAGTGGGGGGTGGGGGCCGAACGTATGAAGAGGAAAATGGCTGCGACTTGGCTTATTCTCTAGAACTCATGACCATTTTAGTATAATTGTGGCATTTTTCTAACATTTACCGTAGATGAAAAATAGGTACTGTACATTTGTAATTCTTTTTTAAAAGGACCGTGTTTCCTTTAATTTCCTCTATTTTAAACTATATTCATTGCATTTAAACAAAGAAACTGGGATGATAATTTATGTTTAAGAAAGAAAATATATCCCAAATTTTTTTACGGGTATTTTCGTATCGTCTAGAAACATAGATTTCAAATACCCGCCACCTAGGGTCCTTAGTGAATATTCTTGGGTGAGGTTGGGGCTCCTATGGTCATGCCCAGAGAGGACCGCCCCTTTCTCGTCTTTTTTTTTTTCTAACGAAAAGAAAAAAGAAGCATAAATTTCAAATATTTATTAAGTTGAGCATATAGGTCAAATATGGTATCTTTTGGAGTATATTTAATTAAATTTCTCACCTACAAAAGTAATTCTTATTATGTAAATTGATTCTTAATACAAATAACATGTCATTTTATTGCAAAAACTTGCTGTCATTTTAATTAGATTTGTAGTTGGATTTTTAGACAGAATTTGACTTGCCATTTTATTTTGTAATTTATTATCGAGAGCATATTTAATGATAATGCTATTATATTGATTGAGAATTTATTTGATATATACTATATTATAGCAGTTGCAATGGAAATGATCTTATGTGAGGGGTGAGGAGGTAATTTGTCTTATAATATTTTATAAGAAATTATCTCTTTTACCCAAAATTGACAAAATTTATCTGACTTTGCCCTATAAAATAAAATGTGTTGACCGTTATTGTAATACTCGAAATTTTGTGATATCATAATTAGGAATTTTATTAATAATTAATATTATTTTGAGATTTAAGAGTGATAAAAAAATAGAAAGACTTAGTAGCAAGGACTGGAACATTTGGATTTAAGTGAAAAAGAAATTATTTCGAAGGGTAAAATAGTCTTGTCACTAAGGATAATTTCGTTATTTAGCATGAGTAGAGTTGATTATAAATAGGTTAGAAGGGCTGATGATAGACCCATTATCAGCCGTCTAGACCTCCTTAGATTTTCATTTCCATTTTCCTAAGTGGTAAGTAAGTAATCTTTACCATAACTCTTTCGTTTTATCGTTTTTACGACAAAATTTGATAGTAATGCTTATGTATATATTAGTGGTAAGTAAGTAATCTCTATCATAACTCTTATGTTTTATTGTTTTTACGATAAAATTTGAAAATAATACTTGTATACATATTTGGGAAGGCTTTGGAGATTGTTTTGGTGATCAGGCTTCTAAAATCTGAGAATACAATATGGTCTCATCAATTGGAAAAGTGTTCTTGAACTTCTTGAATTTATTTTTTTTTTCGGTTTCTGGATTAGTGAGTGATATCAGATTTATGATTCCCTTTATGAATAGAGGTTAGAGTTAAGTAGGATTGATCAACTTGATGAGTGATTAATATTAGTTAGCAGCTGTCTCATCTTAGATTTTTGTTAAAATTTCATGTCGAAAATACTGTAAGAGTTTAAGTTTGATCAAGAGAGAGAGAATTTATGTTTTGATCAAAAATCATGATTTGAGACCTAAACGGTCGTTTTTGGCCAAAATCTGTGGGGAACAACTCTAGGGGTTGATCTTACTCAGAAGGCTATTTTCACTTGGAAACGTGTACTCGCACATTTTGAACGAAGATTGTGAACTCTGACAGGTAGTTTTGTAGCTAGACTGACCAGATGGTGATGTCCGGGCAGATTGAGAGAGAGTAGTTTTTGATACGTGTTTTTATGGATTTAGTTTACGACTAGGTTTCTGGATCATTTAGGTTTAGTTTTGAGTAGTTGGACTATAGGATATTTATTGGGGAATTTTAAGAACATTTCATTTATAATTAGCTTCGTTTTACGCAAATATTGGATATCATATTCTGATATTTGGTTTCGTTTATTTAGAGTTTGATTAACATCATCATCAAGGTATGAGGATCATGTCTTTGGATTATTTCGTCTATGGCAGAAGGAAGTGTGGCTGCACAACAGGCTCTGGAATTTGGCTACTGAGGACCAGTTATGGCAGGGGGAGGCACGGTCATGCTACTCCCTTGCGCGGCCACACAGCTGGGCAGATTGGGCTGGCTCGGCAGCGCGGCTCAATTTTAACACCTACACAATTACTTCCTATGTGCGCCGTTTTACTGTTTTAGCTCTATTTTGCTTCATTTCTGTTCCGACGCGTTCGTATTGAACTCAACTTCACTTCAAATAGTTGAAAATCTATTTTGGCACAAATTTACCTTGATTCTCATTTATTCACAAGAACTATAAAAATAAAACAAAAGCGCCTCAAACCATAAAAATGCTTGAGAACTCAGAATTGTTTAAATTGAGTGATACTTTATTTGTGAGCGAATTAATCAATCATCAATTTTCATATCTGAAACACAAGTTGATGAACCAAATACACAAATATGTGAACCACACTGACAACTTCATGAACTAAAGACAAAATTTTATGAACCAAACAGCTTATGAATTTGAACCAAAGACTTAAATATTTGATTACTGTCGCGAGGTAAGAGCTTTTCAACGTAGTTTTTAACTATCTTGTTAAAAAATTTTGATTGTTTTTACTATTTTCATTTATTTTTTAAACGTGGAATTAATTGAACAGATTAATTTATTATGATAAAGTCTGCATTGTTGGTGTTTTGATTTTACGTTATAATTATATACGATATGGGGACCCAGCTAAGTCATAGTAACAAGAAAATGGCTGATTTTAAACTTAGTCTATAAACTTAGTTAAAAAGGGCCAACTATATGTCGGAGTAAGAAATGTTAGGCACATTTAAAAGGAAGAAAATCCACCAAAAATGGTGGTTATTTTCGTTGAAAATCATTGTCATTGTCATTGACAAAAGGAAGCTTGTCTGTGAAAGCTTTTAGGTTCAAAGGAAGAAGACATACAATCGGCTCCATATTTAAGTTACCAAACGATGTGGTTCATCTATACATTGCGTTGGCATCAACGCCTAAAAGCAACGTGATAGGTGATAATTTACTTAATATACAACGTTATTTTCCAAGAAAGTAACGAGGTTTTCCTTCTACATTGTTCTTTGATGTGATTATAATGATGTGATACTATCTTTTGTAGTAGTGAGAAAATGACACTAAGTTAAATTGTTTTTATCTCACGTGCTCTGTCATCTCAAATTTTCTAACTGGAAACAATTACCGTTTAGTCATTTAATACTTAACAAATTAAATAAAAAAGTTCAGAGAGCACAAGTCTTCAATCTATCCCGTATTCCTTTGGTTTTCATTCAGCCCTGCCTAATTGTTAAACTTCAGGTACTTAAAACTGAATAAAACATTCATCGTTATGTATGAGTTGGGTATCCCCCATTTCACACACATAGAGAGATTTTGTTGTACATTGGAATTATTTTGTGATATTTTCTTAGACAAAACGCTTTATGGCTCCTCACTTTTACTGAGAGTAGCCTTTTACTTCATTATATTTGAAATTCCACCCATATGTCCTGTTTTTTTGTTTTTTGTTTTTTGTTTTTTGTTTTTTTTTTGCATATGCAGTGTCAATTTACCCCAATTTTTGTAAATATAGTGTCACTTTGCTTTAATTAGGGGACGACATTAAAAAAAAAATTTACCTCTCAAATATCAAGACCTACTAAATAAAAGAAAAAAAAAAGGGATAAAATCCCTATGTTTTCAAATGTGATATCCACTCAAAAATAAAATATGCATAAAAATTTAGAAAACTTTTCGTAGTTAAAATTGAGAATGATTGGATTTTTCGATAATCCCATTTACATAAAAATGCATTAAGTTCAAATGAGTATTATTTTCAGTGAAAAAACAAAAGATATTATTCAAATTTTGTGGGGCAAACTGGTACTTGATTGTATTTATAAAAATGAGGTAAACTGGCACAAAATTTATAAAAAGTGGGGCACATAGACAAAATTTCCAATATGAGGAGTTAAACAACTACTCTTAACAAAAGTGAAGGGGTTGTAAAGTATTTTGTTCTATTATTTTTTCTTTATTAAACTTGAAATTTATTTGTTTTTAATATGTAAGCTATTACAAGATTAGTAAAGTTGTTCAATTCAAAAACCCAAAAAAGAAGCCAAGTTAATTAGTAGAACGTACATTTATAAAGGATATTGATGTAGAACAAAATAAGAAAAGAAAGAAATATATAGAAGAAAGAGTAGAAAAACAATAGAACAAATCTAGAAAGACAGAGAATCAGAAGAATTTAGAGACGAAATCAAAATATGACTATTAAATTTATTGACCATTAATTCACAATGCTGGTCTAAGAATAATGAAAATAACAAAATTATATATTGCGGAAATACTAGGAATTTTAATTCAACCAGAAAAACAAACTAAACCCAGAGAAGATAAAATAAACCTAGACAACAATGGTAATAATCCTAAATAATAAGAACTAATTATATATTAGGCATGCCCCAGACCAAAATAAGGTGTGACAGAGGAACTAACATTTATGAAGTTTGAAATAACGAAGCACATACACAAGCACCATCTAGCATTTATTTTCTCCCACCAGTGCAGATGTAAAATGCTATATTTTCAAATAGCTGAGCTCACGAGAATGAGTCATGGTGTTCTACCTACTAGATTGACCGTCCAAGAGAAAGCTGAATAACGAATATAAGCTTAACCACTCTACTTGTCAAAGAAAAACTTAATCACTAGTATGATATGTCTTTTTGTTTTTAGCTATCTAGGGAAAAAGAATATGTCCGCTACCATTGGCGCCACCGGGGTTGGATGGCAAAGCGTTGGGTATGGTGTTCTGAGACCTAGTTTCCATGGTGAGCATCTTCAGTGAAATTTTCCGTAAATAATCCCACTGTAGAAATGACAAAAATAATGATGGTTAGGAGGTGATAATAACATACACACACAAACCTTTTATAGAATGTGCAATAGTATGTACAAAACCTGAAAATATTGTATTCATATATAAGTAATTAAATTATGTCAACGTTGAATGAAAGTAATGCATACATATATGTAGTTTAAGGAAGAAAAAGGAGTGGAGGGTTCAAAACTATGGAAGTACCTGGCTTGTGGCATTAGTGTAAATCCTTTCCTCAAACCTTTCAGCAATGTTCTTGAGTTCATGCAATGCCTCTTGATCAGGGGAAGGAGCATGCTTCTTCAGTGTATCAATTCTTTAAAGGTTAATACATTATTCGTTAGTTAAGTTAGTGACCATGAACCTTTGTGGTGTTTTTAACCAATAAAGATAAATTACAAAAAGACATAAACTTCACAATGCAAAAAGAAAACCGCTTAATTTTCCAAAAGTAATATCTGACATGTGATCTTTCCGTTAATATGCATGGTTTTCTTTTTCCCGAACAGAAAAAAAAAAAGAACTTTACATCTTGTTGATGATTCGTTGTCTCCAACCGGGTTGCAACTGAGTTCTCCAATCTGTGGTGTCCATCATGGGATTTCCATTTTGAGCAGGTCTCCAATTGTTGTTATTCATACTTAAAATACTGTCATAACAAGTAGACAATAAAGCTTGAATTTTGTATATGTAATTATAAAATGCTAGATGAATTTATGGGGTTGTTCTTTTTTCCTCAAAATAATATTACAGTTCACCCAAAAAAAATTAAAAATCTTCCGATCAATAATATACATGCATGAAAATATTTATCATAAGCAATACTGATTCAAATAATAAGCTATTAGTCAATAATAATTGAAGAGATTTTCCCTTAAAAAAAGTTAATACATGAAACTCAAGCGTGTTGACCTTATCAAGCTGTTCCTATTGATCCCTGATTAAACCCTGAATTAGGTAAATGGGAGTTTGGCTCAAGGGTTAGACGTAAACAAAATAAAAAGTTCTTAAAAATTTGATTGTGAAGATCTAACCACTCTTTTCAGTTTTCATTTAAAAAAATAAAAATAGAAAACACAAGTGCATAGCAAACCCATACAAAAATGGGAGTTTGGCGTAAGGATTTTGACATTTTGGGAAT
>JXTC01000087.1:0-16302 GCA_002914845.1 Trema orientale | reverse complement strand
TCTTCCCTTTGAACTTCTGGCCGTGAAGGAGTTGTATTAGAACCAGCAACATTACTTTGTTGTCCTGCTAGAATCTTAGCAATTTGTGCATTAAACCGTTCTTCTTGTTCTTTAAGCATGTGTTGCATCCTGCTTGTGTGTTCATCTTGCCATTGTTTCAAATCAAATGGGTGTTGCTTCTTTGTTGCAGCAGGTTGATGAAAATATTGTTTGTGGCTAACGTGAAATCCCATTCCCCGTACACGTCCAGAATATTCAGGAGTGCCTAAAGCCATTGTTAAGATATCATTAGAACCGTCTAATTCGAGTTTTCCCTCCTGGAACTGTTGGGTATAATCTTCCTACAAAACATGTACAGAATTTGAACATTAGACTATGCTATACTTATAATAAAATTAGGAAATAATATAATAAATATGATGTAATAAGCAACTTACAATTCTATCAACTATCACTTTGATTTCCTCAGTATGGCCTCCTTTTTTAGGAATACGTCCTCTACTCCATAGCTCAGATCTATCAATACCATATCGGCCCTCCTCTTTTTCAATCTTAGATTCTAATCCAGCATAGCCCAAGCGAGACATACGATGTGGATATTTATTTTGCGTTGCTCTTTGCTGTTGTACTTTTCTAGCTTCCTCCCATTCTGCACTTAGTCTTTTCTTAACAAATTCATCCCAAACTTTAGGTTCAATCCATGGTGCATACGATGCTGGAGGATGCTCTAATAACTCTGGACAAGTATGTCTATACTCATAAATTAGTTCAGTTGTAATCCTAGACTTAAAATCTCTCCACATTTTCCCACAACTTTTTAAAGTTTCTGCTTTTGCTTTGTAGTCCAATACAAATGTTTCCTACAATGTAAAAGAAATAATGTTAATACCAAATATATATTCTAATAAATATGAAATAGAAAGATTTAAGTTCATACCAATATTATATGCCAAAGCTCATCTTTTAGGTCCTTTGGTACAAGCGTCCAGTTATCAATATTGATTGGGATCTTGCGACGAACCATAAGGCCACAAAAGCTCGCCAGATGTTTACCTTCATCCCCAGTTGGTTGTCCCCATTCATTGTATGCGACAACTTCTTTTTTGTTTTCACTTCTTTTTTTAATCAACTCCTTCATCTGAGTTGTTCCCCGTGGGTTCTTTTTGTGTTTTCTTTCAGCTTGACTTTGTGATGGTGTAAATTGATAAACATCGTCTTCACCTTCATTTTCCATTGTAATAATTACCTGTTAAATAATAAGACCATTAATATAGATCAAAAATTAAGATAGAAAATAATAAGCATGTAAACATAGGAGATAACATATTTTAAAGAACAAAATATCAATCCATAGATAGAAAAACGAAACAAGTTAATATAACTTATTTGAGTTGTACCTCGTTGGTTTCTTTCTTTGATTATCAATCCAAATACCTTCACCATCATCTCGTAAATATGTAACATCATCTTCAACAACATCTTCTATCAAAGCCTCCACCGAAATTCCTTTTGAGAATGATTCATGAGCAACAAGTATTTCGTTCTCATCTTCAACTCCTAAATTTTGATATTCTTTTGGTTTTGTTGCAAGAACAATTGACCATCGAGCATCAAGTGGATCATTGACGTAAAATACTTGTTTTGCTTGAGTTGCTATTATAAATGGATCATTCTTATGACCTATCCGGTTTAGATCAACTAAAGTGAAGCCTAACTCATCTTTTCTAACCCCATGATTACTCTCCACCCATTGACACATAAACACCGGTAATCGAAATGTAACAAAATCAAGTTCCCAAATTTCCGCGATAACGCCATAGTATACCATATCACTCTCTATTGGGTTTTTATCCTTGGAACTTGAAAATTGTATAGTTTTTGCAACAATACTTACTCCACTATTTTGGGTTGTTCTTATGTTATCGCGGTCTCTTGTGCTAAAATGGACACCATTAACTTGATAAGCTTGATATTTAATTACATCCAATGATGGTCCACGTGATATCCATTTCAATGTATCAGATACATTGTGTGTTGCCTGGTTCATTTCAACTACAATCTATTCAAATTGCAATGGTAACAATTAGAAAACGAAACATATTAGAACTCATACTCCAGAATAGGGAAAAAATGAAATAAAACTATTAGTTGTAACAACTAGTTCGAATTACCTTTTTACGAAACCAA
Organism: Trema orientale; assembly: GCA_002914845.1. NCBI lineage: Eukaryota > Viridiplantae > Streptophyta > Magnoliopsida > Rosales > Cannabaceae > Trema > Trema orientale. The sequence goes on along the minus strand of JXTC01000087.1, from coordinate 14,115 downwards.
CTAATAAAAGTTCGATGATGTTCATCATGTATCCACTTCTCTCTTTTTGATTTCAGTGGGAATTGTGTTTTGATCCATTTTATATGCTCCCTTCAACAAATCAGCCCCAAAGTAAATCATTATTATTAAAGAATTCAACATTCAATCAATGAAAATCTATTTCATAATAAAACTTACTCGATGAAAGGTTGGACTTCTGCTATATTTTGTAATACAGTACGATGTGCTTGGTCTAGTTGTTCTCGTTTAACTGTACACACGATACCACCACTTACGCTTTTATTAACGTTTGAAAATGTGGGTACTCCGATAGCTTCTATATTTGCCAAATACTCAGAACAAAACTCAACAGCTTCCTCTGCGATATAACACTCTACAATGCATCCTTCAGGCCGGCTTCGATTTCTAACATATCCTTTTAGAATTTTCATGTATCTCTCAAATGGATACATCCATCTCAAATAAACCGGACCACATAACTTCACTTCTCTAACCAAATGTACTGTAAGATGTATCATTATATCAAAAAAACTAGGAGGAAAAAACTGCTCAAACATGCACAATGTTACAACAACTTCACGTTGTACTTCGTCTAACTTGGATACATCGACCACCTTAGAACAAATTCCATTAAAAAATAAGCATAATCTGGTGATTGCATATCGAACATTTTTAGGTAATACAGACCGGATCGCTATAGGTAGCAGATGTTGCATTAGTGTATGACAATCATGAGATTTAAGTCCAACTAGTTTCAAATTGTTCATATCCACTAATGTTCTGATATTAGAAGAATAGCCTTCAGGAACCTTCACATTAAATAAGGATTGACATAATTGATATTTTTCTTCCTTTTTCAATGTGAAGCAAGCAGGGGGTAAATATGTTCGCTTCTCCCCCACTCTAGGAGCTAACTCTGTCCGAACACCCATATCAACAAGATCCATACGGGCACTAATGCTATCCTTATTCTTCCCTGGAATATTTAATAAGGTTCCAATTATGCTATCACATATGTTCTTTTCAATATGCATGACATCTAAATTATGTCTCAGCAGTAAATGTTGCCAATATTCCAACTCAAAGAATATAGATTTCTTCTTCCAACAACTCTTTGGTGCTTTTACAACCTTCACATTACTGCNAAAGCCTCCACCGAAATTCCTTTTGAGAATGATTCATGAGCAACAAGTATTTCGTTCTCATCTTTAACTCCTAAATTTTGATATTCTTTTGGTTTTGTTGCAAGAACAATTGACCATCGAGCATCAAGTGGATCATTGACGTAAAATACTTGTTTTGCTTGAGTTGCCATTATAAATGGATCATTCTTATGACCTATCCGGTTTAGATCAACTAAAGTGAAGCCTAACTCATCTTTTCTAACCCCATGGTTACTCTTCACCCATTGACACATAAACACCGGTAATCGAAATGTAACAAAATCAAGTTCCCAAATTTCCGCGATAATGCCATAGTATACCATATCACTCTCTATTGGGTTTTTATCCTTGGAACTTGAAAATTGTATAGTTTTTGCAACAATACTTACCCTACTATTTTGGGTTGTTCTTATGTTATCGCGGTCTCTTGTGCTAAAATGGACACTATTAACTTGATAAGCTTGATATTTAATTACATCCAATGATGGTTCACGTGATATCCATTTCAATGTATCAGATACATTGTGTATTGCATGGTTCATTTCAACTACAATCTATTCAAATTGCAATGGTAACAATTAGAAAGCAAACATATTAGAACTCATACTCCAGAATAGGGAAAAAATGAAATAAAACTATTAGTTGTAACAACTAGTTCGAATTACCTTTTTGCGAAACCAACTAATAAAAGTTCGATGATGTTCATCATGTATCCACTTCTCTCTTTTTGATTTCAGTGGGAATTGTGTTTTGATCCATTTTATATGCTCCCTTCAACAAATCAGCCCCAAAGTAAATCATTATTATTAAAGAATTCAACATTCAATCAATGAAAATCTATTTCATAATAAAACTTACTCGATGAAAGGTTGGACTTCTACTATATTTTGTAACACAGTACAATGTGCTTGGTCTAGTTGTTCTCGTTTAACTGTACACACGATACCACCACTTACGCTTTTATTAACGTTTGAAAATGTGGGCACTCCGATAGCTTCTATATTTGCCAAATACTCAGAATAAAACTCAACAGCTTCCTCTGTGATATAACACTCTACAATGCATCCTTCAGGCCGGCTTCGATTTCTAACATATCCTTTTAGAATTTTCATGTATCTCTCAAATGGATACATCCATCTCAAATAAACCGGACCACATAACTTCACTTCTCTAACCAAATGTACTGTAAGATGTATCATTATATCAAAAAAACTAGGAGGAAAAAATTGCTCAAACATGCACAATGTTACAACAACTTCACGTTGTACTTCGTCTAACTTGGATACATCGACCACCTTAGAACAAATTCCATTAAAAAATAAGCATAATCTGGTGATTGCATATCGAACATTTTTTGGTAATACAGACCGGATCGCTATAGGTAGCAGATGTTGCATTAGTGTATGACAATCATGAGATTTAAGTCCAACTAGTTTCAAATTGTTCATATCCACTAATGTTCTGATATTAGAAGAATAGCCTTCAGGAACCTTCACATTAAATAAGGATTGACATAATTGATATTTTTCTTCCTTTTTCAATGTGAAGCAAGCAGGGGATAAATATGTTCGCTTCTCTCCCACTCTAGGAGCTAACTCTGTCTGAACACCCATGTCAACAAGATCCATACGGGCACTAATGCTATCCTTATTCTTCCCTGGAATATTTAATAAGGTTCCAATTATACTATCACATATGTTCTTTTCAATATGCATGACATCTAAATTATATCTCAGCAGTAAATGTTGCCAATATTCCAACTCAAAGAATATAGATTTCTTCTTCCAACAACTCTTTGGTGCTTTTACAATCTTCACATTACTGCGTCTTTTTCTTTTCTTATTGATATCACTTATTTTAACCTTTCCAAGCCGAAATTCGAGTTTAGAAACCGTTTCTAGTATCTCTGTCCCAGTTAAAGGTTGTGGGCTCTGTCCCAGTTAAAGGTTGTGGGGCCAATTCAAATTCTTGAGAACCATTAAATACTTTTTTCCAATTTCTATATATATGTTTGCGAGGTAAAAACCTTCTATGGCCCATATAACTCAATTTTCTAGCATGTGTTAAGAATTGACAACTTGTTTTCTCATCATAAATAGGACACGCTTTATATCCTTTAGTGGAAAATCCAGACAAATTTTCGTATGCAGGGAAGTCATTGATTGTCCACAATAACACAGCCTTGAGAGTAAAATCTTCATCCTTATATGCATCATAAGCTTTCACACCATCATTCTACAAACTATTCAAATCATCAATTAACGGGGCTAAATACACATCAATGTCATTACCAGGTTGTCTAGGTCCTGATATTAACATTGTAAGAAGTGTAAACTTTCTTTTCATACACAACCATGGAGGAAGATTATAGATTACAAGCATTACAGGCCAACAACTGTATTTGCTACTTAGAGTTGTATGAGGATTAATACCATCTGCAGACAGACTAAGACGAAGATTTCTTGGATCACTTCCAAAAGAAGGCCACTTGTAATCTATTGTTTTCCAAGCCGGTGAATCAGCTGGATGTCTAAGTTTACCATCTTCTATCCTCTCATTTGCATGCCATGTAAGATCTTTAGCATGGTCACGATTTCGGAATAGACGGGTAAAACGAGGAATTGGAGGAATATACCACAAAACCTTAGCAGGGGTTCCAACCTTTATCTCTTCAGAGTTCTTATTCTGTTGCCGCCTAGGCTCACCACATACTGGACAAGAAATTGCATCTTTAAATTTCTTTCGATATAAAATACAATCATTTGGGCAAGCGTGAATTTTGTCATATTGCATACCCAATGAGCATAAAGTCTTTTTGGCCTCATAAAAGGAATGTGGCATCTCATTATCATTTGGCAACATCTCTCCTAGTAAAGCTAACAAGTCTGAAAAACTCTTATCACTCCATCCATGTCTTGCTTTCAAATTGTACAATTTCAATAGTGCAGACAACTTTGTAAATTTCGTATAACCCGGATAAATTGGTTTCTCAGCATCATTAAGTAATGATTGAAACTTAATAGGATCTACATCTGTTTCATACTGTGCATCATCAATCATTTTAAAAAGATCATCATTTAAATCTAACTCATAATCATCTCTTATAGGATTTTTTGATGAAAATCTGGTAATTGGAACCTTTTCACCATGCCAAATCCATTGTTTGTAACTTTGATCTATTCCATTGAAATATAAGTGTTCTTTTATCTTTTTAACACCTATTTTTTTGCAAATTTTCACATTTAATACACGGGCACGGAATTAAATTGGAATCTTTGACATTTTCAATAGCAAACTCCAAAAAGCTATTAACTCCCTTTTTATATTCGGTCGATAGTCTATCCGCCAATATCCATTCCTTATCCATTCTAAGCACAATTGAAAAACAAAAGAGAAAATACAAAACTTAAACAACTAATATAAAAAACTAACTTAATTTGAGTACCATAAAAAATTGCACATAATCTCTCCTATTTCTAGCACTAACCATTTGACTACCTAAAACAACAATTATACATTAACACTTATTTCAAATTATTCTCATATTTCTAAGTATTACCAAATTGAAAACTTAATTTATTTCTTAAATAGTTTCCTTTGTTACAAACAAGTGACCAATCAACCAAATATAACAAATAATAAAATAACATCAACACAAATAATAAACTCAAGCAATCTCACACATTTATAACATTATTATATCACCACAACATACAATTTCCTATATGATTTCATATCTCATCTAGTTTAAACATTGTAAAATAATGAGAAATAACCAATGTAAAAAGTGACGTAAGTTAATAAAAGAAAAAAATTTGAGAAAACATACCTCAGTTTGCTCAATTTGCTAATTTATAAGTAATCTAAGTACTCCAACTTCTACTAAAACCTATACACAAATTAAAATGATAAATAAAATTCAATATCTATAATCCACAACACTTTAAAATTGAAAAATTATATATTTGAAATAAATATATACATATATGCAAAATAAGAAATTTAACAAATAAAAAATTAAATAGAATTCAATAATAACAATATATATGTAAATTTCTAAAAAACTACACAATATTCAATTAAAATTGCATAAATTTGGATTAATTGACACTAAAGATGAAAATTAAAAAACATAACCTAATATATGATTTCTAGTAAATAGACATGAAATTGGTATAAATTCATATAACACACATACAATTTGAAACTTTTTACAACTAAATCAACTCACATTTCACTTAAAAAAATATAGCAACAAAATAATAATAAATTCGGATTAATTTGCACTTAAATAGCAAAACATACCAAAAAATATGATTTTTAGTAAATAAATAGTCTAACTAATACTTACAAGAGTAAATATTATTAATGCATGCTCAAGATATTCACATTTGATAAATTAGGATTTTAAATATAAACTCTTTCAAATATAACCTAAAACATGAAATTTCTACAAAATAATTGGTCAAAATCATGGTTAACACAATGGGTAATCTAATTTTAGTGACAAAAATGAGTTTAAAAGCTTAAACATACCTNTACTTACAAGAGTAAATATTATTAATGCATACTCAAAATATTCACATTTGATAAATTAGGATTTTAAATATAAACTCTTTCAAACATAACCTAAAACATGAAATTTCTACAAAATAATTGGTCAAAATCATGGTTAACACAATGGGTAATCTAATTTTAGTGACAAAAATGAGTTTAAAAGCTTAAACATACCTTGTTTGTCGGAAAAAATGGTGGAAATGGGGGAAGGGGGAGGCTGGCCGCGGCTGCTGCTGGGATGTGTTGTGTTGTGTTTTCAATCGGATAGCCCTAACAAAAGGGGAGTGTATCTTATATATAACGGCGCCTACCAGGCGCCGTTAAAGACAAAACCACGGCGCTTGCTAGGCGCCGTGGTTGTCACGGGTTTATAACGGCGCCTATAAGGCGCCGTTATAAATTGTTATACCACGGCGCCTGGCAAGCGCCGTGGTTGTTCCACGTTAATCATGGCGCCTCTTAGGCGCCGTGATATCTTGCTTACTATCACAGCGCGTCCGTACACGCACCGTGATAGTCAACTTTCTTTGTAGTGGCTCTCGGTGTGAAATACAACCATTCTTTCTCAGTTCTATGCTGCTTGTACTTTTCTGTAGATAATAATAACACCACCAATAATTTAACGAACGCAAAAATTGGTGACACATAATGGCACAATTTTGTTACTTGAGTAGTATTAAAACTAAGAAGTAAAAACTATCATTTTATAGATCAAGAATCAAAGCAAAATTAATGTAAAGAGTTGGGTGGCTTAGAAAGGAAGAAAGTAAAATTATGGTTTGTACCATAAGAGGAAAAAGCACTGAAAATGGATCATCATTCATTTCATCAATACACAATGCCGTGATAAACTTTTCTGGATTTATCCAATCAAAACCACGAGAGAAATATTTATATATTTATATATCCATATAATATGATATATAATAGTGTTACTCATTTATATTATGAGATACGGTATGATTAATATAACACAGCGTGATTATCTATCCCAAAACATAGGCTTGGAAAAGTAAAGTAAATAGTAAGATTAAAGTGAAGTAATATAGACGTGAATATATAAATAGCAATATTAAGAGTATATTTAATAATATACGAATTTAATTACTTAATTACCTGCGAGTTCATCAGGAGTGCAGTTGTAAAACTCAACGTCCCTGATTTTGTTGGGTGTCAAAGGTTGATTGTTGAGCTTTTCCAAAACCAATTCAACAAATTCTTCATCTGTAGGATAGAATCTATAGAATAACGGTAACTTATCGAAAATGTACATGGCGCCCGATGATGATGATGATGACGATGACCACAACGACCAACTAGGGATTTGATCATTATTGTTGGATGATGAAGAAGAAGAAGAAGGGTTTTCTGCATCCCCCAACTTCTTCAACTGATCATGACAATCCTCCATTATTGCAGGGCTTTGAATATAATTAGAGAAGATCTTAATTATCTTAGAAGAAATACTTAATTAGTTAATGGACGAGTAGTATTCTCATATTATTACTTTGTATGCATATATAGAGATTCGTAATGCTTTGCATAGGACTCCTACTCCTTGTTGGAGTCCTTCATGGACTGGAAGGACTGGGATCAGCAATCTCAGTCTGCTGTCTCAAACTCTGTCTCAGCCACTAGAAAATTGATACCTCAGCAATAGAAATAAAACAAAATAAGGGGAGGTACAACTATGAGACCATTCAAGACGACGTCGAATTGGGCTCCTCCAATTTTCCTATCGTTTTGATCCATATCCCCATGTTCAATGAAAAAAAGGTCCGTCCGGTTTCACTTATAACTTTTATAATTTCTTTTTCTCAGCTTTTTATTTTATTTATTTTATTTTTTGTTTTGAATTTTTTCAGCTAGTTTATGTTCTGGGTTTTTGTGGCAAAAAGCCTAAAAGTACGGTGCTTTAATTTTTTTTTCTTTTTTTAGCTCATTCAATGGAGCATGCTGCACAGTAGCGATTTGTGTGTTCTTTTGTGTTAAGCTCTTAAAATAAGGGGAGGGCTCTGAAAAAGGGCAATAGCAATTAATTTGATTTTGGAACATTGCTTCTTTTCCTTTCCTTAGTATAAATTTATCTAGTTTTGTGACAGATTTTATGGGCATGTCTTTTATCATGTGCAAAGGAGTACTTTGATAGGAGAAGAAAGTAAGAAGAAATAAGCTACTTTGTTGAGAACTGTAGTGTATGCTCAACATCAAAGACAAGAATGAGATGGCCAGCTTCAAGAGATGTTGAAAATAAGAATAAAGGAAAATATCTACTCTGCAAAGTTGCAACAGATCACAAAAACATCAACTACGTACTACTTTTAGCTTCGAATGATGTAAATATGAGTTGAGATCAAAGTGCATCTTTGAATATAAAGTGGGAGAGCTCAAATATAGGAGTTAGCAGAATGATTGCCTTGATTCATTTTGAGTACTAAAGTCTATAAGATGTTACATCTTTGCTTTATTTCAATTCATATAACAAAATATTTGAACACAAGCAATGTATTACTCTTTCCTCTAATTTTGTAGATAGAGCAAGCGACTACCACTTCATTTTTTTTCCCTTCTATAACATTTTGGTTATCATGGTATATAATACATGATAGTATTCATAGTTTATATGAGAAAAACTAAAACAAAAAAAGTCTTATGAAATAACAGATAGGTTAGTGCCCGCACCAACCATTCAACAAAACATCTACCTTTATCCCCTTGATATAAACCGAGCATAATGGCCCACATGCTCTATATCTATCCAACCTCTTTCAGAGGTATTATAGAATCTTTGCACTTGTAAATATCCTCTTCCATCAAAGCAAGTAAACAAGATAGCTTAAGTAATGAAACTCAAATTGTCACTTTCTGTTTGACTCAAAGTTATATTTTTGCACTAGTAAGCTAATGATATAACAACTTATCAAGTTGTTATATTCTCTCCTGGCCCAACGGAGATGAAAGCAAGCATAGGAAAAATACTATCTACATTAATTTTAAGTACAATAGGTAATGCATAAGCATTTAAACTTGAAATTAATTATTTTCATAAAAGCAAAACATAAGCATAGGAACCGTGTACACTGATAGTTCAACTTTTCAAGCACGAAAATCTCAAAAAATTACAGACTGTATTATTGAAAGTAACTTTTTGCTAAATCAAAATCCCTGAAATATTGTAGGATATGACTCAGCCTGTTCATATTATTAAAAAGAAAAAGCGAACAAAAGGATATAATGTTATTCAAAATGTATTTATGTATTAAGGACTATAATCACAATATTTGTAACTAAAGTTATCTTGCCTATTGTAATCATTCAACCATACTAGATCTGTTGCTTGGATCTCCAGAAGTAATATGTGGTTGAATATGCAAAAATTGTAATATAGTTAGTTTGATAATATAAGACAAATTTTATAATTAAATTAGTAAATAATTTATATTCTTACTTGGTTGAGATTAAGATTATGATGCAAAGAAGCATAAAATAAATATGATTGAGTCTGATCTATATCATGATTAGAAGAAATCTGAAAAAAAAAATAGTACATTTATTTATAAAAATAATTACTCAAATATAATATTGATAAGATAAATAATTAGAACATTACTTGTTTAAAATAATATAGCGGTGTGATAAAAAAAGACAACGTCAAATTTTGTTGGCTGGAGACTCTAGTACATACAATTGTTGCTTCAGAATTCAATTGCTTATACGTAGTAAGATTAGAAGAACCCTGTAAAAAAAGTATAATTTAATATATTATATACTAAAACACATTTTGTACACTTTTTTGAAATGTATTGAGAAGGAATTTTCATAACAATCCTTGAAGAAAAAACTTTCAAACCATGTGAGCACAAAATTCATGCAAACTCAAATTTTTTGCAACTGCATATCACTGTCCCATTTGTGGAGTCATATTTGACAGTATGATGAAAATGTTTTCTAAGAGGTATAATTTTGTATTATGTCGTTGTCTCAACCTCTAAACAAGAGTCTCCATGCTACAATCATAAGCCTTGCATAATTCAATTTCAAACATTTTAAACACTAATGGGTATATATACTCACTGCATGCTTCAAAATTTCAATCGAAAGTGATAATGACAAAGTACTTTGAGTTGCTTTAAAATCAGCCTTTAATTCCTCGTAGCGGCGGTATCCAAATAACTTATCGAAATGATGAAAAAACTGCAACAAATCATGATGGTAGCTGACATAGTTCTTTATGGCATTATTCATATTTTCACTGACATAGTTCTTTATGGCATTATTTATACTTTCACTGACATAGTCCTTTATGGCATTATTCATACTTTCACTGCATTGAGTAATAGTCATATCAGTACAGAAAGTATCTCTACCATATACTAAAGCTCATTTTTCCTTTAACTTAAATATTTGTGTTAACCATTTATTATCCTTAAGTTCATATTTTTCATGCATCTCACTCCAAGCTTGGAAAAATTTGTCCTCTTCTTTGTAGTCATAAATACAACTGCTAAAATCTTTAATAAGTCCTCGAAAACGTTCGAAAACACCACTAGGGTGTTTTGCTGCATTTTGATATAAATGGAAAATGCATAAATGATGTGATGTTTCTGGCCATTGAGAAGTTAAGGCTTTTGTCATTGCTGCATCTTGATCAGTAAAAATAGTCATTGGCTTTTTTCCTAACATTACTTTGGTAAAAGTATCAAATAACCAAATAAATATTTTAGTTGTTTCATCATATAACAATGTAGCTCCAAAAAAAATAGTTTGTTTATGATGATTTACCCCAAGAAACATAGCAAAAGGTCGACCCTCTTTATTTTTTCTGTAAGTTGTGTCAAACGAAATAACATCACCAAAATATGAGTATACTACTATCATTTTTGCATCTGCCCAAAAAATATTAGTTATTAACCCATCTTTGTCTATCTACAAAGTATAAAAGAATGAAGGATCTTCTGATTGCATCAGCTGGAGATATTCAAGCACTTCACTCGTATCATCTAACATCATTTGAGCTGTTCATTTCGTTCGTAAAAATTTTTTGTAATCAACATGAGTATTTCCAATATTTTTACGACCACCAACTTATTTACCTATTAATTCCATACTTGCTTTAGGAGCAATTCCTGAGTTATCAGCTAAATCAATTTCGACAGCTTGGTCCGGAGTTATTCTCCTTTGAGACTTATGTAAATGACTTTTGTTGGGACTTGACGTCATATATGTGTGCTTATTATTGAATTCAACAACTCAAAACTTACTAGTTTGACGACAATTGACTTTTATCCTTACAAGACAACCAAACCTTGTTTCAGGTCGACGACATTTCACAATGACACGTTGTTTATCATTTTCTCGACGACCTTCGCATGAACAATAAAAAATTATATCCATCATATTGCCACTTTTATCTTTATGTCCTTCGCTTTTCTGAATACTGAAGCCTACCATGTAAGCATAAGCATTGTAAAAATTATAAGCTTCTTCTTCTATTTTAAACTCCACATCAATTTTTGGTATCATTTCACTAGAAATCTGAGAATTGATATATTCTATACTTTTGTAATGGTCTACTCTAGTTTCATCGATATTGTTCTCCTCTTCTTTGATTACATTTGTGTCAGAAGACAAATCCTTGCCTCTATTCTCAAAATCCAACCTTTTACGCGACTGGAGTTCTTCGATAGCAATATTAAAGGAGTTATCTTTAGCCTTATGCAAAACAAGAAAGGGGGAAAGTTATATTTAGATTTATATCAAAAAAATAAAATAAAACAAAATAATAAAAGAATTAACTACTAATTAAAATTTAAAATATTAAATAATTGAATCAGCAAAATGTAATCATGTTTAAATTAATATCTTATTAAAATAAATAAATAAATAACTATTTCACTTAGTTTCTGGACGAAGTAGAAAAATAATTCATTTAGATTTGAAGTAATTCCAGTGGGAAAAAATAATCTGGCAAAGAACCTTAGATCTTACTATAATTCATCCACTGCACGAGAAAAAAAAAAAACCAAAAAACTTAAGACTAAAAATGAAAGAATAGAAAACATTAAACTAAAAGAATACTTCCACTCATTTCAAAAAAAGAATAATTCAAGTATTTAACTTATTCCAAGAAAAAAACAAAAAATTTATTTACGGCATTAAAAATAAATAGAAATAAGACTATTAATCATATTAAAAGGTGAATACAGTACCTAAAATATAATAAAATAGTGCGCAGATGTATAGGTAGATGAGAAAAAGCTTCTCACTGCACCATCTTTTACAGCTTTTGAACAAGAAAGGGACGGCTTGTAGGGTATATTTGGTTCCAATAAATTAATAACCTAATTTTGACTAGCCTTTCTAATACGACAATTCTCTTTTAGTTCAGTTGCTGTTAAGTTTCCCTCGCTGAGATATCAATATTCTAGTGGCTGAGACAAGGTTTGGGATAACAGACTGAGACAGCTGATCCCAGTCCGTCTTTCATGGGTTGTTAAAGAGTTTTACGCATCTTAGCAATTACTCATTAGGAGTCCTGTTTTTGTAAAATTTGTACATTCATATAGAATTACTCACGATATGTTCTCGTAAAACCCATAAATATCCGCTCTATTTTCTAAGACTGAAAATAAGTAATCTTTGTTCTCTTTTTGGCCAAATTTTTAATTAAATTATAAATGACATTAATACCTTTAGAATATTGATATCCAAACAACCTTTGATTGATTTCTTTAAAAAATAATAATCTAAAAATTATTGGAAAAAGAAAACACTATCAATAATTGGGGATGGCTATGGTAGGGGCGTCCCTACGTAGGGTCATGCCTTAATTATCGTTGGATGGGAATCTGTGGGGAATAACGGGAATCTATGGAGAATCTATTTATATACAGATTCCCATCCAACGGTGAATAAACAGGGTCCTACGTAGGGGCGCCCCTACTGTAGACGTGCTCTCAATAATTTTATGAAATATGGGGAAAAAAAAGTGTGATTTTCTTTTTATTTTTTAAATAAAAAGATTATTTAGATAATAGGGAGTGTTTGATAAATATTTTTGAAACAATTGTAAAGTATTTTATAAGGAAAATTTTATAAATACCTGTTTTCAAAACCATATTTTCATATGTACTCGTTTGTTTTTTATAAATACCCATTTTTATACCTGTTTTTTGAGAAATGTAGACCACTACTGTTTTGCATATGAAATGTATATTATGGTATACATTTCATGTATTAAATATATACCGTGGTCTAATAAAATAAAAATTATATTAAAAATTAGCACACATTTTAAAATGTATACTATAAGTCAAATTTATGATGAAAAATGTAAACTGTGGTCAAAATTCACATTATAAATGTATACTATTTATATTTTACACATGAAATGTGTACTTCATAGATAAAATTTATATTGTCAATAGACTACTCATATTTCGCATAAAAAATGTAGATTATAGAAACAAGTATTTTTGAAAGGAAAATTAAACAAGTTTTAAAAACTGTACTAGGCGTAAATTTTTTTATTTTATATCGTGCAAAATAGGCACTCTATGACCTTTTCAGAAAAAAAATAAAAAAATACGATTAGTTCGGTTTTTTTCTAGATTCAGCACTGTATTTTTTAGAAAAATACTATTTTTTTCATTTTGTTTTAAAAAAACACTATTTTTTTATTAATAACTACTAACCAATAACCAATTTTCGAGAACTGATACCTAGTAATCAAAGGTATTTATAACTAATAAGTAACTAGTGACCAATAACCAGTTTTCAAAAACTGATAACTAGTAACCATTTTTAAAATGATATTTTTCTAAAAAAATTTTAAAAAATGATATTCTTCATTAAAAAAGCGATATGAGAATTGGAGAAAAAACTGACCACCGTATTTTTATAATTCTTTTATATACTTCACATTTTAAGTTTGACCAAATAGGTATTAGGATATACTTTAAATTTTTCCTATTTTGAAAAATAGATGAGATATATTTTGGTTTTACGACAGTAGAGGATTAAACATGATATTTAATCATAATAGAGGGGATATTTTTGAGTTTAATCTCTAATATATATATATATATAGAAGTGGTTCTATTGTCGTCCATCTACCTACTTTTCCCATTCTTTTTCTAAAACTACCCTCTATATAAAAATTTAAGATTTTAATTACTACTTACTATACCCATGACTATTCCTAAATTATCCCTCAATTTAACTTTATTTGTTCTTTTTCCACCCATCTTCTTCTCTTCTTTTGCCCATACCCACCCTTTTTCTCTCTTCTTTTTCTATTCTCTCGTGGATCACTCTTCTTCAACCCAATAAACTATGGAGTTTTTCCTTTGATTTTCCTGCTTGAAGGTATTTCTTCTAAATCTTTGCACCACTT
>JXTC01000086.1:934129-982367 GCA_002914845.1 Trema orientale | reverse complement strand
CAAGTTATATTTTTTTATGGAAAGCTCTTTTTGTTTCACGTGAATGATTGTCAAAATCTGAGATAAGTGCCTAGGTTTTAGTGAACCTGATTTTAGTGGTTTTGCTTGATTATTAGCTTGTCTAAATATATATATAACCAATGAAAAGTTCAGCCTTACAAAATGAGCATGTTCGGATAAATTCTTACACTAATAAGTTAGTTGTAATTATAAGTGACTATTTATATGTATATTGATTTATTTATATAATTGGCGATAGAAACTTGTTAGACAGAGAATTTTATTTTTAAGGTTATGTATATGTGCTTGTATGTATATTAAGTTTGATTCCATCCATGTCTTATACATTTACGCTGTGTACTTGATAGTGCATGCTTTTTGTCATTAATTGTAATACTCAGAATATGCCTAAGAAATAGAATTGGTTAGTTAGTCAATGTATATGAGCATTTTGACGCTGTGGTTTTCTGACTGAGAATTTTGTATCTATTTTGTGTGTGTGTACATTATGTATATTATTCTGAGTGGTCCACTTTGTGAGTATGAATATACGTATGCATCAGACTTTGTATAATTATGAGTGAGTGGAATTTCCCTTTTTCTCCCAGGATATTTTAAAAGTTTTAATTTTCTCCGATTTTACCAGTCCTAAGTCGAGTGACTTCTCCCGATCTCACTAAATAATTTTACGAATATCCTCACGTGCGCGTGTGGGATCGGGGGATGTAACAGTTGGTATCAGAGCTTATGTTTTAAAATGATTCTGAAGACCGCTTATATACACACGTCGGGAAGGAAAGGAAGTGTCACTCCTCTGTAAGTGTTTAATATGCATTTGATATATGTTATAAATTTTTTTTTATTTTATATTATTTGCATTCATATTCTGGTAATGATTATTATTGGCTATAAGTGGAACTTTTGATACTGGGTGTCAGGATATCAGTATGGTGACAACTCGGGGTCAAGATAATATTGACAGGGGTGCATCTTCTTCACACAGTGTTAATCCGGTTGAACAATTGGCTTCTTTGATACAGAATATACTTGAGCAGCGTATGAGACAAGAAAATCAACCTAACCCTCCACCACCACCACCTCAACAGAGACATGATACTAGTGAGAGTGCTGGAGAGAGATTCAGAAAACTCCAACCTCCAACTTTTGATGGTGGTGTTGATCCAATTCAGGCAGAGCAGTGGATTAGGACCACTAAACGTATGCTGGCTTATGCCAAGGTTCCTGATGCAGATAAGGTTCCTTGTGCTAGTTTCATGCTGAGACACCATGCTGAGTACTGGTGGGATACTATGAGCACTATTCACGATGTTACTGCTATGACCTGGGAGAGGTTTAGAGAGTTATTTTATGGAAAATACTTTACTGATGCCATGAGAAGGGTAGAGTTTGTCAATTTGAAACAGGAGGAGATATCTGTTGCAGAATACCTCCGCAAGTTTGACGAGTTATCACGATATGCTCCTCACATGGTTGCCACTAATGAGCTCAAGGTAGATCAATTTATGTAAGGCCTGAGGAAGACTATTGTTAGAGAGTTGAAATCAGGTGGAATTCGAGGAGTACCATTTGCTCAGATTGCAGATAGGGCATTGGATGTTGAACAAGCAGAGAAAGATGTTTTAGATGAAGAAAAGATTAGGAGAGAAAGACTGTCTAGAGAAATGCAAAGAGGTTTCAGACCTGGTTTTCAGGGAAATAGAGGAGGACAGACTTATGTTCAACGTCCTCAGGATATAAAAAGGAAGGGAGTTCCAACTCAACAGACCCGACCTGATCAGGGCAAGCATCCTCGGACTGACTAGTTGACTACCACGACTATACCACCTTGCCCATCATGTGGAAAGAATCATTCTGGAGAGTGTCGTAAGGGTGCAGGGTTATGCTACAAATGTGGTAAAGATGGTCATTTTATTAAGAACTGCCCTGAAATGAAAAATGATCAGAAGAAACCTGGTGGAAGGCTGTATGCTATGGCTGAGACAGATATTGGAGACGAGACTCAGGCAGACCCATCTATTATCGTACTAACTCTCTAATACATATTTACCTTTAAGTTACCATCTTTCTATCAAGGAATAATCTTGTCGATAATTTCGTTCTCAATGGCCATTTTGACAAAATTATTAACCAATTCACCATATTAAGATCTTAGGTTTAATTATTCTATGAATCTTGAAAGAACCTCAAGTAGCATTAATGTATAGTGTCCTTAACTATTTGGTGTTCCCATCAATTCATAAACTATAATCTCCCATATGCTAGAGTTAGCCTCTTATTTCATTGAGGCTAGTCTTTTAACACAGCAAAAGGCTATAACCTATGAAAGTAAGTCCAGTCAAATATCAAGGATTAAGATCTACATGTTAAGAGCTAGTTTATGGTAATATAAGAATTGAGTTATGGCACTCCAATTCTTTATATTACCTGGTCCTGTTCAATGCACATAACTTATTTATGTTGTACTAGTATTTCTATCAGAAGTCTGACACTTCAATGATTTGAGACACATCATTTCTGTTGAGATAGACAAACACTATAATCTTTAGTAAATAAAGTATTCCATCTTTATTTATAGATTGTGAACTAATTCATTTAGACACTGAGATAAAGAAATTAGTCTCCCCATAATTAACACTTAATCATGTTTGTTTCTTTATATACAAATAAAGTCATAGAATCTTTTTCAAATAAATAAACTATTCAACTGAGATAGTTTAATCTAGCAAATATCATAATTGCACATAAGAGAAAGTTGTTTACACCAAAAGGGTAAAATTAAAAATCTGCTTTTTAGGGCAAATATCCTAACAATCTTTCACTTGTCCAAAAAGCAGTTACTCAAAATAACATACTAAAAGCCCAAAATTATTCTAAATGACCAAAATTAATAAAAGCAAAAATTAAGTGTTCAACTAACAACTTAAAAGACTAAGAAAAGTAATGAAGATCATAAGCTCTTTCTTCATCATTTTCTTGACGGATTTCTCTTTCATCCTCTAGAAAGTCTCCATTCCTACTAATGAAGGTAGTATTGGTAGAATGTCTGTAGAGAATATAACTCTTCTCTTCCTTTGGATAGCCAAGCAGAAAATACTTTTCTGAATTATTCTCAACTTACTTTTTTGCATGGGTATACTTCGCAACCCCATACCTTTAGATACTCTAAGCTCTCTTCATAGTCCATCCACATCTGAAAAGGTGTCGAAGTAACTCTATCTGATGGAGTAAAGTTGAGGATGTACGAAGCTGTCTTTTAAGCATAATCCCAATATCTTTTGGACAGCAGCGATTCCTTGTACATCAGCTCCATGGTATGCTTGAGTCTGATATTGTATCTCTCAGCAGCTCCTATACGACTGTTCTCATAGATAGTCACATATTCATAGGGAGTAGCAAGATTAGCTAGTGTTGGCCTCAGCAGGTCTCGTAGAGAATCCATATCCCCATGTTCAGCTTCAATCTTGAACTTCCTGATCTTAGTGTCGTGTTGCATCCACACCTTTCTATCGAACTCATGGAAAGCATCTGGGACTTCATTGTATTTCTTGAGAAAATAGACTTGGCTGAAGTCCGAATATTCATCAACAAAGGTGATAAACAATGTATGCTTGTTGTAGGAAACTACCTTTATAGGTTCACAGATACGTACATGTACGCACTCTAAATATGTCTCAACTTTCTCATAACGAGTGGTAAGATGATGCTTGTACTCTACAGGCTTCTTGCAATCTTTGCAGTCTATGTCGTTGCTGATATCTACTTTATGTAAGTGACCCAGCTCCGTAAGTCTGCGAATTTTTGAATATGGCATGTGTCCGAGTCGCTTGTGCCAATCGATAATGTTGTGCTCCTTCCTAATATCTTTTACCATCTCTTGGAGTGTAGTAATGCTTATTATTAAAGATGATATATTTTGTGGCTTCGCAGTCAAAACATAAAGTCTATTCTACATTTCTCCCACACAGTACAATAGATTATTATAGAAGACGTGCAACTTCTTGTCAAACACGAAGTGGTAGCCTTCTTTATACATCTTCGATACCGAGAGAGCATTCGTACTAAACTCCAGTGCATAGTACCAATCTTTCACGATTATTGAGCTATCACTGACCTTTAAGTAGGCATCGCCTATGCCTTTAATTCGAACTCTTCGATTATCTATGACTTCCACACAACGACCCGCATCAATTAATTGATTTGGTTCAATGAACTATTTCTTGTCGTTGCAGATATTGACATTAGATCCTGAGTCCACCAGCCAGAGATCTCGCATACCCTCAGCAAAGAGTGATTTTCTTGGCCTTCCAGAAAATCTAACTACCAGAGAAGCTCCTGACCTCTTTTCAGTTGAGGTATCCTCATGTTGATTATCATTCAGACTCTTTGAGCACTGAGATGTCTCCATAAATGTCCTCGTTCTACTCCTTGTACTGTATTCCTTTGTCTATTTTCTCTTTCTGGAAACCTTATCCATCTTATGAATCAGTATTTTCGAAAACTGCAAAATAATAAGATTCCCAATTTAGACAAAAGTCATAAAATAATCGAATGAATTCAATTCACAATTTAATTCTGTAAGTTTAATTCTCAATTAAACACATAGGGAAAAACAATCGAATACAAATATCTTTGTTTTAATTTAATTTGACAGTAAAATAATAAATGCCTCAACAAGGGTGTTCATTATCTTAAGTAAGATAATAAATACCTCAATAAGGGTATTAATTATCAGGAATGAACTTTGACAAAATCACCAACTCTTGTGATTTACCAATCAAAGTTACTTATTTGAAAACAGTAGACAATTCGTGCAAGATATTATAGTATACTTAGAGTAAAATAAGAAACATAAATGTAATAACATATAATCAAACAAGAAGATTATGTATTATGCTTTCATTGGTCATTTAGAAACTAAGGATAAACTATGGACAAGTATTCAAAATATGATCCTCTTAGTACTCAACTAAGTTTGCTAGTTTATCTGAATATAAAAGAATTTAGAATACTTAATATTAAATCTACCAAGATAAAATACTTGTGTAAGAATCCCTAAGAATATCACAAATATTCAAGGTATTTTGACCTGCCATAGATTACAAGTTACCTATGGGTAATCATGCAAATCTACAACAAAAAGACAAATATCTCATATTCCAGTTCGCTAATGACCCCGCTTATTGATCCATAGAATTACTTACATAGCTCCTACGGGAGGTTAGTAGCATCCTATGTTGAGTGTGTAACCATCATTTCAATTTACAAGCTTTCTTAAACAATAGAGCCTCCAACGGGAGATCAGTACGTGAAGTCTACTCGTAAATTTATCCTAAGAAATTCAATACCAGTAATACCCAGATGAAAACCTTCCTACGGGAACTCAACAAGATTCTAAGGTGAGGTACATCTTTAGAAATATTGAACTAATGATGGAGACCATGGATATCTCATACCCGCTCCCACTCAGTCTTTTAAAATTTAGGGATCCTGATTTTACCTAGTTATCTAACTTACTTAGTAACCACAAAATCAATTATCCAATTATGCGATTTAAAGAGAATGAGCTAATTTAAGACATTATGACATACTATCCTAGACATGGTGCTGTGATCGAACAGTTATTGTCTAAAGCCAAAGTGTTTAACACTATATTATGCATCTCATGTATATAAAAGTAGACAATAAAAGTATACAGGACATAACGATCAAATAAAAAGGTCTGTGGATTGTTAATTATTCAAGCAAAACTTTTCCAGAAGAAAATTCAATTATTTGGTTAACAATCTTTCAACCAATGATAAATAATTGAAAATAGTATTTAAACCAAGTCCTGTATTAAATATTAATTATGAAAAATCTAACTAAGAAACTTTAACTGCTAAATTATTCAACCAATAATTTTAAAGATTCTTAGTAGCAGAATTTAATCAAATTAAATTCCAAGTGCATTTATAAAAATAAGTAAACAGTTATAAAAATAGTTTGTATAAAAATTTTACAAATAATTATAAATGCAAGTAATGAGTATAAATAACTTTATATACATTCATTAATTTTCTCAAAATTAATTATTTCAATACTAAAGAATGGTTTAAATAATTTTTATACAAAAAAATAATTTAAAATCCTCCCACTCAATATGACAGTCATATCAAATGTATCTTGTAAAAATATAATTATCTCATAATTATCAAAATGCCTCAAAACACATAAAATATTACCATAATTATCTCATAATTATCAACACTTTATGTCATGTACCACCACACAAAATATTACTATAATTATCACATAATTAAAATATTTTATTAATCAAATTTAAAACATTTTAATCTCATTAAAATCAGGCTCCAATTTCCTTACAAATCATGAAAAACAAACAATTATCCTTATAGTATTATTATCCTTTTAATTAATATAATTAATCTCATTAATTAATATTAATTATTATTTATTTATCGTATTAATAATTATTAAATAATTATAAAATAATAAAAATTAATCACATTAATAATTATTAAATAATAATTTAAAAATTAATTAAATTCAATAATTAATGTTTTCTAGTAAAACATATTATCCTATGTATAAGAATTAAGTTCATAACTAATTCTTATCTAAATTTAAAAATATCAAATATTTTTAAATTATTGACTTATTAGGATAATTTAAATAATTAGAAAATAAATCACATTTATTATGTAATTATCAATTAATTAAAGAATTAAGTAATTTATTTTAATCTTATCTTAATATCATTAAGATACTATTTTAAACTCATTAGGATCTAAAGGATAATAAAAGATAATTATTTTTAATTATAGAAATCTTATTTCTATAATTGTATTTAGAAAAGATTAATTGTAATATACTAAATTAGAAAATAATTAAAACTCTTTCAATTAATCTTAATTAATTAAGAACTTATAACTCATATAATGTTTCTATATTTATCTAGTATTTATATCTAATTATAATCAGATAATTCTAATAATTAAATAAAGATCATATCTAAATTTAATTATAATAGAAATCTAATCATTATTAAATTTCTATCATTAATTAAAATTATTTAATTATAATAGGGTATAACTTTCTAATTAATTAATCATATTAATTAATTTACTAATTAATCTCATTAATTAGTTATCTAATTAATCTCATTAATCAGTAGAGTTACTAATCAAATTAGTTATCTCTAACTATATTCCAATTACTATAATTAGAATAGTTACTAGATAAATAGTTATTACAATTAATTATTGAATATTAATTTAATTAAAATTCAAATCTTTTCTATCTTAATTAATCTCATTAATTACGAATTTGAATAATCTATGGATAGTAATTATTTAAATCTAATCTAATTAGATTTAGTTTCGAATTTAAATTCAAAACTATATCCTTAATTTAAATTAAATTTAAATTAAAGATAATTACTAAATTTAAATTATTCAAATTTAAACTTTCATGATTTATGGATAATTATCTAATCATATTTAATCGCATTAAATATCAAATTAATTTGAATAGTTGTTATCTATTTAAATTCAAAATTTAAATAGAAACAGATAGGAAATCTTATCTAATTTTAAAAATTAGTAGTTATCCTATTCAAATTAAAATTAACTATTAGATTTATCAGGATAATATCTAATCATATCTAATCTCATTAAATATCTAAATTAATTTGAATTGTCATTATCTATTTATATTTGAAATTTAAATATTAGAGATAATATAGGAAATCTTATTCAATTTCAAAAATTAGTTGATATCCTACTTAAATTCAAATTAACTACTAGATATCCTAATTATTTAATTAATTCAAATTTATCATTATCCTAAAGTAAATCAAATTTAAAATAGGAAAATTCAAAAATAGATAACTATTATAATCTCATTTGAATAGTTTCCTATTTCTAAAATTTGAATTTAAATTAAATAATTATCCAATTAATTAACTAATTAATTAACTAGAAATTATTGGTGGTGGCAAAAACACCACCACCGTCGGCCTACGGGCCGTCACAGCTTGAAAAAGGCGGCTAGAGGCAGAGCAAAGGTTGGTAACGGGGCGGGGCCGCCTGGCTACGGCGCACGGCAAGGCTGTGCGTGCCAGGCACGCTGGCAGCGCGCATGGCAGCAAGTGTCGCGCACTGGCACTGCACCATATGCATGCGCTGGGCGCGCACACTGGCTGCTCAGGTCGCGCATGGCCAGCGCATAGGCGCAGCGTTGGCCATGCGCGAGCAGGGCACAGGCCGCGCACATAGCCTGCTAGCCGTGCATGGTTGGCATGTAGGCACAGCACGAGCCGGGCACTGACTGTGCTCGGGCGTGCCGCATGCTAGTGCGCTGCACATGCAGCCATGCACACAGACCGCACGATGCAGCCCGTGGCAGGCCGCGTGCGCATGAGACCATGCTGGCCGTGCCAACGCCCAGCGCCCATGCACGCAGGCCACACGCAGGCAACCGTGCGCGCAGGGCTGGTTGGCCGAATTTTTTTTTTATTTAAATGCTGGAAAATTAAAAATAACGTCAAAAATTCTAAAAATTCAAGAACAACTAAACCTAGTATTGCTTGAATCACAATCCATAATTTTTTACACTATACAAAAATCAATAATATACGTAATTAAATATCATTCATTACCACGAACCATTTAACTATCATAAACAAAATTGCTCAAATTCAATCACATAACCTAGATATTCAATTCTAGATCAATATTATGCTATACATATAAACCTAGCTCTTGATACCAATTGTAGGATAATTGATCTAACACTTAGGAAAAACGTATATGCATGCAAAAACTATAGAGAAAGATATGATCAAATCATAAATGCAGTGGAAAAATAGCGGATTTAAGTTTTAAAAATTTATACATGAAAACAATTTTCATAACCATAGAACATACATATATCAATTATAGGATCATGTATAATTTAAATCAAATCTAGATGTACAAACCCTAGAGATGAGATTAGGGTTTACCTATTGTAGCATGCTCCTCCTTGATCTCCTTGTTGATGGGGATCAAATCTCCAATCCTAAATCTTTTTGTCTTTGCTTTTGCTCTTGCTTGATGAGGTGAATGGGCACCAAGCTGAATCCTTCGTTGGAGAACGATCAAGAACACTTTTTTGATCTTTTGGAACACCGGGACGTGAGATGAGACTGTGAGATTGCAGAAAACTTTTTCTCTCTTTTCTCCTCAGCCTTAGCCGATTTTTCTCTCTCTCCCCCCTCTAATTTTCGCATAGCACTCTATGTGTTACTGTACAGTTTTTTATCTCATATATCTTATATATATGGGGCCTAAAACTGCTAACCCTAGTCCAACTAGGATTGGGCTTGTTCTCTAATTTGGGCTTTAGGTATATTTTTATAAATATGTCCAACTCATGAAACTTATTTATAAAAATACCAACTTCTGTGTTGAATCATTATTTTATACAGTTTCATGAAAATAATTTCACAAATACCATCATTATTGAGTTAGACAAGGGACCTAATGGATCCAAATAATCTAAGCGCCAATAGTATAATAAATATATAATAACTCTTATTATGGTATTTAAATAAATATTATTAGTAAAAAGGATACTCTATTAAAGGCCCAATATTGCACTCTTAGATTAGATGTCATGTCTTTTATAGAGATTTAATCAACTAGCCTTGATTAACTGATCTATCTAGCATATTCTATACCACATATAGAATCCCTATACAATGCTGTAGTTAGATAGGTGAAATTACCGTAATACCCCTCCAACACATATTTACTTCTAAGTTACCATCTTTCTATCAAGGAATGATGTTGTCGATAATTTTGTTCTCAATGGCCATTTAGACAAAATTATCAACTAATTCACAAAGTGAATACTAAGATCTTATGTTTAATTATTCCATGAATCTTGAAAGAACCTAAAGTAGCATTAATGTATAGTGTCCTTAACTATTTGGTGTTCCCATCAATTCACAAACTATAACCTTCAATATGCCAGAATTCGCCTCTTATTTCAATGATGCTAGTCTTTTAACGCATCAAAAGGCTATAACCTATGAAAGCAAGTCCAGTCAAATATCAAGAATTAAGATCTACATGCTAAGAGCTAGTTTGTGGTAATATAAGAATTGAGTTACGGCACTCTAATTCTTTATATTACCTAGTCTTGTTCAATACACATAACTTATTTATATTGTACTAGTGTTTCTATCAGAAGTCTGACACTTTAATGATTTGAGACACATTATTCCTGTTGAGATAGACAAACACTACAATCTTTAGTAAATAAAGTATTCCATCTTTATTTATAGATTGTGAACTAATTCATTTAGACTTAGATAAAGAAACAAGTCTCCCCATAATTAACACTTAATCATGTTTGTTTCTTTATATGCAAACAAAGTCATGGAATCTTTTTCAGATAAATAAACTATTCAACTGAGATAATTTAATCTAGCAAATATCATAATTGCACATAAGAGAAAATTGTTTACACTAAAAGTGTAAAATTAGAAATCTGCTTTTTAGGGCAAATATCTCAACAATCTACTACATTCTTATATTACTCGAACCGCTATTCATTCTTTCAAGTACCTAAAATCGTGGTCAAAGATTTGTAGCTCTCTCCTCACTTCTTTAAGTCCAACTCAAACCCACTGCCTTGGTTGGTCAATACCTTCAAATACCCAGTTTACTCAGAAAATCCCTGGTAACAAAGTTAAGAAATCATTATGGAAATTGAAAACAAAATAAACTGAAAACGCAAACACCAATAGGGCCGAGAGGGAACGCACTTGCAGGCATCGAGAGGGCCTGCTTTAACATACCACAGATTAGCGACCAATATTAGTGTGAACCCACAACCTCAGTCAATTCCCTCAAACGCCCACTTCAGCATCAAAATATTTAGTCAATTTCCCTAAACCACGCATGAATGCAAAGAAAAGAGAATGAAAAACCAAAAAGATGAGAATGATAACCCATTGTAGCTGGTCACAAAATTGTCTACCCCCTACTAAGCCTACTCTGCCACAACCCAGCGCTATTCCCAAGTTCTTTTAAATGTCAACCATTAAATTAGTCCTTAAAAGCAATCGACGGCCTAGATTTAAAACGGGACTGATACCCTTTTTTATCCGTGTGGGACATCATCCTTGCCTTATATATATATATATATTATATGAGCAATGCTATGGGGCACCAGTGCACTAGTGGTGTCCAGCACCACAGTGACATGTCTGTTTGTTACTGGATGATTTAATTAATAAACTGGGTCTCACATGGGCCCCACTTAAATTATAATCATGATTAGCCAGTGACAGACTGACACATCATTGTGGTGTTGGGCACTACTGGTATCCTATAGCATTATTCATATTATATATCTACCGGAAAAACTTAACCTGATTTTCAAGAGTATAATCCCTTAATTGTTGCTTCGCAAAAGAACTCATTAATTTTTTGTAAGAAAGAAGAATGGCTTGTGATTTGTATGATCCAAAAAGGGTGATACAGAGGGAAAAAAAGTTTAAAGGTGAGACGAGGGTGATTATGGGTACGGTAGAAGACAGAGATGGAAAAGGATGGATTTGAGAATGAGAAGGTTTAGGTCGAGAGAGTGGGAAGAGTAAAGACAAATTAAACTATATTAAATTAATTATTAATTTAGTAATATATCGAGGGATAAATGAATTATGATTAAATTTAGGCTTTTTAATACAAAAACACCCTAAATTTAAAAAAATTAGTAAAATTAACCTTGAATTAATCCTGAACTCAATTCTTTAGAGCAAAACTCTCTAGTGTCTCATAATATTAGTTCTGTTAGAAAACAAATGTATTTCTGGTTTTTTTTTACAGTTAAGTCCCAATTCTTTTATTCGTGGCCCTTTAGATCGTCACTATTAGATTTTTATTTCATGTTAATTCCTTTTAATATTTTCTGTCCAGTAATGCTATTAATTAGTACTTGTCCAAAATGTTCTCATCTCAGCAGAGGTAAAAATTGAAAACAAAGAGAAATTATTATTAATTTTTTTTTAAAAAAAAAAGAGTTGAACCATCATTTTCGTTCAAGACAAGGGTAAAAAAATAGAAAATTTTATATGGTTCTAATATCGATCTACTTTGATACAAATATTCATATATTTAGAAGAGATGTATATGAATATATTGTTAATTTTATGGGACATATATTGTCAATTTTTTGTTTTGTCGTTCCAATTTTACGGGATATATATTGCATAAATTTTATATGATTCCAATATGCATCTACTTTAGTCCAAATGTTCATATACATCTCTTCTATATATAATTGAATACTTGGACCAAAGTAGATCCATATTAGGACTATATAAATTTTTTTAATTTCTTAGCTTCATATTGAACGAAAATGATAACACAGCTTTTTTTTTTAATAATAATTTTCTTTTATTTCTAATTTTATCAGTGCTAAGATGAGCACGTTTTGAGTAAATGCTATTAATAGTAATTTTAGAAAAAAAGATTAAAAGAGATTAATGTGAAAAAAAAATAAAAGAATGAGAACCTAAAAGCCGCAAATAAAAGAATGGACACTTAACTGTAAAATATAAAAAAAAAAGAAAAAAAATATAAATACATTTTTTTATCTAACATAACTAATATTAGGGGGTCTTAATGTAAAAAAATTGAGTTCAGAATTAATTTTACCAATTTGTTTCGAATTCTGAAATTTTTCTATTAAAAAGCCTTAAATTTATATTTTAACTGATATTCTAATTGTTGAAAGATGATGTGAGAGTGGAAATTTTTTAAAAAATAAGGGTCGCTTTAGAAGGGTGGGAATAAAGCCATAATGTCCAAAAAAAAAGAAAAAAAATAAAAAAAGACCTATATATGTAGAGGGCGCGTCTATAGTAGGGGCGCCCCTATGTAGGGCCCTGTCTATTCACCGTTGGATGGGAATCTGTATATAAATAGATTCTTCACAGATTCCCGTTATTCCCCACAGATTCCCATCCAACGATAATTAAGGCATGACTCTACGTAGGGACGCCCCTACCGTAGCCATTCCCGTATGTAGATTGTAGATTAATAAATTATCAGTAATTAATGTCCTGAAAATTTAATGGTACGGGCCCGCAAAATTCATCAACCGATTCTGGAAGTTCACAACTAATTTCAAACCGCCTGTTTGATTAAAGCGTCACATGATCAGTCGAGCAAGTAATTAGTCAGTTAAGTTAATAGAGAGGGCTACAGTAGGGGTGTCCCTACGTAGGGCCACCATTTATACACCGTTTGATTGGAATCTGTGGAGAATAACGGGAATCTATGGAGAATCTGTTTATACACAGATTCCCATCAAACGGTATATAGACAGGACCCTATGCAGGGACGTCCCTACTATAGACGCGCCCTAAGTTAATAAGTTGTGTTTTTAATTTTGTTTTTATATGAACAAGGTCTCATTATTTGACTAGTAATTCTAACTATAAATTGACATAATCGATCGAATCAGAATAGAAATCAGAACGAAGTTAGTATATTTTTTTTATTTTTTGTTTTTTTATTTTTTGTTTTTTTAAAGAAGCACAGTTAGTAGAATTCAGTTTCACATTCAACGTGTAAACGCATTGACTACGTTTTCGGCTTATCGCCCTCGTGTTATTCTTTATATATAAAATAAAAAAACAATTATAAGTCTTTGTTCAATGTCCAAAAAAAAAAAATTATAGGTCTCGGTTTGCTTTCCTCCATATATTCGAAAATGAAAGACTCATTTTAAATATTTATCAATTTAAATTTGTTGATTTATCTACTTTATGAAATAATTAAATAACCAAGTAAAAATAAACTAATTTAGACCACAACTTTTTAGTGGTGTCTAGTTGTGTCCACCGAATACAAATCAAGAATAAATTATTTACTATAAGAAATATCTTAATCAATCTAAAAAATCTGGTCTATCTAAAAAATCTGGTCTTCTAGCGTTGATCAGTGCCTTATAATCTTGTTTTGTTGTATGTGATCAATGAACTTGACTACGAACTCTTGCTTTGAATCTTAATTTGGAGAGGAGAAATATTGAAAGGTGATTTATCAACGTAACGACCATATCAAACATGATATTTCTTTTGACTCTTTTACACTAATCAATGTGTACAAACTCGATAGATAGATATTTGAACTTAAATTACCAATATTGTTTTGAAAAAGTCATGCCAACTAGTATGTATTTTTCCCCACCAGAAACTAGGCTCAATAAAAGTAAATGGGCAGATCAACACTTACTTTCTGTCCAATATAATACGATTTTTAGTGATAAAAATTAAAAAGTATAATCCCTTTTAACTTTACTTCAATTCGTCGAATGTTTCTTAAACCAAAACTTTTAGAAATTAAATTTGAAAAGTGCCTGTAATACACTGGTCAGTATTCTATTTATTGACCTCATGAAAGCATCGATCGATGGAAAAATGTTCAAAAATCTACAAATAGGATCAAAATGCCCCTTTTGTGTTTTTGTTTTATATTTCTTTTTTCTTTCTTCTTGGGGAACTTTTCGCTTTCCCCAATTTACCGAATGGAAAAAAGGAAGGGGTGGGGTTGGGTCCTTTAGTTGGGTGGGTGGTTAAGAATCATTCTTTGGAATTTTTTTTTTAACTAATTCTTTATTAAGGACGACTTGAAAAGACTATAAATTGCTTTCACATTATACATACATATAATTCCGAAGTTTATTTGTCTAGTCGGTTTTTTCACATCCATTAATTAGACATGGTATGTAGCAAATATTAGAATTCCTAAATATCTATATATATATTCCGAATCCAATAGTTTTTTTTTTCATCTGTCTATTTTTATTTTAATTTTAAGTGTTGGATCATTATCTAACTGCTATCAGAATTTGAGTAGATAAAAAAAAAATAATAAAAATAAATACTCGCTATTTAATTTTTTTCTCTCTTCATCTTTGACCAATAAAAAGACGTGTATGATGAATTTTAATTAGGCAAAACAATAGTTATGAATAATAAAAAAAAAAGTAACATTATGAGACACCGTATAGTGTCCAGACCACATGATGTGTCAGTATGGGACTGACTAATTATAATTAGACTCCAGGTGTGACCCAATTTATTAATTAGAGCCACCCAATGATAAACTGACACGTTATTATGATGTTGTAGTGCCCTATAGTATTATTGGTAAAAAAAAAAATACCTACCAGATTAGTGCTCATATATATATATATATATGTATGTATAACTGGTTCAAATTATGTCAAAAAAGAAATTCTTATTAAGTAGTCAATTTTGATATTGATAAAATCACCACTCATCTATACATGTGTGAGTCTATGCTGTCATAAAATTAGTTATGTAAGGGAATATAGTAATTTTGTTGGATATTTATAAACTGGTAGCTTTAAATAAAAATTCAGGTAGCCTACAAGATTGCATGGCCTGCCATATATTTATATATATGCTTCACGTCACTGGTCGATCCCCAAGGATATCTAAAATTTTAAGAATAAAATAATAATATAAGAAAATAATAAACTAAGTATAAATGAAAGCTTATTTCAAAAATAAAAAATAAAAAATAAATGAAAGCATCCAACGAGATCAAATAAAAATTCAGAGACAATGAATGGTTCTGTAGAAATGGTGGCATTGACCAAGTTATCGTATACATGTATGTACACTCATGTACAATATATATACGTTTGTATATCTATATTAAGAATATTAGCCTTTAATACGTGGCATCTATACCATTTTGACTCCAATTCAAAGGTTCAAGCTGATCCTTACAAAATCCATGCGCCGGAATCTCATTTTATGCTTTTTTTTTGGAGGTTTCTATGCAATTTTTTTTTTTCCCACCAGACGCCGAGAAAAAGTTTTACATCTTTGAATTTGAGGACTCGATGATGACTACTGTTAATATTTCGGTTCTGATTCGTTTAGTTATTATTTCCTTTTCAGTTTCATGAATTAATAATATGTCTTATTAAGAATCAAACTATAGAAAAAGGGTGTTTCAAATATCATGCTGCAGATGCATGTATTATACGTATATATTACTCGATAGGTTTATTAATTTTACGTATACCTGAATATAAATATATATGACTCCATTTGTTTTACTCATTGTGAACCTTAATTAATTGGATGCAGACGAAGTTGTATTTCTTTAATACATATTTAGAATAAATGAGTTTGTTGGTCTTTAAATTATGATAAAAGTCTCACTTTAGATCTTAAACTTTAAATTGTATTATTTTCTTCCTTAAACTATTATAAAAATTTCAGTTTAGTTCTTTTTGTTGTATATTTCGTTTTATTCTTAACATAATAAGCATGAGACACTTTTATTATTATGTTATACTTATTTTATATGCAAAAAGGCAATACAATATTATAAAGAGATTAAAACATAAATTAAAACATTTTGAAAAATAATCAGAGGAACAAAAGTTAGTTGCATACTGAACAACAATGCAATATAAAACTGTATAAATTGTGATATTTTACTAAAATCACTAATGCAAAATGAGAAATCCAACTCTTGTGCTCATTGTGATAAGAATCAAACAAAATGTATAGCAAAAATAACTAAAATGAAATATTTTTCATAGCTTAAGGACTAATACGATACAATTTAAAGTTTGATGAATGAGTGAGATTTTCTACATAATTTTACAAATAATAAGGTCATGTATCCATATTTTTATGTACTTGTATGTATAAATGAACTACTTCTAAATCTTAGTTAAGTATCAATTACGAAGCTAACTTTATTTGTATTTTATTCGTTTAATTTGTTGGCAGTCTACACATGGAGGTTCTACTCATTGACCATAATTCAGATAAAATATTGTCACATCAATATAAAAGTGGACCGAACAGTGCCGAAGCCATAATTCTTGGTTACGGGAGACAAATAGCGACAAGCATTTAATTAAGATCGATAATAATAAAGTATCACATTCATCTCCGAGGAGTTTTAATGCTTTGAAATTGTTTGCATCATAATCTTATTATTTAGAATAACGGTAATATTTTCTCATTGTCCACAACTGTCACAAGTGAACTGATCGGATACAGGCCGCCTCTCAATTTTTTATATCAGGGACGGATCGGATACAGGCCGCCTCTCAATTTTTTTATTTTTAAGGTATATAGATATATATATATATATATATTCACAATTAGAATTTAGCCCCAAAAGTAATAAGGAATTTAACTTACCACCCAAAACTAACATTGAATTTAACTTCGCAAAACTAATATGGAATTTAACTTTGGCCCAATGTAATTTGAAAATTATATTATAATCTAAACATTAATTAAGAATTGTCATTAAAAAAAACATTAAATTTTGATTTACTTATTTATTTTTATTCACATATAGTGATCAAATCTATGTCGTTTAGATTTTAGAAAATGTTGAATTTTCATATGCTAATTTGGAATTGGAAATGAAATCGTAAGATTTCCATTTGCCACCACATCACTAGTGTAAATTTTTGTTATTTCAATATTTATCTTATTTATATATAACATTTTATCTACCTGGAACATCTAATATTACTCACTAACATACAAAATGTTGACGGAGGTTTTGTTAACAATGAATTTGAGAATTTGCGAGATGTGGCTTATGTGTGAAAATGATTGATAAAATAAAGCAAATAAGGAGACAAGAATTTTATAGTAGTTCAGCCCCAAAAAAGATGAGCCTACGTCCACTGTTCTTCACTATTTTCTGGAG
Source organism: Trema orientale (assembly GCA_002914845.1). Classification (NCBI taxonomy): domain Eukaryota; kingdom Viridiplantae; phylum Streptophyta; class Magnoliopsida; order Rosales; family Cannabaceae; genus Trema; species Trema orientale. The sequence goes on along the minus strand of JXTC01000086.1, from coordinate 964,563 downwards.
AATTATAAGAGTTTCTCTAAGTCTCAAGGTGAGAGTAGAGAATTACAGAGTGTGATGAAGTGTTTGTGAAGAAATTGTGTTGTGAATTACAATGAGATTGAGCCACCTTTGTATAGATGAGGATGGCTCAATATTTCCTAATTATACAAATGGGTAAATGCATAATCAGAAATACAATTTTGGGTAAACATAGAATCGGGTAACATCTCGAATAAAATAAAGGGATTACTCGATCTCCGTACAGAAGCTTATTTCCTTTTTCATACTGGTCGCACCCATCGCATTTGGAGGAGATCGCACTTCAATAAGGAGAATACATGTGCGGCCTGATGCAGACCGATCATTGACTTTCCTTTCCTGGTGTTGACTAATGTAGATTTAATATCGCATAACAATTGCCCCCCAGCTCCATTAGCCTTTAGGCTAAATGGAGCTTCCTATTCTGATAAATGCGAGCTTAAGAATACGATGTCATGAGGTCATCTCGAAACCCTTGAAGAGTCGTCAAATCTTGAATCACTTCTTTTCGCGTAACTTTTCTTGACAGACGCCACCATGTGTCATCCTTTCTCAAGAGATTGACGAAACTCGAGGAGACTTTTCCGTTTCTCGAGCAGTTGTGATGATGGTGGTGTCATCAACCGTCGTTTCAAACTGAGACGTTTCAAATCGAGATCTAAATTTCTAGAATTAAATCCACTTAATTTCAGAATTCAATTCCCGCGTGAATTTGGGCCATCAGATCCAAAAAGTAAATGCCTTGATCTATGGCGGTGATTTGATGAATCTTTAAATATTTAAGGAAGAAATTCTTTATCTCCTTTCTCTCCATTTTTCATTTTCTCTGAAATTCGAAATATTTTCAAGATAAAAAATCCTCATTTTTTCCGGTGATCCCCAGAGTCTTTCTTCCCCGTCACCGGTAAGCTTCTTCAGTTTCTTCCAGCGACATCAACCCAGAAGATTTTCCTAGAGGCTTCTTAACGAAAAAGGTCGGTTCTCTCTCCTTTTTTGTTTCCTTTGAAGTACTATTACTTGTAACTATAGAACCCAGAACCAGAGAAATTTCTTTTCTATAACCTTTTGAACTTTGAATTCAGTCTCGTTTTTGGAGAAATAACAGACAAAATTTGGAACTAAGCATAGAAAAACTAGAAATGGAAAACAGAGAAATATAGAACCATAAGATTTTTATATTCGAAGGAACTGAAGATATGAATTGTAGACAATTGCTCTGCATTTTTCTTGATCAACATATGAATCGAATGACGAACTGTCGAAAGATTGTTCGAATTCATAGAAGATTCTAAGTATAGATGAACTCACAGATTCAAATCAAAAATAGTTGTCGGCGCAGTTTAATTTTTAGGATTTGCAGCCCCAATTTGCTCGCATATAGCGGGTATACCTGCAACAATAGACAAACCAGCACGCCTATTTCTAGGTCGCATTTAGGTTAGTATAAATCAATTTATGATTTTACCTGTAGGATGATGCTCGCATAGGATTAAATATTTCCTGCTTATTTTTCAGAGGTCTAGTAGCGAGGAATTTAGGGAGGGGAATTCGTTCTCAAGGGAGTCGTCATTCTCTAATGCAAGCACAAAGACTAGCTCTATAGATCTCGATGATTATATAGAGCAACTTGAAGTAGAGATAACCGGGACTAGACAAAGTAGTCCTCGCATAGGCGACCTCCCCCAAGACCAATGGCCTCAACACATTAGGGATGCCCCTAAATATGTGAGAGGGTACAACTACGTAGAGGGAGATTGGTCGTGTACCAAAGTAAAGACGAGCTGTAGTACGAACAAGCTCGAGAAGATCATTCGTAACTATAACATCAACATAATACTTCGTCTTCCCATAGAATTTAATCGACTACACACTCCTCCTCGTGGTACTGCCTCATTCTCAGAGGCAGTTCTCAGATGCGGTGTCCACCTCCCACTCCATCCATACATCAAATCAATCATCGATTATTACAGAGTCGTCCCTTATCAGCTAACCCTAAACACATACGGATATATGGTAGGCTTGTACATAATATACCACAAACTTAGTCTAGGATCACCCACTCCTGAAGAATTCGCTTGGTTCTACCAAGTGAAGTCAAACCCTTCAGATTTCGGCTTCTTTTATGCGAGCAAGTGGTCGAATCAGGCAATAAAGACCGTCCACGGAGTTCGCAATAATATGGAAAAATGGAAAAATCCATTCTTCCACTTTGATTATGCTGACAACGGGTTCTTCCAAAACCCTGGTAGGTGATCCTTAGCTTTTAAAACTTATTTTACTTAGATTTCTGATCGTATTTATATGTTGTTGCAGTTAACAAAAAGTGCCCAGGATTGGCGACGAACAGCTTGCGAGAGTATACAAAATAAATGCCCTTCCAATAGAAGAATTCGATTAGAAGAAACTCGGGACAACCAAAAACTTGATCGCTTGCAGGCTATTCCCAAAAGGTGCTGCACTCCCTTACTCCGCTAACCGTCCAACCAAGCCCCCGAGCTCGAAGAGGAAAAAATCGAGGAAGTAGAAAGAGATGGGTGGTTCGTCCTACAAGTCTAGGAAACGAAAAACACCTGCTCCTCCTACCGTCGAACCTCCATCTCCAGAAGCTTCATCTCCTCCAGCCTCTCAACCGCAAGAAGGTAATTTTCCTATTATTTTTTTCTTTGTCGCATTACATACGTCACATGCTAACTAATCCCATTGGTACAGAAATGACCATCGGCAGTGGTCTGCGAGCACCCCCTTCAACTCTTGGATCCATGGCGAGATCCAAGACTCCAGACAGCATGCCCCCCTCAACAAAAGGGAAAGAGAAGGTCGACACTTCTAAAAAGAGAAAAGTCGCCTTCGAGGATGTCCCGACTAGCTCGCCTCCTCCTCAGCCTTCCAAGCCTGTGAGCCAATCTGAGCCATCCAGGGAACCAGCTACTTCCTCTGCGGGAGCTAGCCAGGCCAACAAGGACGAAGAGCTTCTCGCACACCTCCGTCAACTGCCAGAGAAGGCTGGCCTAAGTGCAGCCTTCATTGATCGCTTCACCTCTGAAGAAGGCTGGGAGAGGATGAAGAAAAGGTCCCCTAAGGTCACGTTCAGTGCCGCAATGCGAATGCTCGCAAATTTAAGTTTATCAATTCTTTAGATTCTTCGACGCTTTACTTGCGCTAATATGTTTACATTTCAGATTGCTGTAGCTGCTGTGTTGATGTACGACCCGGTCCTCGAGTGTATGGAAAGAGGCGAAAAGGTCGAAGAGATGGCCCAAGTACTCGAGGACCTGAAGAAGACTCGTGCGGACGAGAAGAGCTCCTTCGAATCGGAAAAGAAGCAGCTGCACGAGGACCTGGAGAAGGAAAAGCTCGAGAATGAGAAGCTCGAAGAAAAAGTCAAAGAACTTGAGAAAACTATCTCCGAGCATCCGGATGCTTTGAAGAAGACAGCCGAGGAGGCAGGTCGTAAAGCAATAGAGGACTTCAAAGCCACTGAGGTCAAAGAACTCGAAGAAAAAGCTAGTGACATTGCCTCTTCGACCATTATTTATAATATATACTGCGAGCATCCGGAGTTTGACTTCTCTNTGAAGCTGTTGATAAGGCTACGGACACTGGAGCGAGCATTTCTGCACAGTAGATAATATATTTTATAATTTTGTAACATTTAAGACAAGTGCGGGCTTATCCCGTCAATATTGTGTAATATATTTACTCACACACGGGTGCGGGTTTTAATCTAAGAAGTTTTTCTCATCGAATGTTTATTCCTTCAAAATGAAAACAAAGTTTACATTGCATAATAAATAATACAAATGTGCAAAATTTAACCAAGTAGTCAATCACTGAGTGACTGATTGGTACGCTATTGCAATTCGAATCCGACTAACTTAAAACGAGTTTTAAGTGTTAGGATAGGTTAGGTCACTTAAGAAAAATAACGAGCGTGAATGATGCAAACTCAATATTTGTTTTTCAAAAGTTCCATGTCAAGATAGAATATAGCAAGATGTCGCATCGAACAATGAATGTTTTGCTTAGTTACTTTGCTGTTCGAGGAGGGAAATTGCGTAATATGACATGCTATGGCATGAAACAAGGAGAAAATCCTAAGATTTTAAGAAATTTTAGAAATTCGGTGATCTAAAATTCTGACTCCTCTAAATGAATGTTTTGCATAGTTTCTTAGGAAGTGAGTAGGAGATGATGATCTGATCCCACTGCCCTCCGAGTTTTATAGTGTTCGAAGACTACTATAAAACTATAAAATTCGAACGAAATTAACAAGTACAATGCAATGATAAATCGAAGTAGTGTGAAGAAATGGCATCTTTATTGATGAATTCCAATAAATAACAGGATGCCTCAGGCATTTTTGAAGATCTATGAAGATATACTGATAATATCGATGAAGTTGCTCTGCATTCCATGCATGCTCGATCTTTTGTCCTCCAGTGCGAGCAAGCTTGTAAGTCCCAGGTCGAATGACGGCATCAATAACATATGGTCCTTCCCAAGAAGGGCCAAATACACCAGCACCATGCTCTTTAGTGTTAGGTAGAAGTTGTCGAAGAACAAGATCACCAACCTCGAATTCTCTATTTTTGACTTTAGAATTGTAATATCGAGCAGTGTACTGTTGATATGATGCAATCCGTAGTTGAGACTGTTCGCACCTTTCTTCCAAAAGATCGAGCTCAATCCTCATAAATGCATTATTTTGATCATGCTCGTGAGTAGATCATCGTAGAGAGCTCACACCAACTTCAACTGGCACCATGGCTTCTTAGCCATAAGCTAAAGAGAATGGACTTTCTCCAGTAGTGGTTCGAGTGGTGCGATAAGCCCATAATACTTCGGGAAGTATCTCTGGCCAGGCTCCCTTGTGCTCTTCTAGCTTTGTCTTCAAGTTTTATTTATGTATCTTGTTTATAGCTTCGACTTGACCATTGGCTTGTGGATGGACGACTCCAGAAAAGTTTTTCTTGATACCTAAGTTATCGTAGAAGTTACGAAACTCGTCGCAGTCGAATTGCTTTCCTTTATAAGAGATTATAGTGTGTGGTATACCATAACGACAGATTATAGACTTGTAAATAAAATCTATCATCTTCTTTGCAGAAATGGTACTTAAAGATTCAGCTTCTGTCCATTTAGTGAAATAATCAACTACGATCACGGCATACTTCAGTCCGCCTCGTGCCAATGGAAGCATTCCGATAATATCTATTCTCTAAACTGCGAATGGCCATGGATTGGTCATCGAAGTTAAAGGAACATGTGGCATTCGAGGAATAGTTGCAAATCGTTGACATTTGTCGCATTTTCGGGCGAACTCCATTGCATCCTTCTTTATTGTAGGCCAAAAATACCCTTGTCTAAGAATTTTGTTAATAAGTGCCTGCCCCCCAGAATGGTTTTCACATATTCCTTCATGAATTTTCTACATAATGTAGTGTACTTGTTCTTCGTCAACACGTAGCAATAATGGCGAGCTGAAACTTCTTCGATAAAGCTTTCCATCGTAGATAATATAGCGAGCTACCTTCATCTGAAGTCGCTTTGCGTCGTCTTTATTCTCGGGAAGTTCACCATCTTATAAATACTTCATTATAGGATCCATCCATGTAGGTCTCTGATGAACTGGCATGGTTACTTAAGGCTCCACTTTGATGCTTGGTTTTGCGAGGAATTCAACTGGAACTACCTTCAACAGTTCTGCGTCCTTTGTCGAGGCGAGCTTGGCTAGAGCATCCTCCTGAGTATTTTTAGTTTGAGGAAGAAGTTGAATGCTGTAAGCAGTAAACATCGAGAACAGTCGTTGCACCTCTTGTAAGTAGGCCAACATTCTTCCCCCTCTTGCTTGATAATCGCCAATCACTGACAAATCACCAACTGGGAGTCACTGTATGCTTCGATCATCTCGACCTTCATTTCTTATGCGAGCTTGAGTCCAGCTATCAATGCTTCATATTCTACCTCATTGTTTGATGCTGAAAATCCGAATCGAAGTGCACAATGAATACTATGCCCTTCAGGACTGATTAGCATTAAGCCCGCACCAGCTCTACTCTCATTTGACGACCCATCGACGTAGAGTTTCCACAACCTTGATAAGTCCAAAGCAGGTTTTTCGACTACTTCAGTGGGAAGATTGACGTCATAAGTAAACTCTGCAATAAAATCTGCGGGAGCCTGGCCTTTGAACGCAACACGAGGTTGAAAATTAATATCGAATTGGCTCAACTCAACCGCCCACTTGAGTAGTCGTCCCGAAACTTCTGGTTTTTGTGAGACCTGTTTTAGTGGAAAGTTTGTGAAAACATCGATAGTGTGCACGTGAAAGTAAGGTCGAAGCTTCCTGGAGGTATAAGTATAGCTTTTCTCCTGATTTTGGTTTCGACAAGAGCGGAGGAGAACCCAAGTGCTTTTTCAGTTCTTGGAACGCCTGCTCGCACTTTTCGGTCCACTCAAACCTCTTCGATCCTTTCAGAACTTCGAAGAATGGTTGGCATTTATCAGTGGATCTAGAGACAAAACGACTTAGTGCGGCCACTTTTCCTGCCAGGCTCTGCATGTCTTTTGGTTTGTGAGGTGACTGCATATTGATTAATGCTTGTATCTTCTGTGGATTAGCTTCGATACCTCGCTGATTGACCATGAATCCTAGAAATTTCTCAGATCCTGCACTAAACGCACATTTCTGAGGATTCAGCTTCATCTGATATTTTCGAAGAATTTTGAACATCTCATCAAGATATTTGATGTGATCTTCAGCTTTCTTCGACTTCACCAACATATCATCAACGTATACCTCCATTGTCTTGCCAATTTGTTTTGCAAACATCATATTGACAAGACGCTGATAAGTTGCTCCTGCGTTGATGAGTCCGAAGGGCATCTTCTTGTAGCAATACAATCCTCGATCAGTAATGAACGAAGTATGCTCCTCATCTAATTCGTACATGAGGATCTGGTTGTATCCAGAATATGCATCCATAAAGCTTAAGAGTTCGTGCCCTGACGTCGCATCTACAAGCTGATCGATTCTTGGGAGTGGAAAACTATCCTTCGGACATGCTTTGTTGAGATCAGTGAGGTCGATACAAGTTCTCCACTTCCCGTTAGGTTTCTTTACCAAAACTGGATTTGCGAGCTAGTTTGGAAAAAAAGATTCCCTGATGAACCCAATTTCGAGCAGCTTGTCCACATCTTTCTTTAATGCAATGTAGCGTTCTGGATCCATCGCCCTTCTTTTCTGTCGCACTGGCTTTTTTATTGTATCTATGTTGAGGCGATGGCACTTGACATTCGGATCAATCTCCACTATATCCGAATGTTGCCATGAGAAGATGTCCAAATTCGACTTGAGAAAAGTGACCATCGTAGCTCGCACGGGTTCCTGAAGCTTTACCCCGATTTTAAGCACCTTCGAAGATTCATCGATTGACAAATCTTCCAAGTCTTCTATGGGTCTAGTTTTGACCTCTTCATCGATTTCTCGAGGGTCGAGATCTTCGATTGACGCTTTGGTCGATGCTTCACTTTATAGCTGGACCATTATTGTGCGAGGTGTCGTATCTTTTGCTGCGAGTTTCAATGAATTATTATAACAAGTCCGTGCGTCGTATTGGTTACCTCGCACTTTGCCTACACCGTGCTGTGTTGGGAACTTCATGGCGAGATGATAAATTGAAGTGACAGGTCGAAGTTCTCTCAGAGTTGGTCTTTCTAATATAGCATTAAATGTGGAGAGGCAATCTACAACCAAGAATTGAGTCATTACTATTGAAACTCTAGGATAAGTTCCAACATTAACCATTAACTCAATCATGCCCCTAGGCATTATGCTATCACCAGTAAATCTGTAGAGTGGAGTGATGGCGGGTTTTAAGTCACAGTCACTCAACCCCATTTTCTTGAAGGCGTCATAGTATAGGATGTCGACAGCACTTCCATTATCGATTAATACTTGCCATAGCTGAGTGCTTCCACAATTGATCTTAATGACTAGTGCATCATTATGCGGGTAATAGACCACCCTCGCATCCTGTTCCGTGAAGGTGATGTCCATATCAGGTACCCGTTAAAGCTTTTGTGGTCTCTACTCAAGATGCATGATATTGGTCAATGGCTGCTGTCGAGCTTCTCTCGCATACCTATCCTGTGTCCTCCTCGAATCTCCACCAACATGCGGTCCCCCATAAATAGTTCGCACTTCTTGCTAAACTTCTGGAGGTCGTTGCTGGTTTTCTTCTCTTCTTTCATTATTTTGTCGGGTGTACTGCCGTAGTCGCCCTTCTTTAATTAATCTTTCGATCTTATCTTTCAGGGCGTGGTAGTTGTTGGTGTTATGCCCAATATTATTGTGATACCGGCAGAACTTATTGGGATCACGTTTCGCTCTTTCCCATTTAATTGGCTCCGGTTGACGATATCGCTCCTGCTGATTTGTGACCGCATAGATATGATCTATGGGTGCACTCAGCTCAGTATATTTGTTGAATCTCATGGGAGCTTTTGGAACTTCCTGCCTCTTCAGTTCGGGCTGCTTCTCAGTTGGCTGCTCATTTTTTCTCTTGTTTGACTTTTTGTAATTGTTGTTGTTGTTGGTCATGGTCGCATCTTTAGTTGAATCTTTTTCTTTCTTTGTCTTGTGAAGATTTTCGCGTGAAGATTCGACCCTTAGATGCCGACCAACTCGTCGATAGAAGTCTTCAAGAGTTCTGCATTCTCGCTCGAGCAGCTCTTCCCAGAGTTTAGTTTCAGCTCGCACCCCGGCCATCATCAGAGTTAAAACTCTTCCTTCAGGTGGGTTGCTGACTTTTGCCAACTCTGAGGTAAAGCGATTAAGATAGGATCGCAGAGTCTCGTCTGGACCTTATCGAATAGTAGACAAACTGATTAACAGAACAGTGAAATTTTTGGCAGCTTGAAATCGTCTTAAGAACACAGTTTGAAGTTACTGCCAAGACGAGATTGAACCAGGTTGGAGTCCTCGAAACCACTTTTTCACTGCTCCTGTGAGAGTTACAGCAAAACATCTGTACCGTACAAGATCGTCGACTCGGTGAAGCTCCATCAGGTCGCTGAAGTGGTCCATATGGTCATATGGATCAGTTTTCCCATCAAAGGTGTTTATGGTGGGAAGTTTGAATCTAACAGGTAAGGCAGCAGCTCGAACTTCCTCGTTGAATGGCGATTGACGATACCTGTCTACGCTCAAAATATACTAGCGGCTATCGCAGTATAGATTAAGGTGTCGATCCCACAGAGAAGTAAATCAACAATAAAAGGTAACAAAAAAATAGAAAGAAAAATTAGAAATAAAAATAATTAAAATAATCACAAAATAATAAACGAAAATACCAATATGAGAAAACAAGGCTTCAAGATTCACTTAATTGCTCGCTTAACTATTACCAACTTTGATTCCTTTTTATCACTCAATTATATGTTTCACATCCCAAACACATAACCGGAAAATATAGCAATTAAGAACAAATATTAATCTAAATTATTCAATATGAAAAATTCTTCCAATTAATACCAAAATAATTCATCTTACTAGTTATCTAAGATCGACAATATATCACAGAGACAATATTGCAGTAAAAGATCAACTAATAAAACAAATACAATTATAATCTAGTTTAAATCACCACATAAAGAAAGCATGACTGAATTTATATGAGAAACTAGAAAATAATATATTGAAAATAAAAATATTGAAGAATTTAACAAACCAAATTTATGAGCGTAGAAGCACTCCCAGGAATCAAAGCTGGAAAACAGAAAAACTACACAACTAAGACCATCTCTCTAGCCTCTCTAAAAACTAGCCTGACATTGAACTCATCTCACACACTCTTTCTAGAAAAAGTAGAGTTTTCTCTCTCAAAATTGGTGTGTTTTTTTCTCTCTCACGTTCAGGGTATTTATAGCTGAGGTTGGAGTGTTGAGCAAGTTCCCACGTTTTTAATGGTGCAATCTGATTGGTCATGTGATGTGTCAATTTCCCACAATTTCTTCTTTCCTTTTCTCTCTCTTCCCCTTTATTATTCACGTTTCTGGGCAATGAGGCATAATCCCATGCGGCCGAAAGTGATGAACTTGGCACGAAAACCGCGCGCGATTCGCTGGAGAAACAGTCGAAGTCAACGGGCTGAAGTGGCACTTCTTTACTGGCCGGAGGAACCGGTTGCACGATGCGGGGCCCACAGCTGTCGGCTAGCTTCAGACTCCTGAGATTGCGCGTGATTTGCACACGCCCATCTGATCTCCTAGAGCTCGATCCGACGGCCAGAAACACGAGTTGTTTCTTTTTCCTACTCGCGCGAATTTGCCTTCCATTTTTCCGTTTTTCCTTTTCTTTTATCTAAAATAAAAAAAACAAATTGTAATTAATAATAAAATTAAATTAAATCAAATTTTAAACCTAATTTTAAAAATATAATCCGAATTAAATTTTCCTAATCTAATTAAAATAAAAGAAATCTAATAAAATTAAATAAAAATTATATCTAAATACTAAAAATCAAATTAACTATAAAATAACCTAAATTAAACTAAAAATCACTAAAAACACACAAAATATTTAAGAAAAAGAACATAAATAACTCTATTTTCATAGAGTAATCAATACCCATCAGTGAGCTCATCGTCCCAGCCAGCAATCGTCTCTAATACGATCCTCAAATTACGAACATCAATATTTGGAGGAAGAGCATTAGTTGGTGGCAGGGGTAGTCTTTGATCGTTGTTACGGTGTACGCAGGTTGGTCAGGCAAGGTCTGCTACGACCTTTGTGAAGATTCTACTGTAATAGTGCGACGAGATCGACTTCGGTTGTGATGATGCGATGTAGATCACTCACAGCCACGTCGCTATTCCAGTTGGTGTCTTGAATCTGCAGGATTTTGCCTTGGTTCCCTGCTAATCCTTTCGAAGACGGTTTTCAATTGACGATTTTGCTCGCTACTCTGACGATCACGATTGATGGTTGGTCTCCTAGAAGGTTGTCCACGATCACGATCAGTGCTCGAACTCCCAATACTAGATTCTTGTAGTAAGTCTGCAACCTTACCTTTCCCCTTGGAGGTGCGATCATCATGACGCTCCGGTTGGGTTCTTGGCTGATTACGATCCCCTATTTTTTGGATCTGAATACCTCTCTCAGATCACCGTGCAGGACGATCTCTGGGACGTTCGTGCTGTGGTGGGGTCACCATCTATCCTTTAGCAAGTCGCCGCAGAGAATCATTAATCTGGTTAGTGATTTGCTGAAGGTTCACTAGAGCATCCTCCATGCGATCCTGTCTTTGGACAATATTATCTGCTGCGGTCGCGGCAGGTTGATCCTGAGCGGGATTGACCTGTGCAGCAGCAGTGCTTTGGGGTTGGCTAGTTCCAACGTTTCTGGTAGTGTTTCTGGCGTTTGCCATTATTGAAAAAGCAAGAATGACGAACACTTTGTTGGAATAGCCCTCCTTCTAGCGCCAATTGTTGACGGAGGTTTTGTCAACAATGAATTTGAGAATTTGCGAGATGTGGCTTATGTGTGGAAAGGATTGATAAAATAAAGCAATTAAGGAGACAAGAATTTTATAGTGGTTTAGCCCCAAAAAAGATGAGCCTACGTCCACTGTTCTTCACTATTTTCTGGAGAATTCCAAGAATTTCTCTAAGTCTCAAGGTGAGAGTAGAGAATTATAGAGTGTGATGAAGTGTTCGTAAAGAAATTGTGTCGTGAATTGCAATAAGATTGAGCCACCTTTGTATAGACGAGGATGGCTCAATGTTTCCTAATTACACAAATGGGTAAGTGCATAATCAGAAATACAATTTTGGGTAAACATAGAATCAGGTAACATCTCGAATTAAATAAAAGGATTACTCAATCTCCATACAGAAGCTTGTTTCTTTTTTCATACTGGTCGCACCCATCGCATTTGGAGGAGATCGCACTTCAATCAAGAGAACACATGCGCGGCTTGGTGCAGACCGATCATTGACTTTCCTTTCCTGGTGTTAACCGACGTGGATTTAACATAACCTCGCAGCTCTACGACACTCTCCAATATGATTCTTACCATAGAGTCTGCACCGCTGTAGACCAGTAGTAGTGGTCCCCCGGCCAATCTTGGAACTCTCTTCCTTTTCATATCTTGAGGACGTTGAAACTGAGTCTGTCTTCTTTCTACCTGAAAACCAGGTCTAAAACCTCTTTGCATCTCTCTAGCCTGTCTTTCTCTCCTGATTTTTTCTTCATCCAGAACATCTTTCTCTGCCTGCTCGGCATCTAGTGCCCTATCTGCGATCTGGGCAAAAGGTACATCTCTAATTCCACCAGATTTCAAATCTCTCACAATAGTCTTCTTTAAGCCCTGCATAAACCGATCCACCTTTAGCTCATTAGTGGCAACCATGTGAGGTGTATAACGTGACAGTTTGAATCGTCAAACTTGTGAATATACTCTGCTACAAACATGTCTTCCTGCTTCAAGTTGGCAAACTCAACCCTCCTACTAGCTCTCATGGCATCTGTAAAGTATTGTTCATAGAACAACTCTCTAAACCTCTCCCATGTCATAGTAGTAACATCATGAATAGTACTCATGGTATCCCACCAGTATTCAGCATGGTGTCTCAGTACGAAACTAGCATATGGGACTTTATCTACATCAGGAACCTTGGCATAAGCCAGCATACGATCAGTGGTTCTAATCCACTGCTCTGCCTAAATTAGATCAACCCCACCATCAAAGATCAGATGCTGAAGTTTCCTGAATCTTTCCTCAGCCCTTTCACATGTGTCCGACCTCTGTTGAGGTAGCAGTGATGGAGGGTTAGGTTGATTTTCTTGTCTCATACGTTGTTCTAATATATTCTGTATCAAAGAAGCCAACTGTTCAACCTGATTACCACACTGTGAAGAAGATGCACCCCTGTGATATTATCTTGACCCCGAGTAGTCACCATACTGATATCCTAACACCCAGAACCCATAACTCCATTTGTAGCTAATAATAATTATTACCAGAATATGAATGCAATTAAAAAAATTTGAAACAGATATCAAAATGTATGTCAAATACTTACAGAGGAGTAAGGCTTCCTTTCCTTCCAGACGTATGTATATAAGCGGTCTTCAAAATCATTTTAAAACGTAAGCTCTGATACCAACTGTAATATCCCCCGATTCCACACATGTACATAAGGATATTTGTATAATTATTTAGTGAAGTCGGGAAACGCTACTCAACTTAGAACTAATAAATAGTGGGAAATTAAATCTTTTAAACTTTCCAAAAGAAAAAAGAAAACTCCATTCATATTTATACGTACTCCAATATATACATATATACACTCTTGCAAAGTGGGCCTCTCATAAAATATACACAATATACAGACACAAAATAGGAACAAAATCGTCAATCAGGAAACCACAGCATCCAAATACTCATATACACAAGCCGCGGTCAGAAAGTCAGCACTCCTCTTCTAAATTCACATATCAGCAGTATCATCTGCAATGTAAGAATACATATGAGTATGGAACTCAATAAGTAACGAGTGCAAATGCAACGTGCGTATGCCAGAAAATAGATATTTGTATGATTGGGATCCCCATGCATATTATATTGTCTGAAAAGACCGTGAATCGCGTACTGAGCCACTCAGATAACTAATAAATAATAACTAATCATAAGCCGTCATATAGAGGTCTCGAGTCCAAAATACACCTTAAACCCCTCTATAAACTGTAGAGGTCCTCCCTATACCGCTATCAGAGTGCTCCCGAAGGAACTAAATAATGTTCCGGAAGGAACCTAATAGTATCTCCGAAGAAACCAGACAATGCCCCCGAAGGAATCAGATATTTGGGCGCTGGCCCGCCACATCCTATTCACCAATACTCGTCAGGCAATATAAATACACCACATGTTCAAAATCATGCCTCATGTATGTCGGATTAACAAATTTGGATGTTTATGCTCCATACATAACAGAATAACAGATACACATTTTCATATATTCTAAGAATTTCACAAGTTCACAGAAACACATAATTTCTTACATTGCAGGTGTAACGTTACTTACCTCGATTCTGAGCCTTTACGCACTTTCTCTCTGAAATGCTCTTCGCTCTAGGTACAATTGACGTGTGCCTAATTTAATATTTTTTTTAATACGTCAATATGTGTGATATTAGAAAAAATTATGTTCTAAATGATGCTTGAAAATAACTAATTCCTAATATGATTCTGGACAAATGAATAGAGAACATCGAATGACTAATCAAGTAATAAATATTCAAGTTGCCAATTAGAGCTACAAAGAAATCGATTTATGAGGAATGCATTTGTCCAAGAATTTCATTTAATGATAACATAAATAGTAGCTACTAAAGAATTTGCAAGAATCCACTCAAACTTAGTGTCCAAAGGAAATACCAAGTATTTAAAGTAATTAACAATTTACTAGTCTTCAAGGAAACACCTATCCAAGTACGCTACACAAGGAAAATTAAATAAGTATTTTAAGATTTATAACTATAACGAGAACTAATTTATGCAAAGTTTTCTACAAGGTACTATCATGAACGTTCCTGATGGAAGGGCACATATACAAAATTTGACGAGAATCAACTAATAGTTTTATGTGCTTAGCTATATATATATATAATCAAATATAAGTTAAGCAAGTTCCATCATCTAAATCGTTGCCTTACTTACTCTTATGGCTTAAATTCATATATATATATATTAAAAAAATGTAAGCAATCAACTACAACCACTTCAATTAAATTCCATATTCAAATACTTGAATCATTTTAAAAAGCAAACATCAGAATAATAATTATCTTATAAGAACTTCTAGACACACACATATATAACCTGATTCATATAATTTAACTATACTCCTATATAAACACTTATAATTTAAACCAAGAGCTGGTCGTTGACAAGCCAAAGTGGAGAATATTAAAGGAATTTTATACATACATAGAGTAGGGAAAGAGACCTTAGATGTGTTTAGCTTTAATAAAGCAAAGGTTATAATAGCTATTGAAAGAGTTTAGTGGAGCCTTGGTTTTCTCTCGAAGCTGTAAGTGCTGAAGAAAGATTTTTCATTGATATATATATATGAAAAAGATGATATTGAAGAAGGGTACAAAAGATCAAGAATATAAATTCAAAAGAAATGGTATATAAAAGGTCTTAGCGGTTGCCGACTTAACAAAAGTCAGCTTTTCTTTTCCCTTTTTTTTTTTAAACAAATAATGTAAATATAGATAAACATATTTATTCAAGTAATAACTTTAATAGAATCAGATAAGACAAATAAAAAAAATAAAAGCACATTTAATCAAAGAGCACCTATATGAATTTTAACAAAAATTTTATATATATATATATACACACACATAATAGAGTACAAGAACATTTACAAATTAAAACATATACTCCACTTATAAAGTAACTATCATATTAATCATGCTTGTTTTAAAAATAATTATTTTGTATAATTCATCCCATAAATTATTTCATTACATATCAGACTTGTACCAAAGAGTATATCTCGAGCATTTCACTGCAAAAATACTTAGGTACAAATGTTAATTAGAATAATAATATTATAAAACAAACACTCAGAAATTATATGTAAATTTAATTTTAATATGAATGATGTATTCATGTTATTATTGACTACTTAATATTGTGAGGAGCTAGGTGTCATATAAGACTTTAGGATATCACAACAAGTGCATTGAAGACCAAGATGATCTTATTCGTAATGACAACAGGAATAGACTGATCTATAGATTAAGTTGTGGGAAAACTTGATGAGTTCGTTGGACATTGATAAAGAACTTGAAGACTTACTAGAGTTGGACTTGATGGAGAAGGAGTTCATAGTCATGGAATAAGCAGAGGTATTCTGCACATTGTATTAAAAAATAATCAGTTTTAGAATTCATAAAAAGCTCAGAAGAAGAAACTGGTCAAATAACAATTAGAAGCTAGTTGTGTTCAAATGAAGGATACAGAGACCCTAAGTTTTTGGATATGCAAAATAGGTGTCGTGAAGCTCAGAATGTAAAAAAGATAGGTTGTCAAGCTGCCTTTAGAATAAAAGAAAAAAAAACTAGTATTTGGGTTGTCAAATGTTTTAGGACTCATCATAACCATCCCTTAGCATTGCCCTACCAAAAACCTTTCCTCAGATCTAATAGAAAATTATCAGAAGTAGCTATAGAGCAATCAATAATGATGAAAAGGTCTGGCATAAGGAAATATAACATTTGGAAATATATGGTAGAGCAATATGGAGGTTGGGAGAAAGTAGAATGTATAAAATCAGATTTATATAGGGGCATTTGAAGGAAGTATGGATTATGGAATGATTGTGATACTTTCACTGCAATGGGTTATCTTTGATCAAAGAAGGGAACAAACTCCGACTTCTTTTACATGCATGCCACTGATGATGAGGGAAGGTTGATAAACATGTTTTGGGCCGATGGAGCTTGCAAAGTGGACTAAGAGTTATTTAGTGATTGTTTAGCTTTTGATTCAACCTATAAAACAAATAGGTTAATTTTCCATGTTGTATTATTTCTTTTTCTTTTTTGCTTCTTGTTAATCCAACATAATGTGATTTTTTTTTCTTTTAAATAGGTACGGTAAACCATTAGTAACTGTGTTAGGGTCCAATAATTAATCATACTAGAACATGTATATTTGGCCTTGCTTTAATTTAAAATGAGTTGGCAGAAATATATTCATAGGTTTTGGAGACAGTTTTGGATTGTATGAATGGCAAGAAACCTAACACAGTTTGGATGGATGGTTGTTGGTCCATAAACAAAGCACTTGAGGAGATAATGCATGATGCTGTGTACCGTATATGCTCATGGCATATCATGAACAATTCCATGCATCATATACATAAAGTCGAATTCACCAAAGATCTGAAAATTTTGATATTCAGGTTATTCTATTAATTATTTAATAATATAATGAATCAATTTAATTTTAACAGGTACTATTCTGAGGAGGAATGGGAATAATAATAGATAAAACTAAAAGAGGAGTATGACTTGATGAACAATGACTGGTTGGAATACATTACAAGACACATGTGGGCAGATTGCTATCTTCATGGCTATTATTTTGATGGTTGAGCAACTGGCAGATGTGAGTTTATGAATACTGATTTAGAAGAAAGTATACCATTGTGGATGTTCTTAGGGCACTGTGATAATGGTTTAGCTGCTTTACGTTATAGCGAGTTGATCGAGTACTACAAGACTAAAATGACTAAACCTTTGTTAGATCAAATCAACATGCCATTTGTGGAAGAACAAGCAGCTATAATTTTTACAAGAGAAATTTTTTACAAAGTGAGGGATGAGATTATGCAGGCTGATCAATATGTTGTTTTACAACGTGACCAAATCGAAGGTTACGATATTTTCTAGGTATCAAAATACATGCGTAAGGATCCAAAGCGTAAGATCTTTTACTCATTTGATGGGGAAGATGTGAGATTTGATTGCTACCAGTTTGAGACTTAAGGAATACCATGTAGACATATTTTTGTAACCATGAAGCATTTAAACAAATCAGAATTCCTGCCATGCCTAGTCAAAAGTCGATGGCTCAATGATGCTAAAGATATTGATCCATCAGCACTTAGTAAAGAGAGAAAATGCCCACTTCCAAATGTAATTGAGAATATAATGTACAGTGGAGTAAGCACACAATGCAATTTGGGTTCATACTATTCTACTAAATCTACAAAATCATTCAAAAAAGCTATGAAAGTGTTGTCTGAATTAGTAATAGATTTGCAAGAAATTAACAAGAAAGAAGGTTATGATGATCCTCTGATTTCAAAAGATGAGACAACAATGGAAATGCCATTTGAAACCAAACATCCAATGCAGGTACTAACAAAAGGTAGACCTACTCAGTCAAAGGCAACTAAGTTAATGATCTCTCAAGGTCAGAATAAAAGAAAGGGTATTGATAAGCCTAGATATTGTAAAGATTGTGGAGGAACTTGACATAATACAAGGAATTGTCCAGCAAGGCAAGATAAAGGAGTGCAAAAAACTCAAGGCAAAAGAAGAAATATTGGTTCTACTAATCATTAGGAATTTTCATGATTTTTTTTTCTTATCAGTTCTAACTTTGTCATGGTATTTAACTTTTTTTTTTTAAAGGAGTGCAAAAAAACTCAAGGCAAAATAAGAAATATTGATTCTGCTAAACCTTTAGGAATTCTATGAATTCTTTTTTTTTTCCTAACTTTGTCATGGTGATCAACTTTAAAAAAAAGAAGAAATGTACAAAGCCTATAATAGTTATTTTCAACACATTTTCTTATAATATATAGGCTAAATTAGATTGGATTTGATATACTTAGCATGTAAGTATCCCATTTTCTAACAGTGGGCATTTATGAGCAGTAATAAATTGAAAAATGAATCTTCCTCAAAAAAAAAAGAAAACTGAAAATCAAAAATAAAAGGACTTCCATTCCATTCCTTTCATTTCAATTCATATAAACTCAAGTTCCATCTTTAAATATTTCACTAGAAAAGGAAAGATTTGACACTATATTGTTAAGATTGAGACTACAGTGACCAAATAGCAAATACTAGTAACATGAAAAGTCAAATACCATTTTGTGCTACTAATTAAAAACAAAAATAAAAACAAAACACAAAGTTGCAAACTTTGAAAATAATAGTACGGGTCATGAATTTAAAAGGAAATTATTGCATAATCTATGAAGCCTATGTTCTAATTCTCTATGATTGTCCATTCACATGGAACTCTCGCACATCCTTCAACAGTGTGTCTCTAAGTTCGTTGTAGTTAGAGCAAGCTAACGAACAAGCTATGCTACACTTTTTTCATCAGAATCAACCTGAAACATACATAAAATAATTAGTACTTAGACAAATTAGTATAAAAAATTATATAAAAAAAATCTGAAAAATTCACGTACCACAAATGATTGGGAGTCAACTTTACATCCACTTTGCATAAACAAAATAACAAATACTCCACAGTCATAATTCGATTGCTTAGGAATATTAGTAGCACGAGTAAGTTAAAAACTAGAAAAGTTGAAACTTACAGGTCTCTTTTTAAGCTGACTCTTGAGGCCTAAATCCAACGCGCACAACTATAATTACATAAAAGTGTTAGGAACCTGACCACCTAAATTCATTATGTTCAAGATGCTACTTCAAAGAAATGTCAAGATAAACAGAAAAATAAATGCAAGAATTAATGAGACACACAAAATTTACGTGATTCACCCAACTTGGCTATGTCCACGGAGCTACTGTAGATTTTTCACTATAAGAAAAAAGTTTTTTTACAAGTGTTTATAAACACTCACTCACAATCTTGATCCCAAATATACCCAAGTACTCTCATACAAGTACTCTCACTCACACCTTTCTGATCTCTTTGAACATTGATCCCTCTTATATAAGAAGATAAGAGAACTTTAACCCCTCTAATCTTTGAAAGAAATGACATACAAAGAGAACAAAATAGGAATGTCCCCAGAGGAAGAAAATACTTGATATGCTACTACATATTCTGAAATGAAGAGAATGAAGAAATGAGGCCTTTATTTATAGGCTTAGGCTCACCAACCTCTCCACTAAATCTTTACATTATTACCATTTATAACATGCTACTTGTACACGGTAAATACGCATTTTAAACTAGCTATACCTTATATACCTTATTGACATAAATATGTGAAAGAGCTGCTTTGTTAAATATTACCAAATAATTAATTAATTGATTAAATTAATAACTAATTAATTATGATGTAACATGCGGATAAAATGTGTTGCAACAACGAGTGCATATGTTGCAATAGAACATAAAAATTAAAGAAATGAACACAAGACGTTTTTAACATGGTTCGGACCTCTCCTACTCTACGGGGCCACGCCCAGAGATTAAACAAATTAGTAAAGTAGCAAGATTACAAACACCAATTGACTAACGCAATAAAAGACTCCCTCTTTTCAATTACTGCAAAGTGTTGTAACAACTCCACCAATCTTGTTTAGCGAGTCCCCTCGTCTTGTCGATCCTTCACACGTGAACTCTCTTCACTGGTCTAGATCTATCTCCTCCCGAAGACGTATTGCTCTTCCTCCCGAAGAATAAGATGCACTCAAACAAAGTACCTAGAAAACCCTAAAGTTCTCTAAGTCTCACAATGGCAATAAAACAAACTCTATACCTTACATAAAAGCTCTCTCAAATAGTATTTTCTCTCAAAATGAAGTGCATACCAATCCCTTAGACATGGTGAGCTTTTATAGATGAATTTTTAGCCCCAATTTCGTGCTTTCTTAGTGTGAAAAGGCTGAAAATAAGAAAGGAATGATTTGCCACAAAATATGTTGTCATTCCTTTTTTGGACAGTCTGAAATCTGTTGCAACAGCTTTCATGAATTGTCACTAAAAAGTCTCCAGGTGCATTGAGAGAAGTTCTCCACGATTTTGGCTCTAAAATCACTCTTTTATACCTGTAAAATCTTTCCTTAAAGACAAAGATTGATTTCACAATTAATTAGAGTCAATCAAAATCAAATAAGAAAACTTTCTATAAACAGCATAATCTATTGCAACAGATTTTGCCTGAAAATCCTCACAGTTCATAAAATTAATTACATTAATTTAACGAGGACATATTCTGTACCATAATGGACGAAATAATATCTTAATTCTGCTTATACACCTGTAAAAAATCATTATCCAAGATTTGAGATAATAAAGAGCAAGAATCAATCTAAAAATGGAAACTTAATCAAGAAAAAATGAGATAAAATATCTCAATCAATTAGGCCTAGCTTAGTCACGAAATTCCATCAGGAATAATCCCTATCAACCTTCTAGAAACGTTTAATAAGGAAATTAGTCCAAAAGATGCAAGAACAAAAAGTTTCCAAAATTGGATATTCGCCTGTACAAATCCGTTGCGAGCAATCCTGTAAATCTTTTGCAACAAGTATTTTACAACATCAGCAGACTTGTTACAACAACTTATTAGTTTTCTCACAACAACTTGAGTTTATTGTTTTTGCCAATTGTTTGTCAACACTGGCCAACACTTTGGACCTAACAATCTCCCCTTTTGGCATCTACTTGGCAAAATCAATCACAAAAATGAAACATAACTCAAGTTCAAAAACACCTGTAAAACCACATGATTAATTTCCAAAAACATATTCAAAAATGCTCTCCCCCTATCAAACACAATCATCATATACCAAGAAATATGAGAATAAAAGAAAGAGCATAAGAAATAAATCTCAAAGAGCATAAGAAATAAATCTCCCCCTGAAAAACATAACCAATGAACACTACCAACAGTTTTGATATCTCCTTTTTTTTGTCAAGAAAGATCCAAAGTCTTAAGAAAATATCAAAATAGTCTGTAACACCTAAACATAAATAAACTAAACTTGAAAACACCATATACTAAAAGAAAATTCAAAAAATGGCAATGTTCATGGTCTAGGATCCTGCAATGATCAAATCAGGTTAAGCTCCTCTTGTATTTCTTCGGCTGTGGCTGGTCAGGATCTGTTGCAATAGCAGGGGAAACAGGGGCAACAGGCTGAGAAGAGCTAGTTGAAGGAGTAGCTGCCACGGAAGATCCTGCAAGCACAGTCAATTTGGCCAAGATCTCAAGCTGCACTTTCTCCATGGCTTCCATTCTTTCACGCTGTTGAGCCTGATCAGCTTTCAATACTGCCAAATCTGTAGAACCAGCAACCTGTGGAGGAGATGAAGAAGCTGTTGCAACGGGTGTTGAAGTCGTTGCGACAGATTTCTTACCAGCAGTCTTCTTTTTGACAGATTTGGAGGGTAATGGAGTTGCAACAGGTTCAATCACTTCTTTTTCCTTCAAACGATAATTGACTGATTGGGGTCTTGAAGAAAGAAATTCAATGGGCAGCTGTAAAAGGTGTTGCTTTTGACGAATCCCAAAAATTAGATTGGGAAAAATCAGCCGCTGTGTCTTTTTCCTCCCACAACGAAGATAAAAAATGATTTGAAAAATTATCTGGGGCAGATTGACATCAATTCCTGTGCCTATATCAAACAGAAAACAGGCAAAGTTCCTTGCCACTGTAGGAAGATGAGCGGTTGGCCACCAGTTGTGAATTACTATCTTGTGCAGGCCAGAGTACTTATAAGTCAAATCAGTTGACTTAAGGGTACTCAAATGGGAAGGCCAATCAATGAGATCTCCCAAAAGTTCTGAAGCTACCTTATCAGCCTCATATTCTTTCACATACTCATTAGTTGCAACAACAGGTATATCAAGATAATCAGCAATAACTTGATAATTGAAATCGTAGATATGCCGTCGAAGAAAGATTTTGTGATAAAATGGACTCTCAGGGTCAGCCATCTTTTCTCGAATATTGCAATAAAACTCTTGTATAATTCTAAGAACATAACCCTCAACTTTGGAAATAATTTTTAACCACTTTCTTTCTATTAAAATTTTCACAATCCCTAGTGGCTTAAAAGAATCCAAGTTAAAATTCCTCTCATCTATAAATTCTCTTCTCTCATATTCATCCATGTATTCTTCATTTTCAGCAATGTAAAACACAGAAGAGTGTGCAAGAGATATGTCATACCCGATTGCTGTTTCTGTTGCAACAGCTTCTGGAGAATCTTCTTCATCTTGGTCATCAGGTATATTCTCCTCAGTTATGTCAGAGAGTTCTTCTTCAGGTATCATGGACGGGTCTTCTTCAGTTTCTGATGTTGTTGCACTCTTCTTTAGAGTTGGGGCAACAGTTAGAGAAGCAGAGACTTCTTTGACAGAAGTAGCAGAAATTGATTCAGGGGATGTTGCAACAGACGGTTGTGCCTTCTTCGACTTGGAACTCGAAGTTTTAGCAATCTTCTTGTCTTTCGTTGCAATAGGTGCGGGATCTGCAATTTTTGTTGTTGAAACATCTTCTAGAATAGAGGATTCAGAGTAGCATCCTTCGTTGCAACGGCTTTTGAGAAAGCAGCCTTTTCTTTGGAGATTTTGTTGCAACAGAGGACGAAACTGCTGACATTGGAGTCACAACAGGATTGTGACCTTTCGATTTTGAGGACACGGCCTTTGAGGCTTCAACAACTTTTGTTGCAATAGATGGAGAAACTGCTGGAATTGGGGTCACAATAGATTTGTGACCTTTTGATTTCAAGGACAGAGTCTTTGGGGCATCAACAGCTTTCGTTGCTCCAGGAGTCTGAGATGGCTCATCAGACTCGGATTGACCGGATTCATCACCTTCTTCTTCATCACCGGTAGCCATTTTTTCAGATGCTTCGACATCATCAGTTTCGGCTTGTGAGGTCTCGAGGACTGACGGATCTGTTTCTGGGATTGGAGCCGCTTCAACCTCTGGCTCGGGCTCGACAGATGGCACCATCAATGCAGGAGGCAGAGAAGGAGGTTTTGAGGCCTCTGCTTGCATTTTTCCGGCCAACTCGAATGTCGATCCAGGTGGGTTCGACTTCTTCATCGGAGTGGTCTTCACGGCAGATGAGGACCCACGTTTCTTCTTGGGGGTTACAGCACCTCTAGTTTTCACCATTGTTACGATGAAGCTTGCTACGTAAAACACAAAAAGAAAAAACAAGAAATACAGAGGAAGAAGAGGAAACAACAGAGTGAGCAAATGGTGGAGAGATTGTGAGTGTAATTAGGTTAAACAAATCGCCCAATGACATTTAAAGACCAAATTTCCATCAAATCAGGAAATTAGAGATTTTGAACAATTTGAGTGATTTCTTGATAAGATTGAGTAACTGATTGCAGATAAATAAGGAAACAAAAATATATTGTAACAGACTAAAACGCTTCAGCAGAAAATTTCCAAAACAAGCCCTTTTTCCTTCTTTTTTCTTATATATTAAGAAAATAAAAAAAAATGCCAGACACACACAAAAAAAAATTAATTTCAGCCAAGATAATTTTGTAAGCTCATGGCATTATTTAGATAAAAAGAAAATAAGGAAAAAATCATGTTAATGTTGTTTCTGAAAAAGAAAAAATTCTAAAATCATAATGCATTGTTAATTTTTTGACAGATAAATCTCCTTTATTTAAGAAGTCAAGATGAATAAACTGGATCAAAAACCAACTGACTAATCCCTTTTTTTTTTTTAAAAAAAAAAATTTCACACAGTTTCTAGCTTGTTCACAATAGGCAGTACATTTTTTTTTACTTTATATTATTATTTTTTATTTTACTGCCTTCCATTTTTTTAAAAAAAAAATAATAATACCTATGATTAGTAGCTTTCACTCTAGTTCTGAGGTAGCCCTTTTCACTTGATAGATTATCATCTCCATATTGGTGATACAGAGTCCCAAATTACTCAAGGATAGCTCCACACATCAGGGTAGGTAGCTTTTTCTAATCATGAGGCCTGTTACAAAGCTAGATTTCAAGGAAACAAATATTAGAGTTGGTCAGTTAAAAATCAATCCAGAAAATTCATCAAGACTCAAAAACTTAGAGATTTCAATGTCAAAAAATCAACAATTCAAGATAATTAAATAATGTAGTCTTATAACAGAAACAAGAAAAACAGTTTCTTTCTTTAAAATCTTTTTATCACAACTCATGCTTTTAAATTCACAAAAATTATTTTTGGCCGAAGTGAAGAAAACATACAACAAAAACTTTAAACAATACAAATTCCCAAGACTTGCACTAAGAAATCAAATTTTACAAAATCAAGGGCTTTGGTGAAAATATCTGCAATTTGTTTGTCTGTTTCAACATATTCCAAAGTGATTGTTTTACTCTCAACCAGTTCTCTTATGAAATGATGACGAATGTCTATATGCTTTGTCCTAGAATATTGTACTGAGTTTTTTTAGATATTTATGGTACTTGTATTATCACAAAACACAGTCATAACATCTAAATCAAAGCCATAGTCAGCAAGCATCTGTTTTATCCAGATAAGTTGTGTACAATAACTTCCAACAGGAATGTACTCTGCCTCAGCAGTGGACAGGGAAATCGAATTCTGTTTCTTGCTATGCCAAGAAATCAGGTTGTTTCCAAGGTAAAAACAACCGTCATTAGTGCTCTTCCTGTCATATGCATTGCCTGCCCAATCTGGATCGCTATATCCTGCAAGATTTATGTTAGTATCCTTAGAATACCAAATCCCATAATCAGAAGTTCCACTCACATACCGAATGATTCTTTTCACAGCAGTAATATAGGATTCCTTAGGATTACTCTGGTATCTTGCACAAACACCAACACTGTAACATATGTCAGGCCTGCTAGCAGTAAGGTAAAGAAGACTACCTATCATGCTCCTGTACAATGTTGGATCAACACTTATCCTACTTTCATCTGTTGTCAACTTCAGTGTTGTGCTCATGGGGGTTCGAAAATGTTTGGCTTTTTCAAGTCCAGATTTGGACACAAGATTTTTGGCATACTTGGCTTGAGAAATGAAAATTCCATCCTCAAGTTGTTTGACCTGCAAACCTAAAAAATAAGTGAGCTCTCCAACCATGCTCATCTCAAATTCTTTCTACATTTGTTTAACAAATTCCTCCACTTTAGAGTTAGAAGTCGAGCCAAACACTATATCATCAACTTAGATTTGAGCAATGATTATCCCAGAATTAAACTATTTGATGAAAAGTGTTTTATCANATTTGTGTGATTGGGTCTAGGCACAAGTGTCCACACATCATTTCGAGAAAACTGTTCAAGTTCTTCTTGCATAGCTTTCACCCAAAATTCATCCATCAAAGCTTCCTTAGCATTCTTTGGTTCAATCAAGGAAGTAAAACATATATGCTGCACAAAATTCACATACCTTTTCCTTCTTTTAACCATGCTATCATCAACATTACCTATGATAAAGATCTGTCGGATGATTTTTCTTGACTCTTGTTAATGGTTCTTTTTGAATCGGATCAGTCAAGATATTAGAAGAAGCATTCTGATCCGATGTTCTTGCAAGGAATCTGTTACAACATTAGGAGCTGATGTTGCAACAGGATTGGGTATTTTTGCAATAGTCTGATCAGGTCTCTGTACAGCTTCATCAGTAAAGCTACAATTTCTATCTCCTTCGAGAATTTTGCAAAATCTTTGAAATCATCAGTAACAACATTGGTCGATTCCATAACAGTTTGAGTTCTCATGTTGTACACACGATAAGCTCTACTGTTATTAGAATAGCCGAGAAAGACCCCAGTGTCACTCTTAGAATCAAATTTGCGAAGATGCTCCCTATCATTTAAGACGTAACAAGCATATCCAAAAACATGAAAATGACCAAGGTTAGGTTTCTTACCTTTCCAAATTTCATAGGGAGTCTTTTTCGTACCTGGCCGAAGATAGACATGATTAATTGTGTAACATGCCGTGTTTAATGCTTTAGCCCACAGTCTTTTGGACAGTTTCTTGCTGTTTAACATGACTCTGGCTATTTCATGCAAGGTACGGTTCTTTCTCTCTATGACACCATTTTGTTCTGGTGTTTTAGGAGCAGAAAATTCATGTGCAATTCCATGTAAATTACAAAAATCAGTAAAAATAGTATTTTCAAATTCTTTTCCATGGTCACTTCGAATTCGAACTATTTTCCCAATATTGCAATTTTTTTCAACCTTGAGTTTTACACACAAATTTCTAAAAGCATCAAAAGTGTCTGATTTTTCTTTCAAGAAATCAACCCAAGTAAATCTAGAAAAATCATCCACACACACAAAAATATAATGTTTACCTGCAATACTTTCGACTTGCACTGGACCTATCAGATCCATGTGAAACAGTCCCATGACCTTTGATGTTGTAATGCTTTGGATCACTTTGTGTGTTGACTTCAACTATTTTCCATGTTGGCATGGTCCACACACACTAGGTGACTGATTGTCAAGTTTTGGCAAGCCACGAACAAGACCTGCACTTGCAATTCTTTTCAAAGTTTTAAAGTTTAAGTGCCCAAGTCTTTCATACCATAAATCAGTGTTATTATTAGTAACATTATGACATGTTTCTGATTGAACCAAAGTATAACAGTTGTCAACAGATTTATATCCTTTCAAAACACAATTTCCATTGTGATCCAAAATAAAACATTCATCAAGAGTAAAATTGACAAAAAGATTGCGGTCACAAATTTGACTTATGCTAATCAAATTAACTTTAAGTCCATCCACATGAAGCACATTTTTTAATCTTGGCATCCCATCAACGTTTAAAGTTCCTTTACCAAGAACTTTTCCCTTCACTCCATCTCCAAAAGTGACTTCTCCTCTTGTCACAGATTTGTAACTTGTCAAAATATCTTGATTACCTGTCATATGTCTAGAACAGCCACTATTAAAATACCAAGAGTTAGTAGTACACGTTCTTAAATATTTAAAAAGCAACAAAATATTTAACATCTGATTTCTTTACCCATACTTGTTTAGAGCTTGTTTGCAAATCAATTTTGGGCCTAGGTGTTTTTCTTTGAGATGGATAAACAAATGATTTGTTCAAATAATTATCCTCAAAAAAATTCATCATTGTAAAACATCTTGGTCGGATGTGACCTTTAACCCCACAAAAGTGGCAAACAGGGACAAACTTTCGGATCTTACCTCTCGGATTTGAATGAACAACGGCCTTACTAGTTGTTGCAACAAACCGTGAAATGGTTGCGACAAACTGTGAAGTTGTTGCAACAGATGCAATTGGTTTCACAAACACTATTTCAGAGTTAGATCTCATACCCTTGAAGCCCAATCCACTATTGTCTCCAGTGGATTTTCCAGTTGTCAGAATGTGATCTAACTTTCTAGTTCATGAACTCAACATTTTCACTCCTTTTTGAGTTCTTTCAAGTTCAATAGATAATTCTTTCAATTTTCTATCTTTTTCAGAAATGATAGAATTCAAACTTTGCACTTTTATTTCATATTCTTCTTTGGATTTCATAAGTGCAGTGTTATAACTTACCAAAAGGCGATTATCAGCACATAACTTTAACTATTGAGTGTACATTTTTTGATATGCCACTCGAATTGAATCCTCATCAGGTTCTGATTCATCACCATCTGAACCGACTTCAGTTGTAACATCATCTGATTTCACGGAATCTGTTGCAACATGACCTTCAGCAATAGACATGTTATGACAGACCGCTTCTGTTGCAACAGAATCTACATCTTTCTGCAACACAAACCGTGAGTCATAAAACAAGGAGGTAGTGAGAGCAACATTGCTCACCATATCTTCTTCTTTACTCCCATCAGATTCTTCATCACTCCAAGCAGTAGTCATGGCTTTTGATTTCCTTTTCATGGTGTTGGCACACTCTGATTGAATATGCCTATATCCCTCGTATTCCCTGCATTGAATACCCTTTTTATTTGAAGAATCAACAGATTTGGAAGAAGTCTTAACTTTCGTATTTTTGGTGGAAGAGGAATTAGTTTTTGAATTTTTGCCTACATTCTTCAGAAATTTCTTGAAATTTTTGGTGAGTAAGGCAAGTTCATCATCATCATTTTCCTCATTTGAGGGTTCCACGCTTTCTTGTGTTGTCTTGAAAGCAATTGATTTCTCCTTTCTCCTGCTTTTCAAATTCATTTTAAAAGCTCGTAGAGAACTCATCAAATCATCTACCTTCATTATGTCTAGAATTTTACTTTCTTCTATTGCAACGATCTTTGGTTGAAACTGATCTGGAAGAGTCCTGACAATCTTTCTAACTATTATAGATTCAGAGATCTTTTCATCAAGAGCAAAAGATTCGTTAGCAATATTACACAATTTAGTATAATATCCAGACAAAGTTTCATTTTCTTCCATACGTAATTCCTCAAATCTAGTAGTGAGAGAAGTGAGTTTATTACGCTTAACATCACCTGATCCTTCAAAGTTTGTTTGAAAGATTTCCAATGCCTCCTTTGCAGTTTCACATGAGGAGACCAGCTTGATTTGCTCTATATCACATCCATTAAAAATGGCGTGTAAAGCCTTGGTGTTGTAGCTGGCCAACAGATCATCTTGAGGGGACCAATCAATTTCTGGCTTCAATGAAATGGTTCGATCATCAGCTTTGATTGTAGGATGTGACCATCTAGCAAGAATCAATCTCCATGCTTTAATATCCAAAGCTCGAATGAACGCCCTCATCTTGGACTTCCAGTATGGATAATTGGTCCCGTTCAATAATGCTGGACGAGATATTGAACCTCCTTCATTCAAGATAGACATACTAACAAAATAGAACAGAAAACCCCAAAATCTCACTAATATTTAAGTGACTCTGCTCTGATACTAATTGAAAGATCTGCTTTGTTAAATACTACCAAATAATTAATTAATTGATTAAATTAATAATTAATTAATTATATTGTAACACGCGGATAAAATGTGTTGCAATAACGAGTACATATATTGTAACAGAATATAAACATTAAAGAAATAAACACAGAATGTTTTTAACGCGGTTCGGACCTCTCCTACTTCACGGGGCCACGCCCAGAGATTAAACAAATTAGTAAAGTATTAAGATTACAAACACCAATTGACTAATGCAATAAAAGACTCCCCCTTTTTAATTGCCGCAAAGTGTTGTAACAGCTCCACCAATCTTGTTTAGCGAGTCCCCTTGTCTTGTTGATCCTTCACACGTGAACTCCCTTCACTGGTCCAAATCTATCTCCTCCCGAAGAGGTGTTGCTCTTCTTCCCGAAGAACTAGATGCACTCAAACAAAGTACCTAGAAAACCCTAAAGTTCTCTAAGTCTCACAATGGCAATAGAACAAACTCTATGCCTTGTATAAAAGCTCTCTCAAATAGTATTTTCTCTCAAAATGAAGTGCATACCAATCCCTTGGACTTGGTGAGCTTTTATAGATGAATTTCCAGCCCCAATTTCATGCTTTCTTAGTGTGAAAAGGCTAAAAATAAGAAAGGAATGATTTGCCACAAAATTTGTTGTCATTCCTTATTTGGACAGTCTGAAATCTGTTGCAACAGCTTTTATGAATTGTCCCTAAAAGTGTCCAGGTGCATTGAGAGAAGTTCTCCACGATTTTGGCTCTGAAATTACTCTTTTATACCTATAAAATCTTTACTTAAAGACAAAGATTGATTTCACAATTAATTAGAGTCAATCAAAATCAAATAAGAAAACTTTCTATAAATAGCATAATCTATTGCAACAGATTTTGCCTGAAAATCCTGACAGCTCATAAAATTAATTACATTAATTTAATAAGAACATATTCTGCACCATAATGGATGAAATAATATCTTGATTCTGCTTATACACCTGTAAAAAATCATTATCCAATATTTTTTTCGATAAAGTGT
>JXTC01000086.1:893596-917087 GCA_002914845.1 Trema orientale | reverse complement strand
GACTTACTATTTTAGTTTTTTTATATAAGCCAGAATGAAGTTATTGTATCCTATTACTACTTGTCTATTATATTCGCACCTAGCAATTAGTGCAATTAGCATGAAGTCTTGTATTTAATCATATTTATATGTGATTTCTTGTTTCTTTGAGAGCAGATTTCATTTTAGTATAGAAGAAAAATCCTATTATCACTTCATTTTGTATGCGAAACTGTCATTAAATCATGAGTTTATTCTTAATTTGGTTTAGGAGTAAGTCCATGCCTATTTTGGCATTTTATATATTGATAGTATATTAGGAATGAGTCTAAAATACCAATTCATTTAGAGCTACATGCATGTTAATAAAATGAAATTGTCATTGGTAAAATAATAGGAACTCGTCAGTTGTACCTAGAGCAAGAAAAGCATTTTACAAGAAATACCTAAAAGCTCGAAATCGAAGTAAGTAACGTCACACCTGCAATGTAAGAAATTCTGTGTTTCTGTGAATCTATGAAATATGTGGATATAGAATTCGTGGATATGTGTACATATGCATTTATCATTCAGCTTTGCATGAGACATAAACACGTGGTGTATTTATATTGCCTGACGAGTATTGGTGAATAGGGTGTGGCGGGCCAGCGCCCAAATATGTGATATAGTTCCTTCGGGGACACTCTGGTTCCTTCGGGAACACTCTGGTCCTTTCAGGGACAATATGGTTCCTTCGGGAACACTCTGACGGCGGTATGGGGTGGACCTCTGCAATACACAGAGGGAGTTTAAGATGTATTTGGGACTCGAGACCTCCATACTGCTCATGATATGTTATATGTTCTCTAAGTGGCTCAGTATGCGATTCACGGTCTTGTCAGGCAATACAATATACACAGGGATCCCAATCATATGATTATCTGTCATCTGCCATGTACACTCTACATCTGCATGCGTCACTTACTGAGTTTTATACTCATAAATATTCTTACATTGCAGAGGATACTGCCCATATGTGAATTTAGAGGAGGAGCGCTGAATTTCTGACCGCGGCTTGTGTATATGAACATTTTGACGCTGTGGTTTCCTGATAAGCTATTTTTGAGTGTGTATATTTTGTATACTTTATGAGAGGCCCACTTTGTGAGGGTGTATATGTGTATATATTGGGGTACGTATAATTATGAGTGAACTTTTCTCTTTTCTTCCAGAAAGTTTTGAAAGTTTTAATTTTCCCTGATTTTATCAGTTTTAAGTCGAGTAGCGTCTCCTGATCTCATTAAATATTTAGACAAATATCCTTATGTACATGTGTGGGATCGGGGGATGTCACAGTTGGTATCAGAGCTTATGTTTTAAAATGATTCTGAAGACCGCTTATATACACACGTCGGGAAGGAAAGGAAGCGTCACTCCTCTGTAAGTGTTTAATATGCATCTGATATCTGTTATAATTTTTTTTTTATTTTATTTTATATTATTTGTATTCATATTCTGGTAATGAATATTATTGGCTATAAATGGAACTATGAATACTGGTTGTCAGGATATCACTATGGTAACTACTCGGGGTCAAGATAATATCGACATGGGTGCATCTTCTTCACAGAGTATTAATCCAGTTGAACAGTTGGCTTCTTTGATACAAAATATTTTGGAGCAACGTATGAGACAAGAAAATCAACCNTTTTATTTTATATTATTTGCATTCATATTCTGGTAATGAATATTATTGGCTATAAATGGAACTATGAATACTGGGTGTCAGGATATCACTATGGTAACTACTCGGGGTCAAGATAATATCGACAGGGGTGCATCTTCTTCACAGAGTATTAATCCAGTTGAACAGTTGGCTTCTTTGATACAAAATATTTCGGAGCAACATATGAGACAAGAAAATCAACCTAACCCTCCACCACCACCACCTCAACAGAGACAGGATACTAATGAGAGTGCTGGAGAGAGATTCAGAAAACTCCAACCTCCAACTTTTGATGGTGGTGTTGATCCAATTCGGGCAGAGCAGTGGATTAGAACCACTGAACGTATGCTGGCTTATGCCAAGATTCCTGATGCAGATAAGGTTCCTTGTGCTAGCTTCATGCTGAGACACCATGCTGAGTACTGGTGGGATACTATGAGCACTATTCACGATGTTACTACTATGACTTGAGAGAGGTTTAGAGAGTTGTTTTACGGGAAGTACTTTTTACAGACGCTATGAGAGCTAGCAGAAGGGTAGAGTTTGCCAATCTGAAACAGGATGAGATGTCTGTTGCAGAGTACATCCGCAAGTTTGATGAGTTATCACGATATGCTCCTCACATGGTCGCCACTAATGAGCTCAAGGTAGATCAGTTCATGCAAGGTCTGAGGAAGACTATTGTCAAAGATTTGAAATCAAGCGGAATTCGAGGTGTACCATTTGCTCAGATTGCAGACAGGGCATTGGATGCTGAATATGCAGAGAAAGATGTTTTGGATGAGGAAAAGATTAGGAGAGATAGACTGGCTAAAGAAATGCAAAGAGGTTTCAGACCTGGTTTTCAGGGAAATAAAGGAGGACAAACTTATGTTCAACATCCTCAGGACATAAAAAGGAAGGGAGCTCCAGCTCAACAGACCCGACCTGATCAGGGTAAGCATCCCAGGACTGATCAGGGGACTACCACTACTACGATACCATCTTGCCCATCATGTGGAAAGAATCATTCTGGAGAGTGTCGTAAGGGTGCAGGGTTATGCTACAAATGTGGTAAAAGTGGTCATTTTATTAAGAACTGCCCTGAAATGAGAAATGATCAGAAGAAATCTGGTGGAAGGCTATACGCTATGGCTGAGACAGATGTTGGAGACAAAACCCAGGCAGACCCATCTGTTATCACAGGTGAGATATTTATTTCTGGTATCATAACTCATGCATTAATAGATTCAGGATCCACGCATTCACATGCATCATTGACAATTGTGAGGAGATTGGGTCGTCCTGTAGATCAGATGAGTACTCCATTTGGTGCCACACTTCCCTCTGGAGAGATTATGTATTCAGATAAAATTTTGAGAGCTTGTCCTATTATAGTGGATGACAGAGAATTATTTGCGGACTTGATTGTGCTTGATATGAATGATTATGAGATTATTTTGGGTATGGATTGGCTATCGAAGTATTGTGCTAAGATTGATTGCAAAAAGAAGATTGTGACCTTTTATCCTCCAGATGCTGATCAATTTATACTTGTGGGTACTCAAAGTAAAACAAAGTTCCCTTTGATATCAGCTATGAAAGCTCAGAAATTGTTAGAAAAAGGTTATACGGGATACTTGGCTAGTGTTGTGGATACATCTATGGAGCAGAAATTGAGACCAGAAGATGTGTTAGTGGTGCAAGACTTTATGGATGTATTTCAAGAGGACTTGCCAGGTTTGCCACCTATAAGAGAAATTGACTTTGCTATTGAGTTGGTACCAGGTACTGCACCCATTTCTAAGACACCCTATCGGATGGCCCCAGTTGAGTTAAAAGAGTTGAAGATTCAGTTACAGGAATTACTAGACAAAGGATTTGTACGTCCTAGCTTTTCACCGTGGAGTGCGCCAGTTCTGTTTGTGAAAAAGAAAGATGGCACTTTGCGATTGTGCATTAACTACAGAGAACTTAATAAAGTGACTATCAGAAACAAGTATCCCCTACCTCGCATCGATGATTTGTTTGATCAACTACAGGGTGCTTCCGTATTTTCGAAGATTGATTTGAGGTCCGGTTACCATCAGTTAAGAGTCAGAGAAGAAGATATTCCGAAAACTACTTTTAGAACTCGGTATGGCCATTATGAATTTCTGGTGATGCCATTTGGCCTGACCAATGCTCCAGCAGCTTTTATGGACTTGATGAACAAGATATTTAAGGAATTCTTAGATAAGTTTGTTATTGTATTTATTGATAACATTTTAGTATACTCACGATCTAGAGAGGAGCATAAAGAGCATTTGAGAATCACGCTATAGATACTGAAAGAAAAGGAGTTGTATGCCAAATTCAAGAAATGCGAGTTCTGGTTAGAAAAAGTATCATTCCTTGGTCACGTTGTTTCTCAGGATGGGATTTCTGTTGACCCGACCAAAGTTGAGGCAGTTAATAATTGGTCTAGACCTACCAATGTAACAAAAGTCAGGAGTTTTCTAGGTCTGGCTGGTTATTACAGAAGGTTTGTTGAGGGATTCTCTAAGATAGCTATGCCACTTACACAGTTAACCAGAAAAAGTAATAAGTTCATGTGGACTGATGAGTGTGAAAGGAGTTTTCAGGAATTGAAGCAGAGATTAATATCAGCACCAGTCCTGACCATACCTTTAGGCACTGAGGGATTTGTTATATATAGTGATGCTTCGAAACAAGGTCTGGGATGCGTCCTCATGCAAAATGGGAAGGTTATTGCTTATGCTTCAAGACAGTTAAAGGATTATGAGCGCAATTATCCTACTCATGATATAGAACTGGCAGCAGTGGTATTTGCATTGAAGATTTGGTGACATTGTCTGTACGGTGTTCATTGTGAAATTTTTACTGATCACAAAAGTTTAAAGTATTTGTTCACTCAGAAGGAATTGAACATGAGACAAAGACGTTGGCTAGAATTGGTAAAAGACTATGATTGCAACATCAGTTATCATCCAGGAAAAGCCAATGTTGTGGCGGATGCACTCAGCAGAAAATCATCTGGTAGTCTGGCAGCTTTACATGAACTAGAGAAAACTTTGCAGGAAGATTTATGCAGATCAGGCATTGAGTTGATCACTGGTAAATTATGTGCTATGACATTGGAGTCCACTCTATTAGATAGGATTTTACAAGGCCAGAAGGGAGATCCTGAATTGATTGGATGTAAAGAATTAGTGGAGGCAGGAAAAGAGTCAGATTTCAGTATTTCTACTGAAGGAGTAATCAGATTCCAGGGTAGACTTTGTGTACCAGATGACAGAGCTATCCAGGAAGAAATTCTAGTTGAAGCACATAATACTCCATATTCAGTCCATCCAGGTACTACTAAAATGTACAATGATTTGAAATCTCTTTACTGGTGGACAGGAATGAAGAAAGACATTTTCAAATTTGTGGAACATTGGCTAATATGTCAGCAGATTAAGGCTGAGCACAAGAGACCGGCAGGAGAGCTGCAACCACTTCCGTTACCTGAGTGGAAGTGGGAGGAGATCGCCATGGATTTTGTAGTTGGGTTACCAAAAACAGTATCTCGTCAAGATGCAATTTGGGCTATAATTGATAGATACACTAAGGTAGCTCACTTTATTCCAGTTTCTATGACCTACTCCATAGACAAACTTGCTGCATTATATATTAAGGAGATAGTTAGACTTCATGGAATTCCAGTTGCTATAATCTCAGATAGAGATGCCAGATTTACTTCAAAGTTTTGGGAAAGTGTACAACGAGCTTTGGGAACTAAATTGAAATTTAGTACTGCATTTCATCCTCAGACAGATGGTCAAGCTGAGAGGACTATTCAGATATTAGAGGATATGCTCAGAGCTTGTGTCATGAATTTCCAGGGGTCATGGAACAATTACCTACCACTGATTGAGTTCTCCT
Organism: Trema orientale; assembly: GCA_002914845.1. Taxonomy (NCBI): domain Eukaryota; kingdom Viridiplantae; phylum Streptophyta; class Magnoliopsida; order Rosales; family Cannabaceae; genus Trema; species Trema orientale. The sequence goes on along the minus strand of JXTC01000086.1, from coordinate 911,497 downwards.
ATAATAACAGCTTTCAAGCTACGATTAGTGTTGCACCTTATGAGATGTTGTATAGCAGAAAATGCAGATCTCCAGTTCATTGGGATGAGGTTGGAGAATGACGTTATTTGGGTCCCGATATTGTAAGAGATACAGCTGAAGCAGTTGAAAAAATTAGAAAACGTATGATAGCAGCTCAAAGTAGACAGAAGTTTTACGCAGATCCAGAACGTCGACCTTTACATTTTTCTGTTGGTGATAAAGTATTTCTCAAAGTGGCCCCTATGAAAGGTGTAATGAGATTTGGAAAGAAAGGAAAGTTGAGCCCGAGATTTATTGGTCCTTATGAGATCCTCGAGAAAGTAGGAAATGTCGCCTATAGGCTTGCGTTGCCCCCAGAATTATCAAGTGTGTACAATGTCTTCCATGTTTCTATGCTGAGAAAATATGTATCAGATCCATCCCATGTCCTTAGCCAGGAACCGATTGAACTAGATCCAAAATTAACCTATGAGGAGCGTCCGGTTCAGATTTTAGACAGAAAGGAGAAAGAATTAAGAAACAAAAAGATCCCTTTGGTGAAAATTTTGTGGCGAAACCATTCTGTAGAGGAGGCAACATGGGAGCGAGAAGATGAAATGAGAAATCAACATCCGGAATTGTTTGGTAAGTTAATTTCGAGGACGAAATTTTTTTCTAGGAGGGAAGGATTGTGATATCCTAAATTTTGTACGACACTCAGCTCCATACAGAATTAAATAATCAATAATAACATGACCCTGCATATTTATATCAAATTTATTTGTGCATTCTTAGTTCGATATAAATTGTTAAAAAAAAATAATAATAATACCAATTAAGAATCTTGAATAATTGTTATAATTTTCTTATTATTAATAACCTTTACTCTCTAAGAAATTTTTGCAGTAAAATGCTCTTTGGTACAAATTGACTTGTATTAAGTCAAATATTATAACGTTATATACTTGCATCATGTTATGGATTAGTGTTATTTTATTTCTTTTCGTACCCGGTTAAGATGAATTTGAATTAACGATAATTAATTAATTTAAATTGATCAACTATACTTTTAGCAATGTGTGATCTGGTTGCAATATTAAAATTTATGATACTTAGACAAAAAAAAAAAAAGAACTATATATATAATAATAATAATAATGACCGACTTATTCGAGTCGGTACTTGAGCTTTGGTATTAAAGAGCATCTTATCCATATATCAGATATTCACTTTCTCTAGCTACTATTACGAACACCACCTTCTAAACTTTTCTCTTTTCCTTCCTTTACTTCTTAATCATATGAGCTAGTATTAATTATTCTATTAAGAAGAGGATTGTATATTGTTTGAACTTTTAGACACGTTAAAGGTATTTCTTTCCTATTTTATAGCATTTGTAGCAACTAGATATGCACTTTTAGCACCTGGGTAATTAAATTATTTGTATTAGTATACTTTTGAATATATCATATAGTACGATATGTGGAATTTTTGGAAGCTTAGGTTGTACATGTATATTAGTTATTTTTATCTGAGTCTCTTAATTTTGAATTTGTGATTTATGAAAGTTGGATTTGTTATTATATAATTGAATGACGTTAGTGGAGGTCATATTTAATTACTACTTCCTATATTAAGTGGAAGGAATCAGTGAAGGGTGTAGTTGATTTGGATTTAAAAAATAAAAAAAAAAAAGACGTGAATAAATTATTCTCTTGATTTGAAGTCTTGGAATGTGTTCATCATCAAAGTACATAGACTTACTATTTTAGTTTTTTTATATAAGCCAGAATGAAGTTATTGTATCCTATTACTACTTGTCTATTATATTCGCACCTAGCAATTAGTGCAATTAGCATGAAGTCTTGTATTTAATCATATTTATGTGTGATTTCTTGTTTCTTTGAGAGCAGATTTCATTTTATTATAGAAGAAAAATCCTATTATCACTTCATTTTGTATGCGAAACTGTCATTAAATCATGAGTTTATTCTTAATTTGGTTTAGGAGTAAGTCCATGCCTATTTTGGCATTTTATATATTGATAGTATATTAGGAATGAGTCTAAAATACCAATTCATTTAGAGCTACATGCATGTTAATAAAATGAAATTGTCATTGGTAAAATAATAGGAACTCGTCAGTTGTACCTAGAGCAAGAAGAGCATTTTAAAAGAAATACCTAAAAGCTCGAAATCGAAGTAAGTAACGTCACACCTGCAATGTAAGAAATTCTGTGTTTCTGTGAATCTATGAAATATGTGGATATGGAATTCGTGGATATGTGTACATATGCATTTATCATTCAGCTTTGCATGAGACATAAACACGTGGTGTATTTATATTGCCTGACGAGTATCGGTGAATAGGGTGTGGCGGGCCAGCGCCCAAATATGTGATATAGTTCCTTCGGGGACACTCTGGTTCCTTCGGGAACACTCTGGTCCTTTCAGGGACAATATAGTTCCTTCGGGAACACTCTGACGGCGGTATGGGGTGGACCTCTGCAGTACACAGAGGGGGTTTAAGATGTATTTGGGACTCGAGACCTCCATAATACTCATGATATGTTATATGTTCTCTAAGTGGCTCAGTATACGATTCACGGTCTTGTCAGGCAATACAATATACACAGGGATCCCAATCATATGATTATCTGTCATCTGCCATGTACACTCTACATCTGCATGCGTCACTTACTGAGTTTTATACTCATAAATATTCTTACATTGCAGAGGATACTGCCCATATGTGAATTTAGAGGAGGAGCGCTGAATTTCTGACCGCGGCTTGTGTATGTGAGCATTTTGACGCTGTGGTTTCCTGATAAGCTATTTTTGAGTGTGTATATTTTGTATACTTTATGAGAGGCCCACTTTGTGAGGGTGTATATGTGTATATATTGGGGTACGTATAATTATGAGTGAACTTTTCTCTTTTCTTCCAGAAAGTTTTAAAAGTTTTAATTTTCCTTGATTTTATCAGTTTTAAGTCGAGTAGCGTCTCCCGATCTCATTAAATATTTAGACAAATATCCTTACATACATGTGTGGGATCGGGGGATGTCACATGAAGGACCAGCACCACGTCTTGTAGTACGAACAGCAGGTCTAAGCAGCAGCCTGGCCTGGGAAGAAACCCCATGAACATTATCACATCCAGTAACATTAGCTGAGGATGTGTAACCAGGTTTAGAAACAATCGGCCCAATTCCCTAGGCTCAAGGGAGGCAACCTGCCTTAACCCTAAAACATCCCCCTGCATAACCCTAGGGGATTGACCATCGGCTCCAACCCTAGCCGCCTCCCCTCTCATCCCTTCATCCCTAGACGAGAGATCCTTTCCAAGAAAGGCAGCCATAATCGGCCCAGGCAGAGGGTTAACAGCCCTAGTTGGCTCTCCAACTAACCCACGAGCACCTTGCCATTGATTAGAAGTAACCCTACAACCTGCCATCCCATGAGCACCTTGTATCTCCAACCCATGAGCACCTCTATCTTCCATGAGTAAAACCTGATCAAAATTTGAACCTTTCTTTAACAAAGACCCCTCAAGCAAATCACCATTGTTGTCCGATTATTGTTGCCCATCAGCAGCCGTCTCGAACTCCATATTTGGATTTAAAGAATCTTTATCAGAATCATCACTAAGGACTGAATTGACATGAGATTTCAATTTAAAATTGTTAAAAGCATAACCAGAAAGCAAATAAGAAGTCGTGTAACGATCTAATTTAGAAGACATGAGTGAAAATCGAAGAAGAGATTTCCGTTTGGAAGGTCCCTCGGAAAAAACCTAGTAGAGAAAACCCCAGCAGAGAAAACGCATCCTTGGTCTCTTGGCACCTTCGCCTTTGCTAGTACCTTGAGATACTAGGTAAGTTTTGGGCAACAAAGTCCTTGTTTTGAACTCTCTCTAAAGAGAATGACCAAAATTGACCGAAAATTGCCATTTGGGAAAACTAGGTGCTAGACACAGCGAAATGAGTTCTAGGCCAACAAATGCTCTTTATTTGGTACCTTGACATATTAGGTAAGTTTCAGGCAACAAACTCCTTGTTTTGAACTCTTTCCAAAGAGAATGACCAAAATTGACCGAAAATTGCCATTTGGTAAAACTAGGTGCTAGATACAACGAAATGAGTTCTAGACCAACAAGTACTCTTTATTTGGTACATTGACATATTAGGTAAGTTTCGGGCAATAAACTCCTTGTTTCGAACTCTCTCCAAAGAGAATGACCAAAATTGACCAAAAATTGCCATTTGGGAAAACGTAGTGCTAGATACAATGAAATGAGTTCTAGACCAACAAATACTCTTTATTTGGTACGTTGAGATATTAGGTAAGTTTCGGATAACAAACTCCTTGTTTTGAACTCTCTCCAAAGAGAATGACCAAAATTGACCGAAAATTGCCATTTGGGAAAACTAAGTGCTAGTTACAACGAAATGAGTTCTAGACCAAAAAATAATCATTATTTGGAACCTTGAGACGTTAGGTAAGTTTTGGGCAACAAACTCCTTGTTTTGAACTCTCCCCAAAGAGAATGACCAAAATTACCATTTGGAAAAACTAGGTGCTAGATATAACGAAATGAGTTATGGGCCAACGAATACACTTTATTTGATACCTTGACATATTAGGTAAGTTTCGGGCAACGAACTCCTTGTTTTGAACTCTCTCCAAAGAGAATTACCAAAATTGACCGAAAATTATCATTTGGGAAAACTAGGTGCTAGATACAACGAAATGAGTTCTAGACCAAAAAAATACTCTTTATTTGGTACCTTGACATATTAGGTAAGTTTCGGGCAAGAAACTCCTTGTTTTGAACTCTCTCCAAAGAGAATGACCAAAATTGACCAAAAATTGCCATTTGGGAAAAATAGGTTCTAGATACACCAAATTGAGTTCTAGACCAACTAATACTCTTTATTTGGTACCTTGAGATATTAGGCAAGTTTTGGGCAATAAACTCCTTGTTTTGAACTCTCTCCAAAGAGAATGACCAAAATTAATCGAAAATTGCCATTTGGGAAAACAAGGTGCTAGATGCAACGAAATGAGTTCTAGACCAACAAATACTCTTTATTTGGTACCCTGAGACATTTTTTTTTTAATAAAACCTAGGGAAAAACACTTAGAAATTTGTAAAAGCAGAAAACTAAGTGGCCCCCTTGAGATTTATTAAATATAAAGAAAAATAATTGTACAAGGGTCAACCATCCTCGAACAGAGGACAAACAAAGAAACAATAGAAAAATGAAAAACACTAAGAGGAGCCATATAGTTTTGCCTAAACAAAACTATTGTCTTAACCACCCAACAATGCCTCAGTAAAAAAATTTTTTTGTATAAAACCCAATGGGAAAAACCACAAAAAGGAAAAAGAGCACATTATTTTACAAAATGGGAAGTTAACAGAAACGAAAATTACAATGTCCAGAACAATCCTTTTTAATCTTCTCATCAATGAATGACGGAGCCGAATGCCACCAAGTTGGAGCTTGAATGCTTGTAGCTCTAGAAGCTAAAATATCTGCAACAGTATTCCCTTCTCGATAGATATGAGAAACGTGAAAGTTCATTTGAGAAATAAGTTGAAGACAACGTGTCTAAGAAGGTTTCCAGCGCCAAGGAATAGACAAAGAATGAGTTTTTACAGCTAGGACCAGGTAAGTAGAATCACTCTCCAACCAAATATTCCTCCAACCAAAATTCCATGCATAAGAAATAGCATGGACAGCTGTAGCTAACTCAGCTTCAAAGGCATAAGCTTTACCTAAAGGAATTGCAAAACCACCTTTGAAGAAACCCCTTGAAGTTTGGAAAACACCGCCACATCCTGCTAAACCCGGAGAACCATAAGCTGCTCCATCTGTATTAACTTTGAGCCAACCTGAAGGGGGAAGCTGCCAACGAACTTCAATGATCCTAGGAGCCTTAGGAGGCTTAAGATTAACATGAAGACATTTCAGGATAGCTAGTTCCTCCACCGTATTATGCATTGTACCTGATCCAATCAAATTGGACTCACTAACTGCACGCCAAACCCAAGCAATAGCAGAATGAATGTTAGGATTTTCATTGTCAAAAATCAACTTATTACGAAATCTCCAAATAACCCATGTGGCAGAAACAATTGCGGATCTATAGAGTTGTGAAACTTGGCTACTAAAATTGGCTTCCAAAGTGTCCAGCCAAAGATCAATAGCCGAGCCATCCAGACGTATATGCCGCATGAAGGCAGAAGAGACAGCCCCCCAAATACTACGAGCAAAAGAGTAAGAAATAAATAAATGATCTGTAGTTTCCTCGTGCTCAAAACAAAATCGACAACAAGAGGACATTGTAAAGCCTCTTCGCATGGGGTTCGCCTCTGTTGGAAGTTTGTCTTAAATTAATCTCCAAAAAAACATAGACCGAGAAGGAGGAATGAAGCTAGCCCAGAACTTATCACCCCATCTTTCTTTAATAAAAGGACCAGCCAGGGACAAATAAGCATCTGCACATGTAATCTGACCTGAAGGGGAATGGCACCATATAAAAGTATCCTTATCATAAAAATCAACATTCCTAATCTCCTTAGCAAGTTGCGGAAAGTTATTTATAAAAGAGTCCGGTAAAGACCAAACCGCATTTTCAGACACATCCCCAATAACAGAATCAAAAGCAGGCTCCAGAGAAGCATTGTAATCAATCACATCAACTAAAGGAGAACCAAGCCAGTTATCTGTCCAGAAAAGGACCTTAGAGTTAATACCTAGTGCCTATATCGACTTATCAACAATTGGTTGAATAAAGGCTTTAAACCACACCAAATAAAAGACTTCCAAAATCTGCGAATAGAGAAACCAGTGGAGAGAAAACGACTTCGTAAGAACTTAAAGACCAATCTCCATTCTGGTCAAGAAACTCAGGGATCTAAAATGTGAATTAAAGGTGTGGAATTGGCAAGTTTTTGGTGATCTTAAACTAAATATTACTAAAGCTACTGAGAAAGTCTTGTCTATTCAAGAACAGCTCGTTACCGAGGGTCCTTCTGATTCACTTCTTTTTAAAGAAATTGAAGCTCTTTCTTCTTTGGACACTTTCTTGTCCCAGGAAGAAACTTATCTTCGCGAGCAAAGTAGAATCAAATGGCTTAAGGAGGGGGACAGAAACTCTTCCTTTTTCCATAACATGGTGAAACGTAGACGTACAAAAAATGTTTTGAGTCATATGCAAATTGGGGACGATGTTGTGGATGATATTGATTTGATTTCCTCTCATATCCAGCAATTCTACAAGGACTTGTTCACCGAACACTGTAATAGAGTTGTTGATTATTCTGTTGTTCAGGATATTATTCAAAATTTGGTTACACTTTCAGATAATATGGAGCTATGTCGTATTCCTACTGAAGAGGAAATTCGGTTGACCGTTTTTAACATGGATGCCTCTAGTGCCCCAGGTCCTGATGGCTATTCTAGCAAGTTCTTCCGTCATTATTGGGATATAGTGAGTTCAGATGTAGTTTCGGTTGTCCGACATTTCTTTCTTGCTGGTAACTTAACACCTGGTCTTAATTCTAAGTTTTTGGTGTTAATTCCTAAGGTGGATAATCCTCTTACCATTGATCAGTACCGACCGATTGTATTGGGTAATTTTCTTTACAAGCTGATTATGAAAATAATAGCTGATCGTTTGGGCCGTGTTTGCTCTCGTATTATTTCTCCCCACTAGTTTGGTTTTGTCCCTGGTAGGAATATTCAGGATTGTATTGTTAGTGCTTCAGAATGTTATAACTGTCTTCACAAGGTTAGTTTTGGAGGCAATCTTGCAATGAAATTGGATATCAGGAAAGCTTTTGATACTATGCGATGGGATTTCATAAAGGCTGTTTTATTATGTTTCGGCTTCAGAGACAATTTTGTCACTTGGATTGAAACGATCTTTCTTTCTGCTTGCCTATCTATTTTGATTAATGGTTCTCCTTATGGGTATTTTTCCTGTTCCAGAGGAGTTCGTCAGGGTGATCCTCTTTCACTGCTTCTCTTTGTTCTTGCAGAAGATTACTTAAGTCGGTATCTCACTTGCTTGATTGAAAATGGAGATCTGGTCCCAATGACTTCTACTAGACATCACAAGGCCCCAGTTCATTATCTCTTTGCGGATGATGTACTTTTTTTTTGCACGAGCTTCAAGGTCTAATGTCAACGTTATTCTTAATGCCCTCAGATGATATGAAGATTTGTCGGGTCAACAGATTAATTACAACAAGTCTTTCATATATTTTGGGAATGTTATTTCCCCTGCTAGAGTATCAGAATTTCTAACTCAAACTGGAATGAGAAGGGGTGGTTCTATTTTAACCTATCTTGGTGTTTCCTTATTTGCTGGCTCGCCTAAAAGAGCTCATTTTCAACCAATTCTGGATAAGATCTACAATAACTTTGAGAACTAGAAAGGTATGAGTCTCTCTATGGCAGGTAGAGTGAGTCTGGTTAATTCAGTTATTATGGGACAACTATCTTATTCTTTTCAAGTGTATCGTTGGCGAATTAGTCTTTTGAAGGATTTGATTTCTGTGATAAGGAATTTCTTGTAGTCTGGCTCAGTCAAAGAAACTAAACCCGTCATTGTCTCCTGGCGGATGTGTTGTAAGCCAAAAGAGGAGTGTGGCCTTGGTCTTCGAGATCCTCATCTTCTCAACTCTGCACTTTTAAAGAAACTCTCTTGGAGTTTGTTGACTGATGATTCCCTGAAAGCGAAATGGCCTTTGACCTGTTGTAACATTGTTTGAAGAAGACAATAATAAAGGATGATGGTCGGAATGCGAGCAAGGTAAGCAAATAGTTGAGACTTGATTCCACTGTTCAAGAAAATTTTGACTACAAAAGGCTCTTGCCAATCGCGACATAACAATCTTACCATTCCGAGTACCCCTCCAAGTATAAAAAGGACCCTTCGAGTCAATATCTAATAAGCTACAAAGAGTAACACCAGCTCGGAAATCTTCACAAGATCTTCTCTCTATAATGCCCGTTGTCTCATGAGCACCCATGACCGCATTGAAATCACCAACAACCAACCAAATATTAACAATATGCAAAGAAGATAAAGAATCCCATAAGTCTTGTCTAACAAAATAATCACAGCTAGCATAGACAAAACTCACAAAGAACAAGGTACCAGTGAAAAGAAAAGAAATAGAAACATGCTGAGAATGAGAGGCAATAACCTGGTAATTGGAAATCGTCGAAGTGGAAAAAACCCATAAAGAGGGAATGGGTTTATCATTTTGTGCAACTAGGTGAAGACCCAATGAACTACAGAAACGAGCAGATATGGAATTAAAGGAACATAACGGTTCAGCTAAACAAAGAAAATCAGGTTTGTGATGGAGACATAAGTCTTTTAACGACCTCTGAATTCCAGGGTTAGAAATACCCCGGCAATTCAAGTAAAGCACCCTCGAAATGAGTTCTAGACCAACAAATACTATTTATTTGGTACCTTGAGACATTAGGTAAGTTTCGGGCAACAAACTCCTTGTTTTAAACTCTCTAAAAAGAGAATGAACAAAATCGACCGAAAATTGCCAATTGGGAAAACGAGAGACTAGATACAACGAAATGAGTTCTGGAATAACAAATACTCTTTAATTGGTACTTTGAGATATTAGGTAAGTTTGGAGTAACAAACTCCTTGTTTGGAACTCATCCCAAAGAGAATGACAAAAATTCACTGAAAATTGCCAATGGGGAAAACTAGGTGCTAGATATAACGAAATGAGTTCTAGACCAACAAATACTCTTTATTTTGTAATTTGAGAGATTAGGCAAGTTTGGAGCCATAAACTCCTTGTTTGGAACTGTTCCCAAAGAGAATGACCAAAATTAACCGAAAATTGCCAATTAGGAAAACTAGGTGCTAAATACAACGGAATAAGTTCTAGACCAACAAATACTCTTTTATTTGGTACTTTGAGGTATTAGGTATGTTTCGAGCCACATACTCCTTGTTTGGAACTCTTCCCAGAGAGAAAGACTAAAATTGACTGAAAATTGCCAATTGGGAAAACTAGGTGCTAGATACAACGAAATGAGTTTTAGACCAATAAGTACTCTTTATTTGGTACCTTGAGATATTATATATGTTTTGGGCAACAAACTCGTTTTGAACTCTCTCCAAAGAGAATGATCAAAATTAACCAAAAATTGCCAATTGGGAAGACTAGGTGCTAGATACAACGAAATGAGTTCTAGACCAACAAATACTCGTAATTTGGTATCCTGAGAAATTAGACAAGTTTCGGGCAACAAACTCCATATTTTGGACTCTCTAGAAAGAGAATGACCAAAAGTGACCAAAAATTGCCAATTGGAAAAACTAGGTGCTAGATAAAACGAAATGAGTTCTGGACTAACAAATACTCTTTAATTGGTACTTTGAGATATTAGGTAAGTTTGGAGAAACAAACTCTTTGTTTGGAACTCTTCCCAAAGAAAATGACCAAAGTTGACCAAAAATTGCCAATTGAGAAATCTAGGTGCTAGATAAAACGAAATGAGTTATAGACCGACAAGTACTCTTTATTTGGTACTTTGTGATATTAGGTAAGTTTGGAGCAACAAACTCCTTGTTTGGAACTCTTCCCAAAGAGAATGGCCAAAATTGACTGAAAATTGTCAATTGGGAAAACTAGATGCTAGATACAACGAAATGAGTTCTAGACCAACAAATACTCTTTATTTGGTACTTTGAGTTATTAGGTAAGTTTGTAGCAACAAACTCTTTGTTTGCAACTCTTCCCAAAGAGAATGACCAAAATTGACCGAAAATTGCGAATTGGGAAAACTAGGTGTTAGATACAACGGAATGAGTTCTAGGCCAGCAAATACTTTTTATTTGGTACCTTGAGATATTATGTACGTTTCGGGCAAGAAACTCCTTATTTTGAACTCTCTCCAAAGAGAATGACCAAAATTGACCGAAAATTATCAATTGGGAAAACTAGGTTCTAGATACAACGAAATGAGTTCTAGACCAACAAATGCTCTTTATTTGGTACCTTGAGATATTAAGAAAATTTTGGGCAACAAACTCTTTGTTTTGAACTCTCTAAAAGGAGAATGACCAAAATTGACCGAAATTCGCCAATTGGGGAAACTAGGTGCTAGGTACAACGAAATGAGTTCTAGACCAACAAATACTCCTTATTTGGTACTTTGAGATATTACGTAAGTTTGGAGCAACAAACTCTTTGTTTGGAACTCTTCCCAATGAGAATAACCAAAATTGACCGAAAATTGCCAATTGGGAAAACAAGGTGCTAGATACAACGAAATGAGTTCTAGACCAACAAATACTCTTTATTTGGTACTTTGAGATATTAGGTAAATTTGGGGCAACAAATTCTTTGTTTGGAACTCTTCCCAAAGAGAATGTCCAAAATTGACCAAAAATTGCCAATTGGGAAAACTCGGTGCTAGATACAACGAAATGAGTTCTAGACCAACAAATACTCTTTACTTGGTACTTTGAGATATTAGATATGTTTGGAGCAACAAACTCCTTGTTTGGAACTCTTCCGAAAGAGAATGACCAAAATTGAACGAAAATTACCAATTGTCCAAACTAGGTGCTTGATGCAACAAAATGAGTTCTTGAACAACAAATACTCTTTATTTGGTACCTTGAGATATTAGGTAAGTTTTGGGCAGCAAACTGCATGTTTCGAACTCTCTCGAAAGAGAATGAGCAAAATTGACCGAAAATTACCAATTGGGAAAGCTAGGTGCTAAATACAACGAAATGAGTTCTAGACCAACAAATACTCCTTACTAGGTACTTTTAGATGTTAGGTAAGTTTGGAGCAACATACTCTTTGATACGAACTCTGCCAACTGTGACGAAACCCGAAACAGGGATGATGCCTAGGACCGTTCTACAATCCGATTCGGATGGAAAACCTTGACCCAACACCTATAAAGAGATGTGAACCTTGGTATAAATGAAGACACCACAATCATGGATGGAAAACTCGACTGATAAGTCAAAGGATGAACGCCACAGAGAAATCTGATAAGTTCGAATAAGTTCTCAAAGAACCAAAGAGAAATTGCTCTCAATTTTAATAAATTGTAATATGATTTTATTGAATGAAAAGTGTACAATATATAGGCCAAGGGCCACGAAAATTTCAGCCATAAAATACCCAAAAACATCTAAGGCAACTAACCCAAAATCAGAAAAGGAAAGTAGGAAGATAACCTTGAAAACTAAGCTGAATTCATCCCTAAATATATGGTAGGTAAATCTGATTTTAATCCCTTAATTTTTAGCCTATTACACGCCACTTAAAAGGAAATAAGCAAATAAATCATTTTGGAAAACTTCCTAAAATAACCAAAATAGGAAAGTAAGCTTTTACAAATCATTTTGAATCAAGCTTGTAATGGGCTTAGAAATTCATTCATCTCCTTCAATGGGCCTCCACGTGTATGCCTGAGCCCAAATATCTTGAATCAGCCCACTTAATGTATTTTTGAATCTCTTTACACGTGTCCTTGTAACTAGACCAATAGAAACTTGAATAGGATTCGCTTTCCAAGCTCTTGTGCATGCCATATTCTCATCACTCTTTGTTTAGAACTCTTCCCAATGAGAATAACCAAAATTGACCGAAAATTACCAATTGGGAAAACTAGGTGCTAGATACAACGAAATGAGTTCTAGACCAACAAAAACACTTTATTTGGTAATTTGAGATATTAGGTAAGTTTGGAGCAACAAACTCCTTGTTTGGAACTCTTCCCAAAGTGAACGACCAAAATTTACCGAAAATTGCCAATTGGAAAAACTAGGTGCTAGATATAACGAAATGCGTTCTAGACCAACAAATACTCTTTATTTGGTACCTTGAGATGTTAGGTAAGTTTCAGGCAACAAACTCCTTGTTTTGAAATCTCTAAGAAGAGAATGACCAAAGTTGACCGAAAATTGCCAATTGGGAAAACCAGGTGCTAGATACAACAAAATGAGTTCTAGACAAACAAATACTCTTTAATTGGTACTTTGAGATATTAGTTAAGTTTGGAGCAACAAACTTTTTGTTTGGAACTCTTCCCAAAGAGAATGACCAAAATTGACCGAAAATTACCAATTGGGAAAACACAGTGCTAGATAAAAGGAAATGAGTTCTAGACCAACAAATACTCTTTATTTGGAACTTTTTGAAATTAGATAAGTTTGGATCAATAAACTAGTTGTTTGGAACTTTTCCCAAAGAGAATGGCCACAACTGACTGGAAATTGCCAATTGGGAAAAGTAGGCACTGGATACAATGAAATGAGTTCTAGACTAACAAATACCCTTTATTTGGTACCTTGAGAGATTAAGGTACTCTTTATTTGGTACCTTGAGAGATTAAAGACTAACAAATACTCTTTATTTGGTACCCTGAGAGATTAAGTAAGTTTCGGGTAACAAACTCCTTATTTTGAATTCTCTAAGAAGAGAATGACCAAAATTGACCGAAAATTGCCAATTGGGAAAACTAGGTGCTAGATACAACGAAATGAGTTCTGGACCAACAAATGCTCTTTAAATGGTACTTTGAGATATTCGTTATGCTTGGAGCAACAAACTCTTTGTTTGGAACTCTTCCCAAAGAGAATGACCAAAATTGACCGAAAATTACCAATTGGGAAAACACGGTGCCAGATAAAAGGAAATGAGTTCTGGACAAACAAATACTCTTTATTTGGTACTTTGTGATATTAGGCAAGTTTGGATCAACAAACTCCTTGTTTGGAACTCTTCCCAAAGAGAATGGCCAAAATTGACCGAAAATTATCAATTAGAAAAACTAGGTGCTAGATACAACGAAATGAGTTCCAGACCAACAAATACTCTTTACTTGGTACTTTAAGATATTAGATAAGTTTGGAGCAACAAACTCCTTGTTTAGAACTCTTCCCAAAGAGAATAACAAAAATTGACCAAAAATTACCAATTGGCCAAACTAGGTGCTAGATGCAACGAAATGAGTTCTAGACCGACAAATACTCTTTATTTGGTACCTTGAGATATTAGTTAAGTTTGGAGCAACAAACTTTTTGTTTGGAACTCTTCCCAAAGAGAATGACCAAAATTAACCGACAATTACCAATTTGGAAAACACGGTGCTAGATAAAAGGAAATGAGTTCTGGACCAACAAATACTCTTTATATGGTACTTTGTGATATTAGGTAAGTTTGGATCAACAAACTCCTTGTTTGGAACTTTTCCCAAAGAGAATGGCCAAAATTGACCGAAAATTACCAATTGGGAAAACTAGGTGCTAGATACAACGAAATGAGTTCTAGACCAACAAATACTCTTTACTTGGTACTTTGAGATATTAGATAAGTTTGGAGCAACAAACTCCTTGTTTGGAACTCTTCCCAAAGAGAATGACAAAAATTGACCGAAAATTACAAATTGGCCAAACTAGGTGCTTGATGCGATGAAATGAGTTCTAGACCGATAAATACTCTTTATTTGGTACCTTGAGATATTAGGTAAGTTTCGGGTAACGAACTCCTTGTTTTGAACTCTCTAAGAGGAGAATGACAAAAATTGACCAAAAATTGCCAATTAGGAAAACTAGGTGCTAGATACAACGAAATGAGTTCTAGACCAGTGAATGCTCTTTATTTGGTACCTTGAGATATTAGATAAGTTTGGAGCAACAAACTCGTTGTTTGAACTCTCTCCAAAGAGAGTAACCAAAATTAACCGAAAATTGCCAATTAGGAAAACTAGATGCTAGATAAAACGAAATTAGTTCTAGACCAACAAATACTCTTTACTTGGTTCCTTTAAATATTAGGTAAGTTTCAGGCAACAAACTCCTCGTTTGGAACTCTCTAAAAAGAGAATGACCAAAATTTGAACGAAAATTGCCAATTGGGAAAGCTAGGTACTAGATAAAACAAAATGAGTTCTAGACCAATAAATACTCCATTTTTGGTACTTTGAGATATTAGGTAAGTTTGGTGCAACAAACTCTTTGTTTGGAAGTCTTCCCAAAGAGAATAACCAAAACTGACCGAAAATTGCCAATTGGGAAAAGTGGGTGCTAGATACAACGAAATGAGTTCTAAACCAACAAATACTCTTTATTTGGTACTTTGAGATATTAGGTAAGTTTGGAGCAACAAACTCTTTGTTTGGAACTCTCTAAAAAGAGAAAGACAAAAATTGACCGAAAATTACCAATTGGGAAAACTTGGTGCTAGATACAGCGAAATGAGTTCTATCACAACAAATACTCTTTATTTGGTAACTTGGGATATTACGTAAGTTTCGGACAGCAAACTGCATGTTTTGAACTCTCTCGAAAGTGAATGACCAAAGTTGACCGAAAATTGCCAATTGGGCAAACCAGGTGCTAGAAACAACGAAATGAGTTCTAGACCAACAAATACTCTTCATTTGGTACTTTGAGATATTAGGTAAGTTTTGAGCAACAAACTCTTTGATTGGAACTCTTCCCAATGAGAATAACCAAAATTGACCAAAAATTGAAAATTGTGGAAACTAGGTGCTAGATACAATGAAATGAGTTATAGACTAACAAATACTCTTTATTTGGTACTTTGCGATATTAGGTAAGTTTGGAGCAACAAACTCTTTGTTTGGAACTCTTCCTAATAAGAATAACCAAAATTGACCAAAAATTGCGAATTGGGAAAACTAGGTGGTAGATACAACGAAATGAGTTCTAGACCAACAAATACAATATATTTGGTACTTGTGTGATATTTTTTTTGCTGAATGTTACCTAGAGGCAAACCTCAGGTAATTTATTAAAATTAAATGAAAAAGAAAAAGTACAGAAAGTAACCAAGATACATCCCATAAAGGAAAAGAAATCAAAGCAAGAACTCAGCCCTGGGAGGTAGCCAAATAGTAATGTCGAAACATACCCATTGTCTTAGCCTCCTCACAATGCCTCATTAAAAACCTTTCAACGTAAAACCCAATGGGAAACCGTTGAAAGGGAAAAAGAGCACATTGTATTACAAGATTAGGGCAACTTAGAAAATCGAAAAGAACTTCGTCCCGAACAGTCTTTGGAGAAGGCCGCATGTATAAATGAAGGAGAGTTATGCCACCAGGTCGGGGCCTGAATACTGGTCGCTCTAGAAGCCAAAAGGTCAGCCACGGAATTACCTTCCCGGAAGATATGAGAAGCATGAAAATTCATCTTAGAGATCCTATCAATGCATCTTAGCCAAGATGGCTTCCAACGCCAAGGAACAGAAGGTGAGCGCACATTCAAGAGGTGAACCAAATATGTAGAATCACTCTCCAGCCAAAGATTCTTCCAGCCAAAATCCCAGGCATAAGAAATTGCATGAATTGCACCAACCAGTTCCGCTTCAAAAGCATAGCACTTACCAAGAGAAATAGCAAAGGCACCTTTAAAGAAACCTCGGGGGGTTCTAAAAATGCCTCCACAACCTGCTAAGCCTGGACTACCAAAAGCAGCCCCATCTGTATTGACCTTTAACCATCCAACCGCAGGAGGCCGCCAATGAACCTCCAGGACTCGAGGAGCCTTTGGAATCCGAACCTGGGCATGTAGGCATTTCAAAATCTGTAGCTCCGCCATAGTGTTTCTCATTGTTCCAGAACCAATCCTATTGGTCTCCCCGACAGCACACCATATTGAGGCAATGGCTTTGTTAATATTGATATTTTCATTATCAAATAACCTTTTATTCCGGGAGGTCCAAATCACCCAAATAGCATTCAAGATTGCTGATCGCCATAGCTGAGAAACTTGAGAACTGAAGGAAGCTTCCATTGCGTCTAGCCAGAGATCAATTATTGATCCATCCAAGCGAATTCTTCTCTGAAAAGCTGAGGAAACAGCACCCCAGATCGATTGAGCAAATTTACAAGACAGGAAGAGATGATCAGCATCTTCTTCATGGCTGAAACATAGTCGGCAACATGATGGCATAAGATAACCCCTACAAATCAAGTTCTTCTCAGTCGGAAGCTTGTTCTGTAGTAATCTCCAAAATACCATAGAGCGAGAAGGAGGGATAAAAGAAGCCCAGAATTTTCTACCCCATCTTTCTTTGGAAGCAACACCAGCCAGAGAATTATAACTATCTGAACAGGAAACCGATCCAGAAACCGAGTGACGCCAAATCAAAGTGTCAGAATCACTAATTACCGTATTTCTAATTTCGTCTGCTATTTGTGGAAAATTGGAGACAAAAGAGTCCGGTAAGGACCACTCAAAATCAGAAGTAACATCACCAATGACTGCATCCAATCTAGGTTCCATATTGTCTGTAAAGGTTATCAAATTGGTTAAAGGAGAGCACAACCAATTTCCCGTCCAAAAATGTACCTTGGATTTCCTGCCCACTGCCCAAATTGATTCATCAACTAGAGGTTGAATATGATCTCTCAGCCCGCACCAAATTGAAGATTTCCAAAACCTACGCTGGGTGAAACCTTTAGAAAAGAATCTGCCCCTTAGGAATTGAAAGATGAAACAATCAGAAGTCATTAAACTCCAGGATAATTTCTTTAATAGAGCTGCATTTAGAATGATAGGATCCCGGAGTCCTAAACCACCATCATCTTTAGACTTACAACACATTTTCCACGAAGCAATGACCGGCTTAGTGGTCTTAGGGGAGCCAGTCCAAAGAAAATTTCTGATGGAAGAAATCAGATCCTTCAAAAGTGTCTTGGGCCATTTGTAAACCTGGAAAGAGTAGATCAACTGTCCCATAATAACTGAGTTAATCAAACTAACCCTTCCTGCCATGGAGAGAGTGAGACCCTTCCAATACTCAAAATTAGAGTTAATCTTATCAAGAATCGGCTGGAAGTTGCAA
>JXTC01000086.1:838849-868495 GCA_002914845.1 Trema orientale | reverse complement strand
AATAATACAGATCATTTAACAATCAGAATGAGTAATTTCCCATAAGATTGATACTAATTGCGTGATATGAATATTATGCAATATGAGTATGTTTATTATTGGCTTACTATGCATGTGAGAATCTTGGGCTTCACAACTTAGGTTTTCATTTTTAGTCCTAAAATCATTAAAAAGTCTATATAAAAGAGGGTCTATCTTTAGTTTAATTTATTAAGAAAGATACACCAATTAAAATTCAAGAAAACATAGTTAAGTTGTACAAAAACTTGGTTTAATAAAACTATAGTGTTGATTTAATATATTTTTCAAATCTTTAATCTGAATGTCTAAAATTTAGCCTACAAAGTTGTCAAAATTTCAAGTACTTAAAATTTTAGAATTTACGCTCTTTAGGAACTATTGTGTCTAATTTATACACCAAAACCTCTAATAATAGTAAATACATCCTCATACATTCACTTAGTAGAATCAATGAACTTGGCTAAACAGTTAGACATAGGAAAGAGTGAGACAAAGGAAAGGTACCAACCAAAGAGGAAATATCCACCATCATTTCTTTATGAAAATTGAGAGCTTAGTGAAGTCATTGGTTTTGTTCTTGAACCAACCACTTTCTTACTTGTACCTATAATAAAGATTCAAATTTAGATTTTTGGTACTCACATAATTTTGGGTCCTTCAGGGGTTAGTCTTTGAATTCTTTAGAATCCATTATTGTTTGACACCAAAATATGCATTTTTCTTGATGAAGCATGAGAAGCTAGTATGACCATTTTGGTTGCAATAGTTGTGTCCATACTTTGAGTCACTAGTAGATGTTGCTTTGACAAAATAATTTTTGAGATACTTTTATTTTATGAAAAGTTTGTATCCTATTCCTCTTTTGTCAAAAACACATCTTTGTCCACCAAGTATTAAGTCAAAATTCTTCTTTCCATTGGTGAACTTGTAGACAATGTTGTTTAAATCAAAAACTTTTTTTTTTAAGGAAGCATTTTTATTTTTCAAAGATGCACATATATCATAAGTTAAAATAACTTCCTTTTCTTTTGAAATTTTCTTAAGTTCCTTTGATAAAAGTAATTTCTTCTTGAGAGCACTATTATTCAAAACAAGCAATTTATAGTTATCATGCAATTCATTAAAATCATCGAGTAGCTTATTGTGTGATAACATTTCTTCATCACTATCATTATCAAAATCATCAAGTAAGTCATCATTGAGTTCAAGAGATTTTACCTCACTATTGATAACCATGAAGCACATATTGCCAATCTCTTTTTAAATTTCTTCATTTAATTCATCGTTTCCATTATCAACACGTGTGGCTTGATGAAAATTTGACTTAACACTTAGGAAAAATCATACATATATGCAAACTACGGAAAATACATGATCACATCATGAATGCAGCAGAAAAATTAGTGGATTTAGGTTTTAAAATTTTTACATGAAAACAATAGAGATGAGATTAGGGTTTACCTCTTGTAGCGTGCTTCTCCTTGATCTTCTTGTTGATGGTGATCAAATCTCCAACCCTATATCTTCTTGTCTATGCTCTTGCTCTTTGTTGATAAGGCAAGTGGGCACCAAGTTATATCCTATGTTGGAGAACAATCAAGAACACCTTCTTAATCTTTTGGAACACCGGGACGTGAGATGAGACTGTGAGATTGCAGGAAACTTTTTCTCACTCTTTCTCACTATAGTTGGCACAGAGCACCTCTCTCTCTCCCTCTGTTATGCGTGTGGCACTCCTAGAATTACTGTGCAGTATTTTCTGTCATATATCTTATATATATGGGGCCCAAAACTGCTAATCCCAGTCCAAATAGGATTGGGCTTGTTCTCTAATTTGGACTTTGGGTGTATTTTTATAAATATGTCCAACTCATATAACTTATTTATAAAAATATCAACTTCTGTGTAGAATCATTATTTTACATAGATTCATGAAACTAATTTCACAAATACCACCAACTAATTAATGAGCTTTGTTGAGTTAGACAAAGAACCTAATAGATCCAAATAATCTAAGCTCTAATAGCATAATAAATACGTAATAACTCTTATTATGGTATTTATATAAATACTATTAGTAAAGAGAACACTCCACTAAAGGCCCAATACTGCACTCTTAGATTAAATGGCATACCTTTTATAGAGATTTAATCAACTAGTCTTGATTAACCGATCCATCTAGCATATTCTATACCACATATAGAATTCCTATACAATGTCGTAGTTGGATAGGTGAAATTATCGTAATAGCCCTCCAACACATATTTACCTTTAAGTTACCATCTTTCTATCAAGGAATAATGTTGTCGATAATTTTATTCTCAATGGCTATTTAGACAAAATTATCAACCAATTCACAAAGTGAATACGAAGATCTTAGATTTAATTATTCCATGAATCTTGAAAGATCTTAAATTGACATTAATATATAGTGTCCTTAACTATTTGGTGTTCCTATCAATTTATAAATTATAACCTCTAATATGCCAGAGTTCACCTCTAATTTCACAGAGGCTAGTCCTTTAACAAATCAAAAGGCTACAACCCATGAAAGCAAGTCCAGCCAAACATCAAGGATTAAGATCTACTGCTAAGAGCTAATTTGTGGTAATATAAGAATTGAGTTACGGCACTCCAATCCTTTATATTACCTGGTCCAGTTTAATACACATAACTTATTTATGTTGTACTAGTATTTCTATCAAACTTATTTATGTTATACTAGTGTTTCTATCAGAAGTCTGGTATTTCAATAATTTGAGACACATCATTCCCATTGAGATAGACAAATACTACAATCTTTAGTAAATAAAGTATTTCATCTTTATTTATAGATTGTGAACTAATTAATTTAGACTTAGATAAAGAAACAAGTCTCCCCATAATTAACACTTAATTATGTTTATTTCTTTATACACAAGCAAAGTCATGGAATCTTTTTCAGATAAAAAAACTATTCAACAGAGATAGTTTAATCTAGCAAATATCATAATTGCGTACAAGAAAAAGTTATTTATAGTAAAAAGGTAAAATTAGAAATCTGCTTTTAGGGAAAATATCCCAACATGGCCTTCATTTCCTTTTCTTCTTCCCTATTTTGATTTTTGTTCTTGATCATTATGATCTCACGAGAAATGAGAAATTTGATGAGTTCTTCTAGGGGTACATTAGTGACGTCTTTCTCTTCTTGGATAGCAACCTCCTCCTTTTGATATGTTTTTGTTAAGGTTTTTAGAACCTTTGTTACCATTTCTATATTGCCATAAGTTTTTCCAAGAGCATGACGATCATTAGTGATATTAGTAAATCTAATAAATATTCGAGCAATAGATTCATTACTTTTCATTCAAATAACTCATAATCATGCACAAGCATACTAATTTTACTTTCTTTAATTTGACTTGTGTTTTCATATTTACTTTCAAGCAGTTTCCATATTTTATGTGCACTAGTAGCCATTTCTACACTATTATAAATATTTACATCTATAATACATAACAAACAATGCAAATCATATCCACTCCTAGAAAACATGATTTTGTCAAAGTCATCATATTCATCCAATTCTTTTTCAATAAGTCTATCATCAATTATTTTTCTAGGAACATATGGACCTTGAAAAACAATATTCAATAAATAATCACCTATAAATTTAAGAAATTTAAGCATTTTAATTTTTCAAATATTATATTCAATACTATTGAAAAATGGTGGTCTAGTTGAAAACTCCTCATTTGAAAGATTTTTAAAATTGTTTGGGTATGCCATCTCAAGACGGTCAAGTCTTTAAAATTGAGCACCAAGCTCTGATACTAATTGTTAGCCCAAGATTGACTACTCAACAAGGAGGGTCAATTGGGTCTTAAAACTTTATAAGAAACTTTTTAATTATGAAAAACTATAGACTACAATTTTGAAACTTTTAAGCTAAATAAATAATAATACTAAATATATAACAATAATAACAAGTAAATTAAGTACAATAAATATCAAACACATAATCAAATCGTTTGCAATAAAGTAAAGGGTGGGATAAAAAAAATGCAAATTCGGTTTTTACAAGCTTCAACAAACACGACGGTTTACCTACATCTCCAGCCCTCGGCAATTTGCTTTGAGCTTTCTACTATCAGTTCAAGATTGTGGGTTTGACTAACCTTTTTACAAACGGAGTGAATTCTTCTTAGGCTCACCCACACTTTTACAATAGTCTTGACTCTGGCTCTATCACACCTAGTTTCGAATTATTTTGACTCTGATGTCAACCTCACTTATACGGATTGTTTAGACAATGGTGCTAATCTCACTAACTCACGAGTTGTCACCTACACTTAGGTTGTTTAGACTCCGGTGGCAACCTCACCTATGCACTGATTATTTATGACTCCGGTGCCAATCTC
This sequence comes from Trema orientale, assembly GCA_002914845.1. Lineage (NCBI taxonomy): Eukaryota > Viridiplantae > Streptophyta > Magnoliopsida > Rosales > Cannabaceae > Trema > Trema orientale. The sequence continues at coordinate 864,074 of JXTC01000086.1, read as the reverse complement.
ACCTCAACTCAGATGGTTTATAATAAACAAGAGCAAACACACTCAAGAACTCTCCTCTTAAAAGTAATAAATACAATTTTGGCTTAGGAGATTTGAGAACAACGCACAATAGATGCTCTAAGATTGGTTCAATATGATTTGAAAGTTAATTCAGTGTAGAAATAGGTTTTTGTACTTTGAAAGTACTTGGATAACATTTTAGGTTCATGCAAAGTCTTTTTCAAGTCTTAAAATAGCTTCTATTTATTAGTTCTTGAGAAAACTAGCCGTTTTTAACCATTTGACACAGTCTCTAGAGTTTTTGGTAGACCGATCAAGTTTCTGGTAGACTCTCAAAAACTAGCATTGGTAGTCTTAAAATAGCTTATATTTGTAAGTTCTTAAGAAAACTAGCCGGTTTTTACCGTTTGACACAGTCTCTGGAATTTTTGGTAGACCGATCAAGTTTCTGGTAGACTCCCAAAAACTAGCATTGGTAGTGCGGCTGCAACAGTCGAAATTTAATAGTCATATTGAAGTTTGCGGTCAACCGGATGATATTTTCAATCTACCCGGCGGTTTACCAGTAGTTATTTCTGGTCTACCTAAAACTTCTGACAGCTTTTTGGCGTTTTTTCAAATTCTTACAGCTTTTGACGGTTTTCAAATTATAGCTTTTGGCGGTGTTCAAACACTTTAAAAACATTAGAAATCAATTTGAAAATAATATTTTTGCTATTGCAAACTTGTTTTAGTTTCACAAAGGTTTGTAACAATAATTTAGAAAGTGTTCATACCAAAACATATTCTAGTTTGCAAATAGAAAATCTATTTTTAGCCTATTTCATATAGTCATAATTTTAAATATATTTGTAACTTATTTAAACTTAGGAAATCATGTATTAAAGAATATTTTTCCTATTTCTAATAATCATTATTTTCTATTTTCAAATTTCTAAAGTAAAATAATCATTTTAAGATTAGGAAAGTTTAAAAACTCTTTTGAAAAGCCAATGCAAAGAGAATTTATGTACAATGCACTAAAATACAAGACTAACTATGAAATATACCTTGCCTAAGCATGGTATTGTATCTTAATTTTCCATCTTCAAGCTTGATTCTAGAAAGTCCAATATGCATCCATCTTCAAGCTTGATTCCTTGATCAACTTGAGCTAGAACTTTTAAAGCTATTTCACTACACACTCAAGTTAAATTATTAGTACTAAATCTAATATTTGTTATCTTCAAAATAAGAGTGAGTAAGATTGAAACCTAATTTCTTGATAATAGCCTTAACAACGAGGTAGTTAAACCTATAATTAAGCTCCAAGAATATTCCAAAAAGCTCAAGAAGTTTATGCCTAATCTCTGAGTATAGAAGTAGGACGCAAAGATGTGGTCATTTTTAGTTGAACAAACACAAAAAGGACAGACATGCATATGGCATACAAAGACCCTTAGTTTGAAGGGCGTCATGCATGGGCAATCTATTATGTATGACACACCATAAAAGAAATGATCGATTCGAAGGAATTAGGCCCAAATCCATTCCCCCCATAAAATCTTTAAAGCAGCTTTCTGAAAATACCAATAAGCCAAATTGGAAGTAAACTTACCACGAATAAATGCACACCAGACTAATTTATCTTGAGAATCCACAACTACAAAGAGAGAGTAGATGTCACCCATGATATCTTGATGATTATGTGTAAAAACCTGGAATTTAAGAGGGTAAATTTAGAATTTTACTAGTTTCCAGATTTTTCTAGATTTAATAATAGAGGGGTTTATTTGCAAAAGTTTTTGGAAATGGGGACCAAAACACAAATGTCTGGAGAACTAAATTGAAAGGATGTTGAAAATTAGGGACCATTGTACAATTTTGGAAAAAATTGCACAGCCCCATGTATGGTCACGTGGTCTCCTCTTTTTCTTCCCCCTTCCTCTTTATTCCTCACGACATCTTTCTTTGTTCTCTACCTCTTGTTCTCGGCCGAAGCACCACCCAAGGGATTCGAGACCAACCGGAGTTTGCCCAGCCACCGTCCGGCTACCCTGACCCCCGTTGGACCTTCATCGCGCTGCTAGGAGGCTCACACTGCTAGCAAGCTCCTTCGCCAGAAATTGCCGTTTTATAGCTTCAAAAATTTGATTTTTTAGCCTCGCTTTGGCCCATTTCAAGTCACGTTCTTGGACTCATTAGATTCGTATCATCGAGAGGAATCTCCAAGTATCTATTTCGTGACTTTATTTTGCCTGGTTTGAAAGTTACCATTTTTGAGTAATTTGAGCTTGGACTTGACTTTTTTATCAGACTATTGGATTGTGGTTTTGATGCCATTTTTGGAATGTACTCATGAAATAGAGAAGTTTGATATATATATTGGCTATATTTGGTGACTGGCATGAAAAATGAAATTGGACGGCTAAGATTTGCCTCGTTTGTGTGCCCCGGTCTAGTTTCAGCTCAGACCCAAATTGGATGAATTATATATGTAACTCAGCTATTTTGGGCGCTAAAAATACAGTGAAGAGGTTTGTTATTGATTTGAAGCTCCGTTGAGACATTGATTTTTAAGAAGAGATTAAGGGCTTAGAATTAGTTCCTGACCCTCCAAATGATCGTCCAACGACGCCTTGAGGTTCCAATAGTATGATATTGCTATTCTAGTGAGGTAGGGATTTAGTTACCTTTGTTTTATATCGTTCTCGAATAAAACTTACCTTATGCTACACATGATGACAAACGTGATTTTAGAACCGTTTTGGATTTCTATGATAGAATTAGATTGTGTGATATATATTATATTGCTCTGGGACTTTCGTGAGTGTAGGTTATTTTTGGGTATATAAAAAATAAGGCCATTATACTGTCCAGTTTTCTATAAAACTTAATATTGCCTATTTTATTGAAAAACTAGAGCATAATTATTTTCACATTTTAGTTCTATATTGCACATGTCATAAGATCATACATTAGCACCTGTTAACATCGTAGGTTTACAGTGTGGTGTTGCATGCCCCACCATCGGTATATAGTCTATAAACCCAGGCAGAGTTTGTTTTCTCTGATTACCTCTCTATTTGGTAGCCATACGCAATACGTTTGCCTCTCTAGGTTTAAGAGGCGACAGATGGGTGTCCCCTTTGGGTATAGGTTTAGGTGTTAGGTAGACTGTTCGGTATTCTTAGTGCCATCATTCTGGGCTTCTATTGATGAGAGGATGTGAGCTCATAGGTATGAGTTGATTTGTATCATGTGCTTATGAATTGAATGGTTTTGACTATACTATTTTATGTATACATATGGATTGCCAGTTTTAGACTATTATATATATATGTTTTAGATTAAACTAACTATGATGGAACTTCTATAACTAAAATGTTTTCAATCGAGGTAACTACTTTTCTACGGGACATTTTATGCTCATCCCCTTACCTTCCCTCCTTAAGTGGTGTTCAGTACGACTTAGGTGATCAAGAGGACTAAAAGGGTATCTTTGACTGTAGTTCGTTATCCTGATAATACTAGAAGCTTGGTGTTATTGTGGTGTTTGGATTGTTTGGATTTTGATGTAGCATTGAACTGAGATTTCTACTTTCTATTAAATCTATGATCTTATGTATGACATTTTAGTATCTTAGACTTATTGTGGATGATGATGATGTTTGAACTTAAATTTGAATTAATTTTTTTTCCGATTTTTATTGATCTATATTTAATGGTGTATACGAATTAAGGGAGAGATTCACTAGATGAGATTCCAAATATTTTATTTAAATGGACTGTTTTATTAAATTGAAAGTTTTGAGACCTTTTTAAAATAAATCAAGGAATTTTTCATCTCAGTAAAATTTCCTTTGTGCCACTGGCCTGAGTTTTGGATCGTGACATAAATTGTGGTATCAGAGCTTGAGTTTAATAGCTCAGACGTATCATCATTAAACTAGATTAAAGTTATTTTTATAATAAACATGCATCATTATCTCACTAATAGCTTTGCATATTATTTCCAACTTTTAAGGATACCTCCAAGAAGAATTCTAAGGCATCAGCCGGGTGCCGCACCTCCTCCTAATCTTTCAGATTTCACTCCTCAGATTGAGGCGATGTAGTAAGCATTTGCCCAAATCAGCAATCCAGATTTTCAGCCTAAAACTCCGAGGGAACGTCCACTAGATCAGTCTGATTATCTTCAGCAATTTATACGCCTCTAATCTGGCCAGTATGATGAGAGACTAGAGCCTCTCGTGATGATTGCTTGGTTGCATGAGATGGAGATGCACTTTCAAGCCCTTGGTACTCTGGTTGAGTTTTGGGTAGGCTTTGCCATCACTCGTCTGATAGGGAGTGCCATTCGCTGGTGGGAGACAGTGGAATAGATGCAGAATATGGTAGATCTAACCTGGGAGGACTTTGAATGGCTTTTCAAGGCCAGTATGCCAATGAGGACTAGCAAGACAAAATTGTGAACTGATTTGAGACATTAATTTAGGGCAACATGACGGTGAATGAGTATCTAATAGCATTCACAGAGTTGGCAAGTGTTACTCTTAGATCGGATATGAGTAAGAGATACCGAGTTGCCAAGTTCGAGAGCCATCTGAATCAAAATATTTTCAACAAAATTGGCGCACAGCCCTTCCATAATCTTCTTGAGATTGCAGTGGCTGGCCAGTGGGTAGAAGCCATCGAAGAGGGACTGGATTCCAGGAGAAAGCAATGTAGAGGTAATGACAGGAAAGCCACCAGAAGGAATTTTGGGCAGTGGTCAGACTAGTGTACTCTGAACAGTTGAAGCTCAAACAATAGTGGTTCATCAGGGGGGTAGCAGAGGTAATCCTTATGGAGGGTGTTTTCTTGTGCCCAGCTGGGCCATAGAAAGATAAAGTGTCCCAATCATTTGCAGAAATCTCCTCTTTCTCAGGGAGGGCCGCAGAAGAGTCAGTCAGGTTCTGTTTCTTATCAGAACACTCAGGTGAGGATGCAACAGTCACAGATTATTTCGTAAGCTTTCATTTCCCCTCAGCCTTATCACCATTAGTACTGCTCTCGGGATTATACTCCGAATTTTTAGACTCCTCAGGCTTTAGGAAGTCAACAACAATCATCCTGGTTAGGGGAAAGGCAACAAAGGGAAGGGCAAGGTGACTGGCTAAGCCTATTCTTTTACTAGAGCTGATGACACTCAGGATTGTATCGACCGAGGTGTTGTTGATGGTATGGTCCTTATTTCACACTCTTGGGCACATATTTTATTTGATATTGGTGCACCCTATTCATTTGCCCAACTGTTGGGGTTAGAATTTTCTGATTTGGATTATGTATTGACATTGTAGACACCTATGACTAGAGTAGTTGATATGTTTAGTGTGTCTAAATCTTGTTGTGTTGTGATTGGTGATAGAAAGTTACTTGCTGATTTGATTTTGTTACCATGGGACAATATGACGTGATACTCAATATGGATTGGTTGTCTAAGTACCAAACTATTATGGATTGTCATACGAAGAGGGTGACTCTTTTCCCAAGTGATGGATATCTCATTGTCTATCAAGCTAGAATGAATCCATTGAAGCTAAGTCCTATTTTGAAAGCGTGCATGGGTGGAAGGAAGAGACTCGAGTGTTATAGGAACTTATTTGCTATTGATGGTGAGATAAGGATAGACGATCAAGACCTATGGATTCCGGTGGTAAGTGAGTATTCTGAGGTGTTTCCTGAAGACTTACCGGGGTTATCACCAGATAAGGAGATCGAGTTCTGTATTGAACTAGTTCCTGGAGCAAGGCCAGTTTCTATTCCAGCCTATCGTATGGCTCCTACAGAGATGGAAGAATTGAGAGAACAATTGGATAATCTGATTTCCAAAGGCTTTATTGGACATAGCATTTCCCTTTGGAGTGTTCCTAATTTGTTTGCGAAGAAAGCCGATGGTTTGTTAAGACTTTGTGTGGACTACAGGAAGTTGAACCAACCGACAGTGAATAATAAGTATCCTCTGCCAAGGATAGATGAGTTGTTTGATCAATTCGGTGGTTCAAAATTCTTCTCTAAGATTCATTTGAGATCCAGTTATCATTAATTGAAAATAAGAGAGGCTGATATACCTAAGACAACATTCAGAACTAGTTATGATCACTTCGAGTTTTTAGTGATACCATTTGATTTGACGAATGCTCCTACAGCCTTTATGGATCTCATGAATCGAATTTTCAGGCCGTATTTGGATCGTTTTGTGGTTATATTTATTGATGATATCCTAGTGTATTCTAAGACTCGAGAAGAGCATGCCGAACACCTAGGGATAGTACTTGAAATCTTGAAAGATCATTAGTTGTATGCCAAGAAATTGAAGTGTGGCTTTTGAATGTCAAAAGTAAAATTCCTGGGACATGTGATTTCTCACGGAGGTATTTCAGTCGATTCTACTAAGATAGAAGTTGTTCTAGAGTGGGAAAGACTGAAAAATATGACAAAGGTATGGGATTTCCTCAGTTTGGCAGGCTATTACCGTCGCTTTGAGCAAGATTTCTTGAGAATTGCTTTGCCTTTGACCAAGTTGACCAAGAAAGATGTCAGGTTCATTTGGGATCATGAAAGTGAATAAGCTTTTGTCTGGTTGAAGAGCAATTTGATGACCACACCTTTTCTTACAATTCTTGATAGTAAAGAGATTTATATGGTGTATATCGACGCTTTAAAAATAGGTTTGGGTTGTGTCTTAATGCAGAATAGTCGAGTTGTGGCTTATGCTTCTCGTTAGTTGAAGCCACATGAGAGGAACTATCCTACCTATGACCTAGAGCTTCCAGCAATAATCTTTGTATTGAAGATTTGGGGATGTTACTTTTATGGTGTGAACTAAAGGATCTGAACTTGAGACAGTGAAGATGGATTGAATATATGGAGGATTATGATTTCGACCTACAATATCACCTTGGCAAAGCCAACGTGGTAGGGGATGCACTGAGTAGGAAATCTCGTGGTGTACTAGCTGCACTGGTGTTTGAGGATCGGAAGAACTCAGTTGCGATTGGTGACTATAACTTGCAGTGCTTTGAGAGTGAAGGAATTGCTTACCTCAGCAACATTTTGATTTCATCATCACTTCTCCAGACCATGCAACAGAGTCAGTGGCAAGATTGGGAATTGAAGACAATCTGGAACCAACTTCAGAATGGTGAACAGTTAGATGGTTGGAGTACCAATAGAGAAGGGTTCTTGCTTTTCAATGGGAAATTAGTTGTGGCTAATGATCTTAATCTTCGAGAAACCATTCTAACTAAGGCTCACAAATCATGGTTTGTAGTACATCCTGGTAGAAATAAGATGTACCAAGACTTGAAGAAACAATATTGGCAGAAAGGCATTGAAAAGGATATGGCTACTTTTGTAGCTAAGTGTTTGACTTGTCAGCAAGTCAAGGCTGAGCACTAGAGGCCAGCTGGGTTACTTTAGCCATTACCTATTCCAGAGTGGAAGTGGGACAAGGTCATGATGGACTTCGTGACCAGTTTGCCAAAGACCTTAAGGAAGAACAACACAATTTGGGTGATAGTAGATCAGTCGACGAAAAGTGCTCACTTTATACTAATCAGGATTAACTACACACTTACTAAGCTCAATAAATTATATGTGGAGAATATCATATGGTTACATGGTATGCCTTTGAGGACCCAAATTTTACTTCTAAGTTTTGGAGGGCCTTGTAGAAAGCATTTGGTATATAGTTGGACATCAATACAACTCACAATCCTGAGTCAGATGGCTAGTCTAAAAGGAGCATTCAGATTCTTTAGGATATGCTACGTTGTTTTATACTGGATTTTGGTGAAAATTGAGATGACCATCTTCCTTCGGTGGAATTTTCTTACAATAATAGTTACCAAACCAATATGGGTATGGCTCTATATAAAGTGCTATATGGTAGGCCATATAGATTGCTATTGTGTTAGATAGAATCTGAAGAGCACGTCACTCTTGGACCTGAATTAATTGAGAAGACTACTGAGAAGCTCAAGGACATCCAAGAGAGACTCAAGGAGATTCAGAGTTGCCAGAAAAGTTATGCAGACCCTAAGAACCATGAGGTAGAGTTCGATACTAGTGATTTTGTATTCTTGAAAGTAACTCTGTTAAGTGGATTCTACACTTAATTTTAGCATTCTTTCAAGCTTAAGAATTGCTCATCTTTGAGCTTTTTTTATTCGATTTTTTTTTGTTCGATGTATATTTCAGGTAAGAAGTTATTGAGCGGAGAATGCCAACTTTTCATATGAAATCGAGGCTAAATCAAGGCAATTTTGATCAATCGTGAGCGAAGACGGGCGAACAACGTCTTAGCAGTATGTAGTAGTGCTAATTATATGGGAAAACTAGGTGCTGCAGTGCCAAACTGGCGCTGCAGTGCCAGAACCTCCAAGAAGTTGACGTCGCGATGCCAATGCCACTTCCATAATTAGTGCATTAGGGACAATAGTGTCGCAACAACTGCACCTTGGAGGCGAACTGAGCAGATTTTGATAAGGTAAGTGCTTATCCCTCCTTGGTATTTCATATTTAGTGCATTAGAGACAATGTACATTTTAAGTTTGGGGGGAGTTTCTAGCACTTACCTACTTTGTCTTCGAGAGCATTTTTATTAGTTAAACTTTTAAACTGTTGTCTTTTATTTTATTTTAGTTTATTCAATTTCTTTCTTTCCTTCTTAGTTTGTATTTATCTTTTCTTTAGTTGTTTAATTATATGTTGTTTGGAGCTTTTAACAGAGGTTAACTATCGATGATATGATTGAGAGTATGTGTAAAATAACTCTTTGGAAATATTTAGTATCATGACTGTTTGTGTGTTTAAATCTTTTGTGGTTTTGCTTTGTGAACAACTCTTGAACATATTTGGCACATAGTGTGAGCATTTAGCCTTAAATTGCTTAGAGTAGTTTTATGCATGTGGCTTAGTAAAATAGTTAGTCTTACGTCATCATAGAACCTGTTTAATTTTCAATCGAAGCGAAATCTTAGGTAGAATGAAAGTCAAAGAAATGATGTAGGCCATTTTTGGACCGGTTGAGCCTTTCGTGCCTACCCATTAAATGTAATATCTCTAGTTTCCCACATTAAGCCAATTCCTCAACCTATTTCATTTCATAAACCCATTAAACACTTCTTACCGATAAAAAGGTTTCCTAAATTACCTCACCTCACACCATAGATGCATGGAAGTAAATTAAGAACTTGCTATAAAATGTGAGAGAATTATGAAAAACTAAAAGGGAAAGTCTTTTGAAGGAAAAAGTTTAGTTACTTCAAAGTGGTAGCCGCTAACAAAAAAAAAAAGAAAACAGAAAAATGAAAATGAGTCAAAAACTAAGTTTGGGGGAAATTGTTATAATATGCTTGAGGGAATTACATTCACCGAATAAAATAGGCATTCATCATGTGATTAAGCCTAAATGATATCGTTCCATCCACCTATGCCCAAGCTCTGCATTATAAGCTGATTAAAGACCTATTAATCTTCGATTTAGTGCTATTCTATATTAGTGGAGATTGACATGAAAAGCAGGCTTATGAGATGATTACATCAATTCTATTGAGATATTTTTGATTTTGAAATCTAAGCCTGCATAACGTGATCCGAGTGGCAGGGTAAGTATAAGCAACTACTTCACACATACACCAAGAATGTTAACAGAGTGAGATCACTACTGGAGTTGAAAATCTAAACTTTCGTGATTCTTTAAGTTTCAATTGAGTTATAAACTCTATTGAGAGTTTTGAGACCAATTTAACCTCATTCGGAAGCTTTGTTTGTGTTATCGTAGTTTTGTATGGCTTTAATAAATATTTTTCGATTGTTTCTTTTGTTATCTCAGCTCGAGGATAAGCTTTTAATTAAGTTTGGGGGAGTTCGTAAAGTGGATTGTATACTTAACTTTAGCATCCTATCAAGCTTAAGAATTGCTCGTCTTTGAGCTCTTTTTATTCGATTTGTTGTGTTTCATGTATATTTCAGGTGAAAAGTCATTGAGTGGAGAATACCGACTTTTCAAGTGAAACTGAGACTAAATCAAGGCAATTTTGATCAATCGTGAGCAAAGATGGGTGAACAACGTCTCAGCAGTGTGTAGCAATGCCAATTATCTGGGAAAACTGGGTGCTGCAGTGCCAAACTAGTGCAACAGCGCCAGAACCTCCAGGAAGTTGGTGCCACGGTGCCACTTCCATGGTGCCGTAGCGCCATGCCATAGAACCATGGCGCCGCGTGCTGCAATGGTATGGTGCTGCAATGCCCTGTGAATCATGGCACTGCAGTACCAGCCACTCGACCGTCTCGATGCCACGGAGCCAAATTTGCTACTGCAGTGCCATAAAGTGCAGACCAGCTTGCTGAATTTCTGGATCGTGACCTGTTGCCTTCAGTATTTAATTTCTCTTTGAGCTCATCTGAAGGAGGGGAAAAATCCTAGCAGGCAAAGGATTTTGAGAGCCATTCCAAGGAGAAAACAACAATAAGAAGGAGGATGCAAGGAAACAATTTTGAGAGCCATTCCAAGGAGAAAACAACAACAAGAAGGAGGATGCAAGGAAACAACAACTAGATTGGGAAAGCTTCAAAGAGTTTTTCTTTTTCTCTTCCTTTTGTTTCACTCTTCTAATTTCTGAAATGAATGTGTGTCAATTTCATTATTTCAATTGTGTTTCTCTTTGTATGACTATGAACTATAAGCTCTATTTCTAGGGAGGCAATCAAACCTCTAATGTAATTCAATTATTTTGTTTTCCTCATTTGTTCTTGATATCCATTAATGAGTTAATTGTTCCACCTTATGCTTAATACATCTATTTACTTGGCCACTAAATGAAATTTTTGAGTGAAAACTCTATGAACTTGTAAAAGGGAATTTAGGTTTGGACATAGGTTGAATAACATAAGATTGCCTAGTGTGGGGTGAGTTTGCATAGAATAGGAATATACCGATGTGACTTGTGTAACCTTTGTGTGAGAATTACCTAACTTAATAAATCTAATCAATTTATGTTAGGAATAACATATTATCGTTTTTAGATATTTTCACCTATGTCTTGGAAAGGAGTTTGTGAATACTATTGAATTCTCGGTTGTTAACTCTAAATGAATGAGTGAATGGTAAGGAAAATTAGTAATTGGAGGAGTTAGAGGGTAGATTACTTTCCTAGGCTCTTTGTCATTCTCTTTGTCATTGTTCTAAAAACTATCTTTGGTTGCTTAGTTTTGATTTCTATTATTGTTTTTTACTTTGAATTTAGATTTTGATTGTTACTCAAAACAACCATTTATTGTCGTTTAGATAAATCCACAATTAGTTACGGTTAGTACTTAGCATCTGTAAATCATGTGCTCCTCATGGGATTAGCACTCTCTTATCATTTATATTACTTATTACGACCCGTATACTTGCAATTTGTATGTTAGAAATAGCCCAACAGACTCTAAGCTGTGGTGTTTTAAGATTTGGAATTAATGGTAAGCTTACTCTAAGGTATATTAGTCCCTTTGAGATCACTGAGAGAATCAGATCAGTAGCATATCGTTTGAATCTACCTGAACAGTTAGGCCTTGTGCATAATGTGTTCCATGTGTCGATATTGAAAAAGTACACACGGGATCCATCTCATGCTATTCAGTACGCGCATGTACTGATCCAAGAAGATGTGTTCCATAAAGAGCAGCCTATTCGTTTAATGGCAAGAGAGTTGAAAGTGTTTCATAATAAGGAGATTCCACTTGTCAAGGTGCTTTGGGAACATCTAAAGGAAGACGAAGCGACTGAGAACTCGAGACGGAGACGTACAAGAAATATCCTCACTTGTTTAACTTCAGCTAGAAGTTGTATTGTAATATAAACACTGACTTATAATTGAATTTCGGGACAAAATTCCTATAAGGAGCAGAGAATGTAAAAACTGAGATTTTAAGATGGTAAATTGAGAATTTTACGAATTTCTGGATTTAATAATAATTGAGGGGTTTATTTGCAAAATTTTTTTGAAATAAGGACTGAAATATAAATATTTAGAGGACTAAATTGAAAGGATTTTTAAATTGGGGGATCTTTGTGCAATTTTCCCAAAATTCAATAGCCCCATGCATGGTCATGTGGTCTTCTCTTTTTCTTCCCCCTTCCTCTTTCTTCTTCACGACATCTCTCTTTGTTCTATCCCTCTCTTTCTCGGCCAAAGCACCACCCAAGGGAGTTGAGACCAGCTGAAGCTCGACCAGCAACCGTTGGGCTACCCTGACCCCCTTCGGACCTTCGCCGCGCCACCAGGAGCCCCACGCAACTGATCGCCATGCTGCCATTCCCACGCCACCAGCAAAGCTCCCTTGCCAGAAGCCATCATTTTTAGGCTTCAAAATTTTGGTTTTTCGGTGCTATTTCGGGCTGTTTCAAGTCACGTTCTTGAGCTCGTTGAATTCGTATCGTCGAGAGGAATTTCTAGGTATTTATTTCATGTCTTCATTTTGCCCGGTTTGAAAGTTGCCATTTTTGAATAATTTGAGCTTGGATTCGACTTTTTGATCAGACTATTAGATTATGTTTTTGATGTTATTTTTGGAATGTACTCGTGAAATGGAGAAGTTTGACATATATATTTACTATGTTTGGTGACCAGAACGAAAAACGAAATCAGACGGCTAACATTTGCCTCGTTTTGCCTACCACTGGTCTGGTTTCGACCCGAACCAGAATTGGACGAATTATATATCTAACCTAGCTATTTTGGGTGCTAGGAATTCAGTGAAGAAATCTGTTTATTGATTTGAAGCTCCATTGAGTAGTTGATGTTTTACAAGAGAGCTAATGAGAGCTTGGTATTAGTTCCCGACCCTCCAAATGATCGTCCAATGAAGCCTTGAGGTTCCAATAGTGTGCTATCAATATTCTAGTGAAGTAGGGATTCGGTTACCTCTGTTTTATATTGTTTTGAATAAAACTTACTTTATGCTACACAGGATGATAAACGTGATTTTTAGAACTGTTTTAGAATTTTGTGATGGAATTGGATTGTATGATATATATTGTATTACTTTGGGACTTTTTGTGTGCAAATTATTTTTGGGTATATTAAAAATAAGGCAATTATGCTGTCCATTTTTCTATAAAACTTAATATACATATTTTATTGAAAAACCAGAGTACAACTCTTTTCACACTTTAGTTCTATATTGCATGTGTCATAGAATTATACATAAGCATTATATTAGCATCGTGGTTTTACAATATTGCACTATATACCCCACCATCGGTATAGAGTCCGTACCATGCGGGATTTGTTTTCTTTTATTACCTTCCTATTTGGCACGTGTAGGCAATACGGTTGTCCCTCTAGGTTTGGTATGTGACGTATGGGTGTCTTTTCCTGGTATGGGTTTAGGTGTCAGGCAGGCTGTTCGATACACTAAGTGCCATCATTCTGGGTTTTCATTGATGAGAGGATATGAGCTCATGGGTATAAGTTGATTTATGTTATGTGCTTATGAATTGAATTTTTTTGACTATATTGTTTTATATATACAAATGGATTGCCGATTTTGGACTATTATATATGTATATTTTGGATTAAACTAACCATGCAGGAACTTTTTATCACTAAAATATTTTCAATCAAGGTAATTGCTTTCCTACTTGTATTTTATGCTCATCCCCGTACATTCCTTCCTTAGGTGGTGTTTATTGCGACTTGGGTGATCAAGAGGATTAAGAGGCTATCTTTGACTATAGTTCATTGTCTTGATAATGCTAGAAGCTTAGTGCTATTGTAGTGTTTGAATTGTCTGGGTTTTGATTTAGCATTGAACCGAGATTTCTAGTTTCTATTATGTCTGTGAACTTATATATGCCATTTTAGTATTTTATACTTGTTGCGGATGATGATGATGCTTGAACTTGAATTTGAGTTATGTTTTTTTCGGATTTTTATTTAATCTATATTTAATGTATACGAACTGTGGGAGAGGTTCACTGATTGAGATTCCAAATATTTATTTAAATGGACTATTTTATTAAATTGAATCTTTCAAGACATTTTAAAAATAAATCAAGGAATTTCACATTTTAGTGAAATTCTCCTTCTACCATTGGCCCGGGTTTTGGATCATGACATTATGTATCAACAACATAGGAACCAACCAAGTCCCATCCACACAATAGTCTGAAACAAGTTCTTAATTGCGATATCCTAAATTTCGTACGACACCCAGCTCCTTACAAATTAAATAGTCAATAATAACATAATCCTACATCATTTATATTAAATTTATTTGTACATTCTTAGTTAGACATAAATTGTTTCATTAAAAAAAAAAGGCTAAGTTAAGAATCTTGAATACTTGTTATAATTTTCTTATTATTATTAACCTTTACTCTCTAAGAAATTTTACAGTGAAATGCTCCGAAAATGCTCTTTGGTATGGGTTGACTTGTATTAAGTCAAATACTATGAAGTTATATAATTGCATCATGTTATGCACTAGTGTTATTTTATTTCTTCTGGTACCTTTTTAAGGTGATTTTGATTAATAATATCTGACTAAACAAATTGATTAGATGTATTTTTCATAGAGTTTCTATTCTAATTGTTATGTCTATTTATTTTGGACTTAGCTCTTTATTTATTACTCTTATTGCCACATAAAATTAATTCATTATTTTATTAGCTAAATTAAGAAATATTTTATCTATATTTAAAATTAAGTCGGCAAACCGTCTCTTTATATATGAGTTGTACGTAGTTGATTTAAACTTCTCTTTTAAGTCCACCGACTCTCCCACTTTCCCGTGTATACTTTCTCTTCCTTGAAACATTTTGAGAATTGTCCGCCATTATCATTTCTCTAAGGAAAAAGGTAAGTCCTTAGTTAGTTTGTCCATGTTTTGGATATAGTTGTAATTGGAGCTTAGATCTGTTACTTCCAAAGTTGTCTATTAATGAAAAATCAAGTAACTTAAGATAGTTGAGTTAATTACTGGTTGTTTCCATAACTACTATTTCTTCATATGTATATATTCTTTGACTTGTATTGACCTTTTGTAATTACTTTATCATAAAAAAAATTAAAAATTAGAATTTAGTGTGATACTTATTTGCCCAAACTATGTCACAATAGAGTTTTAAATATGTATTAAATTTATGCATTGATTTATATATTGCAGTTAACGATAATAATATATAGGACTATGTTACTTCTTCATACACATAGTGATGCTTATTTGATTCTTTCTCTTTTGGGAAGTCTTTGCTTATTGTTAGAGTTTATTAACTTTGCTTATTGTTAGACTTTATTAACTTGACTATAATCTCATGATTTTACATGAATACTTATTAAGAATGATTGACCACATAAACTTTAAAATTCTATATATTATTGTATTAGACCTGTCTTATTTAAATAGATAAAATAAGTAGGTACATGCTACTAATTTTCTTAAGTCTTGATGGTTATATTGTGTCAAATAAAGTCAGTATTTGCTAATTACAGTATTTGCTATTTCATTCGATATTATGCTTGGGTCGATTCTTACTAATTCTTTTATGGTTACTATTGATATGATGATCATATAAAACTCTTAGACAGATATATTCTTTGTAGATTGATTTTCTCTGTGGTTTAAAATTGGCATATTTGATTATATTACAAGAGTAGTCGCTTGGTATTTTGTATTCTTTTGCTTAGAATCATATTAGTAATTAGCTATTTTCAAGTAAAGTTTAAAATACAAAATTTTTGTAGTATCACATGCATAATAATATTATTTGAAAAAAAAAATATACGTTAATCGTACCTAGAGCGAAGTGCATTTCACAGGGAAAGCGTATAAAGCTCGGAAGTAAAGTAAGTAACATCACACCTGTAATGTAAGAAATTATTTGTTTCTGTGAATTTGTGAAATTTATAGAAATAACTGTGGATATGCGTACATACGTCATTCAGTTTTGCATGAGACATGAACACATAGTATATTTATATTGTCTGACGAGTATTGGTGAATAGGATGTGGCAGGCCAGTGCCCAAATACATGATATGGCTCCTTCGGGGACACACTGGTTCCTTCGGGAACACTCTGGTCCTTAGAAGGACACTATGATTCCTTCGGGAACACTTTGATGGTGGTATGCAGTTGATCTCTGCTGTACACAGAGGAGATTCTCTAGGGCTCGAGACCTCCATATAGCTCATGATATGTTACATGTTATCTAAGTGGCTCAGTATGCGATCCACGGTCTTATCAGGCAATACCAGTATACACCGGGATCCCAACTATATGATTATTTCTTTCATGTTATATGCATTCTGCATCTGACTGGTGGAAATTCCAAAATTATGATTTTGAAAAATGATTTTACCGAAAATAATTTCTGCAGTTTTGTAAATAATTCAAGAACGCAGCGGAATTGGTATTTTAAATTTTTTTTTGAAACTTTACAAAACAAAACGTAGGATCGTTGATCTAACATAAATCAATTCATGGATCTTGGTTTAGATAAAACTTGGAAGTGCTTTACAACTATTGAGCCTTCTCGTCTATTCTCTGGAGCCCATTGAATGATGCAGTGTGTGGACATCTTCTTGATTCCCAACGAGAGATGAGTGGACGATCCGAAAGATGCTCTTCCTTCTCCTTGATTGCACGTATACAGCCATGGTTATCTCTCCCTCAGCGGCCATGAATGAGCTCGGGATTTTTCCCGCGGTGGCTCGGCTCTCTCACTCTCTCTTTTTCTCTCTGTTTCACATTTTTTATAGTCACTGTGACTGAGAGTGGTGTATGGAATTGTACAGAGGCTTAAGAGAACTTTTTCCTTAAGTATTAGAGTGATGTTGACCCTAATGGGCTTATTGGGCTCAACTGACCATTCAATTAGTATTAGGCTATATGTAAGCTAGACAGGGGATCTTATAGATCTAAAAAGTCTAAGCCCCAGTGGGCCAACTACCTACAGTTATAATTAACTCTTAATTATGACTGGGCCTTGTCCATTAATATTGGGGTACTCCAGTATAGGCCCAATATTGCACTCTTAGACTAAATATCATGTATTTTCTATGAAGCTAATTAACACTTTAATTACTTGATCCATTTAGCATATACTATACCTGCAGATATACCCCCGATGCAATGACGTACTAGTAAGGTGAAATTACCGTATTACCTCTCTAGTATATATTTTTCTTTAAGTTACCATTTTTCATCTAATGGATAATAATTGACTAAGATGTTTATAACTACCTATAGAAACACAGTTAAATTCATTTGAATTTTGTATTGGGCATATTGCATAATTTTTTTGAAATTATGAAATTCTTTATGAGATTAGCTATGGATTCTACTATGTTTGGATTGATTCTCTATCTTAGGATTTGATGTACCCTTTTTATACTTTGTTTTGCACATTTTATTAATTGTTGGCTTATTTTTTATTGTTAATTCATTTATGTTTCTCCTTACTTATTACTTCTAATTTATGCGGCTAATGAATTAGTTGAACTTAGGTTGTGATTTTGATACTTGAGAGAGTTTGATTTCATAAACGGGAATTGAGAAATATAGTTTAGGTTGCTATGAGACCAAGAGGAAATCATCACCTAGATAATCAAATTCAAAAGTTCTTAAGGGCTAAAACTTAATGAGTGCTTAGAGAACCTTGTTGGATAGAGATATCAACTTGGGTTCTTAGGCATATTTTCTCATTCGGCACTCGAGAGAGGGAATGAGGTTAGATTAGGTCTCTTGATTAGTGAATTTATTAGAATTAGGCTAATAATTACTTAATTTGATGAATTTAGTAATAAGTAAGGAAAATCATGTCCTTAGTACATTTGTGCATAGTAATTTCTATATTTTATTTACGTAATTCTTTTATCTTTGTTTTTATTCATTTTATTTTAAATTTATTTAGTTTTGATGCCTAGATAAAATTAGGTTATGATAATTTTAGTACTTAACAACTAATCTTAAATCCAATCCTTGTGGATCGACCCTTCTTGCCGCTATACTAATTAATTCTAAGTTTTACTAGACTTGCTAGGTTAGTTAATAGGAGGTAATTATAAAAGTTAATTTGGTACTAGGCGTTTATTTCCAATGACTAAACGTTTTCCTCATTATCAAAATTTTGGCACTATTACCGGGGATTGGCATTTTTAGATTGTTGTTGATATCAAATGTAAGTAGCTTAATTTTAATTTAGGCATTTATTTTTATTTTTTATTTTTTATTTCTATTTTCTTATTGTTTGTTTTATGAGGTACTTGGAGATGGTAGATCGACAAGTCCTCTTGAGATTTGGTCAACAAGACTTGGAGCCTTTTCATTGTGCATGGTGGAGATACAAAGAGTTGCTCATCAATTTCCCCAATCATGGCTTCTTGTCAACTATAAATCTTCTTCCACAACTTATAGCCTGAAACAAGAATGTGGGTGGAAAGAGGAGATGGTACCACCTATTTCCGCCAATTATTCGCCGACGAAGCCTATTGGTTATTGGAAGGCATGGCCGATTTTGATTATCGGAGTTGGATTTATCCACTAAGCCACATCAGTTTAGGTGATAATTCCAGCAGTTCGGCGCTATGGTTTGACACTTTGCATCATCAAGTGGAGTCTTCTCTCTACCTTGAAGAACTAGTTGCACAATTTTTGAAGGAGACAAGGTTCCATTTAGAGAAGTTGGAGAGAATAGAGACGGTGGCAAAGAACACACCAGATATATGCAATTGTGAAAGCCACCGAGAGGAGACGGGCACAAGCAGGAGGATCTTTGGGTTGGTCGATGATGACTACTCAAGTGAGGAGGAGGTTCAAGACAATACTTACGAATCTCAACCTTTTGAGATCTAAGTTATTATGTCCCCAGCTATCAAAGCTCATATTTATGACGATTCTATATGGCCAAAACCTCCTCCACCACCTCTAGCACCGGTCATTGAAGCCCACCATGCACATATGCCAAAGCCGAATCAAGTTAAGCATACGTGCCGAGCATTGTCATACATTGCCAAACTTGAGGGCGTTCGAAACCAAGACCTATATGTCGTGTTGTATGACACGTACTATGGGCGGAGGCCGATCTTTGACGAGCTTCTAATTTGTACATAGTTGAGCATAAAGACGTGAGGCATGGAGGAATGTCCCGCTACCTCAAGTTAGAGCCACTATGCCTAGAGTAGCACTGTCGCTACCACACTTGGAGGCGAGATGTCTCACCTCCTAGGTACGTTTTCTCACTCTCTTGTGCTTAATTGGATTGAATATTGTTGAGTGTGAGTTTGGGGAGTAGAGACACTTGTTGGTTGATTATTTGTTGGTTTTTGGCCTAGTTTATGTGTTGGTAGCCATGACTTTTCCTTCTATGATGTGTGTCTTTCATCAATATTTTTTTTTAACTTGCTTCTCTTTAGTTGTTTTGAATAAGTTGTGAGTTTTGATAAGATGAGATGACTTGGTATTGATGATGTGTATAGTCACTTAGTGTTCTTTAGGTCTTTTAGAATGCAATTCTTTGAATTATCTGTGTACTTGACTCGCATTGGTTGAATTTCACTCTTGACTCTTTACATTTGAGCATCATAAATTATGATCACTTGACTAATTTGAGCTTTAGAGAACATTTATATGCATTAGTTAGGCTTTAACATCTCATGAGCTCTAGAACCCATTTAAATGTTGTTTGAGACGAAATCCTAGGTTAAGTGTCATTGAAGAGGGGATTTAGGCATTTCTTTAGATCGTTTGAGCCTTTGAAACTAACCCTTGAAAGTTTTATCCCTATTAACCCCTCTTGAGCTGATTTAACCTATTTCCTTCATCACCTTCACAAGTGCATTCAAACCACCAAATTAATTCCTATTTCCTAAACTTATCACCAATAAGCATGATTGCATTGCACTCTTGCATGATTCGTTGAGCATAAATATAAGTTTGGACTGTGCTTGGAGAATTGTTGGTGGATTGGTATAATATCAATAAAAGAAAGGAGAGGGTTGGTACAAATTGTGCATTACCTTCTATTCTTTTCAACATTGAGGACAATGTTGATTTTGAGTTTCGGGGTGAGATTTATGTTTCTCCTCCTTTTATCACAATCCTTATGTTCTTAAAAAAAAGAAGGAAAAAAAAAAGAGAAAAAAAATAAAATAAAAAGAAAAAAAAAGAAAAAAAAGAAAGAAAAAAAAAAGAAAAGAGAAAAATGAATAAAGGATTGTGGTTAATTTTGTGTTTTTTATGAATAAACTTGTTGTGGGAAGAATTGAAGGAAGAAAAATAATGTAATTGGAGGGGTCTAGTCATGAATTTTCTTAGGAAGTATGCAAGATCCTTGAGTTGTGATACATGCTTAGGGTGATCTGAGCCGAAAATTATCCTTCTCATCTACCTTTCATCCCAGCCTTACATTACAACCCTTGAAAGATCTCTTGATCTTCAATGATACTATAACCTATATTAGTGAAGAGCGACATGAAAAATAGGCATATGGTAGTTCTAAATTACATTATCTAGAGATAACTCATAGTCTTCTAAGCACATAAGTTTATCTGGAATTCATTTGGTTAAGTGAGATTGATTATGCACACAGTTTCACGAAAGGGTCCTAAGTGGAATAAAACTAATGCTTAATGTTGAAATTCTAGATGCTTTCAATGGTTGCCTTTCATTTGAACTTTAAGCATTTTGTGACTTCGGAGATTCTTGCATGGTTGTTGATTTAATATAAAACTCACACTTTGTCATTTTTATTTTTAGTACCTGATTTGTATTTGTTTTCTTCTCTTTTTTGTTTTGCTTGAGGACAAGTAAACGTTTGAGTTTGAGGGTATTTGATGAGTGTGTATTTTACTCACAAATCAAGTATTCTCCAAGTTCAAATAATTATAAGTTCTCAAGCATTTGTATTATTTTAATGTTGCTTTGTGTTTTTGTGGTAGAAAATAAGAAATTAAGGCTTACTGTATATTTGGCACCAAAAACGAGAAGTTTATGAAGCTGTTAATAGCCAAAATAAGGCCTGGAGTATCAAAGAGAGCTAAAAAAGCTCAATTGGACCAGCAACTAGGCACCGCAGCGCTTAAAAATGGCGCCGCGGTGCCTCAGCTCCATAACACTGGCACCGTGGTACCACTGCGATTTCAGCAAGCGCACAAACCGAATTTTCTCTATTTTGTAGCCACATGTCCACTTGTTTTTTACCAACTGTAAGAGCTATTTTTGGCCCTTGATCTAACACCAATAGACGGCTAGATTTCTTCCTTTCTTAAGTCATCTTAGTGCCTTTTAAATATACACTTTAGCCTCCATTTCAAGGGGGGAGAGTTGGAAGAGGAGGCACACCTTTGAGAGCTAAAAATCCTAGAGAGACCTAGAGAGAATTAAAGGCTTGAAGTTCTACCTCCATAAAAGAGTTTCTCTTTCTCACCCTAATCTCATTTGAATTTTATATTGGGCATATTGCATAATTTGTTTTGAATTATGAAATTCTTTATAAGATTAGCTATGGATTCTACTATGCTTGGATTGATTCTCTATCTTAGAATTTGATGTATCCTTTTTATACTTTGTTTTGCATATTTTGTTAATTGTTGGCTTATTTTTCATTGTTAATTGATTTATGTTTCTCCTTACTTATTGCTTTTAATTTATGTGGCCAATGAATTAGTTGAACTTAGGTTGTGATTTTGATACTTGAGAGAGTTTGATTTCATAAACTGGAATTGAGAAACAAAGTTTAAATTGCTGTGAGATCGAGAGGAAATCATCACCTAGATAATCAAATTAGAAAGTTCTTTAGGACTAAAACTTAATGACTGCTTAGAGAACTAGATTAGATAGAGATATCAAGTTGGGTACTTAGGCATATTTTCTCATTCGGCACTCGAGAGAAGGAATAAGGTTAGATTAGGTCTCTTGATTAGTGAATTTAATAGAATTAGGTTAATAGTTACTTAATTTGATGAATTTAGTAAAAATTAGGGAAAATCATGTCCTTAGTACATTAGTGCATAGTAATTTCTGTATTTTATTTACCTAATTCTTTTATCTTTATTTTTATTCATTTTATTTTAAATTCATTTAGTTTTGATGCCTAGATAAAATTAGGTTATGATAATTTTGGTACTTAACAATTAATCTAAAATCCAATCTCTGTGGATCACCCTTCTTGTCGCTATGCTAGTTAATTCTAAGTTTTACTAGACTTGCTAGGTTAGTTAATAGGAGATAATTATAAATGTTAATTTGATACTGGGCATTTATTTCCAACGACTAAGCGTTTTCCTCATTATCAAAATTTTGATCAATAACGACTATTCATCTTGATAATACTAGTGAGTTTACATGTGATATCCGAAATTCTAAAATGACACCCAATTCCTCACACAATTAGGGAGCCAATAATAACATGATTGCATAATATTTTTTTATATATATATTAATGCATTTATGTGCGTAAAATTTCAGGAATTTCTTTCAGTATAATTGTTATTTTTAAAATCTTTATTTTTGTGAATACTGACCATCATTTACTAAGTAAAATTTTACAGTGAAATGCTCAAGACAAGCTCATTGATACAAACTCGATGTGTATTATTAACTTAACCATCTTTGCATTTTAACACGATTATTCTTTTTGATATATCACTTAGTTGGAATAGTACTATTAAAGTAGATTAAGTTTATAGTGTGATGTATATTTTCATTTTAAGAGTCTTCTATTTAAATAATAAAAAAAAGCTTATGAAGTATCTATATATATATATTCTTACAAGTTTTTTTTTTTTTTGTTTTGACATGTTCGTGTGTCTGTATTTTCTTTCTATTATTAGTAATATAATGGTATTATATTATAAGTTGTACAGGTGTATAGTTTTCTTTAATTTATTAAAAATATCATTAAACTATATTTGTAAAATATATATTATATATTTGTTGCCTAGAGGGAAGACCGACTTAGTTAAGTCGGCACAACACTTAGTATAAAAGAGAAATTGTGCTTGATTTTACTAGTCAACTCTCCCACCACCGAAAACAATTTCTTCCATAGCTATCCTATCTCTCTCTTTTTCATTGGAACACAACTAAAGAAAAAGGAATGAAGAGAGTTGTATATCATCTATTACCTCCACAGTGATATATAGTTAGAAGTGTTTCTTAGAAGGTACATTCTTTATTTTGTTTCTTTTACCTCGTATTAATGGTAGTATAATTATATATATTAGTTATTGACTTGTTTCATTTAAGTACGTGGTCATTAATTACCTTTGGTTAGAAGACTTTTATTTATATAAATCCTTTCAAGTTCCACGTGTTTAAAAAATTTGTTAAGCTCCTTTCATATATGTGATTGACTAATCCTAATTAAGAGAATTCATAGAACTTGATTCCTATAAGTTGACTCTTATATGTGTGTATATATATTTAATGATTTTAGACAAATTACCTTTTTGATGGTCAATTGAATTAGAAGATATACAATTGTTGGTATATCTGATTTCTTTCTTAGTTTAAAAAAAAAAAAAGAAAAAAAAAGAATCAAGTGTATTATGTTAAGGCTGTGTTATTTTTTTTAATGTTTCGGTATATGTTATATAGGAAAATTCCTCATTGTAGCACGTGAAGGTTGATAAAATTTCATTTAATACAACTTATTATTTTAAGGGTTACATTTAGATAGTTAGTGGAATAATATATTCACTTAGTGCTTATTTGTTCTTACTCCACTTAAGGGAATAAGGATATTCTTCAGGTAGTACCACAAAAGTTAATTTAGTTTTCTATTATGTAAGTGTATCAATATGTACGTATACTTTTCTAGAATTTTGGCATTATTGTAACATGTTTTCTTTTAATTAAAGATACTTTTATCAATTTTTGTGGGAGTTTAATTGCCTAGTGTTTTCTGTTCTTTTAGTAAAAAAATATTAAAAAAAAAAAATCAATTATTCTCAAGCAAAATGAAAGCAACAATGTTTGTAGCATCATTTAACGACCAAATGAATCTGTTGTAATATATATATATATATATATTAGGAACACATCAACTGTATCTTGAGCAAAGAGCATTTCACAAGAAAAGATTTGAAAAGCTCGAAAACGAAGTAAGTAACGTCACACCTGCAATGTAAGAAATTCTCTGTTTCTGTGAATCTGTGGAATCTGTGAATGTAGAATTTGTGCATATGTGTACATACGTATTTGTCATTACGCTTTATATGAGACATGAACACGTAGTGTATTTATATTGCCTGACGAGTATTGGTGAATAGGGTGTGGCGGGCCAGCGCCCAAATATATAATATGGTTCCTTCGGGGACACTCTGGTTCTTTCGGGGATACTCTGGTTTCTTCGGGAACACTCTGGTCCTTTCGGGGACACTATGGTTCCTTCGGGAACACTCTGACGGCGGTATGGGGTGGACCTCTGCTGTACACAGAGGGGATTTTCTAGGACTCGAGACCTCCATATTGCTCATGATATGTTATATATTCTCTGAGTGGCTCAGTATGCGATTCACGGTCTTGTCAGGCAATACAATATACACAAGGATCCCAATCATATGATTATCTGTTCTCTGTCATGTGCACTTTGCATTTGTATATGTTACTTACTGAGTTTCATACCCACTCATATTCTTACATTGCAGAGGGTACTGCTGATGTTTGAGATTAGAGGAGGAGCGCCTACTTTCTGACCGCAGCTTGTGTATCTGAGCATTTTGACGCTGTGATTTTCTGACTGAGAATTTTGTACCCATTTTGAATGTGCGTATATGATGTATATTTTAAGAGAGGCCCACTTTGCCAAGGTATATATATGTATACATTAGAGTATGTATAATTATGAGTGGAATTTCCCGTTTTCTCCCAGAAAGTTTAAAAAGTTTTAAATTTTCACCATTTTATCAGTTCTAAGTCGTGTAGCGCCTCCCGATCTCACTAAATATTTTTACGAATATCCTTACGTGCGCGTGTGGGATCGGGGGATGTCACAGTTGGTATCAGAGCTTATGTTTTAAAATGATTCTGAAGACCGCTTATTTATACACGTCGGAAAGGAAAGGAAGCGTCACTCCTCTGTAAGTGTTTAATATGAATTTGATATCTGTTATAAATTTTTTTTTTATATTATTTGCATTCATATTCTGGCAATGAATATTATTGGCTATAAATGGAACTATGAATATTGGGTGTCAGGATATCAGTAT
>JXTC01000086.1:818554-832712 GCA_002914845.1 Trema orientale | reverse complement strand
GCGGCTTGTGTATATGAGCATTTTGACGCTGTGGTTTTCTGACTGAGAATTTTGTACCCATTTTGAATGTGCGTATATGATGTATATTTTACGAGAGGCCCACTTTCCCAAGGTATATATATGTATACATTAGAGTATGTATAATTATGAGTGGAATTTTCCGTTTTCTCCCAGAAAGTTTCAAAAGTTTTAAATTTTCACCATTTTATCAGTTCTAAGTCGTGTGGCGCCTCCCGATCTCACTAAATATTTTTATGAATATCCTTACGTGCGCGTGTGGGATCGGGGGATGTCACAGTACATCTCAAGCTTTTAACGATTATTGTATGTCAATTGAAATTAATGTTGAGCACCATGTTGCCCACACACATATACAGAATAGTTTAGCAGAAACATTTATTAAATATATTCAATTAATTTATATACTACCATTAATAAGAACAAAAGGTATGTTGTATTACATGCTGCAACTCTTATTCACATTAGAATCACAAGTTATCAAAAATACTCTCCAATAAAACTTATTTTTGATCAAGAACTAAATATTTCCCATCTACGAGTTTTTGGTTGCACAGTATATGTACTAATCGCTCCACCACAGCGCACCAGGATTGGCCCTCAAAGAAGGATGGGAATTTATGTTGGTTTTGGCTCCTTCTATCATCAAATATCTTGAACCCCTGACAAATGACATTTTATGGCACGATTTGCCGATTATCAATTTAATAAAACCAAATTCCCACCATTAAGGAGAGAAAAACAACAGCTAGAAAAACAACTTGAAATTTCGTGGAATGCATCATCATTATCTTATTTTGATCCTAGCACTAGTCAACGTGAATTAGAAGTTTAGAAAATTATACATTTGCAAAATATTATAAATCAATTACCTGATTCATTCACCAATACAAAAAGAGTGACAATCACATATACCGGCTGTAAATGCTCCAGCTCAGATTAATATACCTGTAGGACAAACTTTAGGCATAATAACAAGTGAATCTAAGGCACGCATGAAGCGTAGTAGACTAATTGGCTCTAAAGATAAAATCCCTCGGAAGAAAAAGAGTTATATTACAAAAATTGGCCATCTTGAAGATGACGGAATTTCTGAAGAGATAACCGCATTGCCAAAACAAGTAGTTAACACAACTAAACAAATAACTCCAGAAGAGATTCAGGTACCTGATGATATTGAAAATAAAGAGATCTCAATAAGTTATGTGAGATCAAGAAAGGAATGGAATCACAAAAAAACTATTGTCGACAATATATTTGCATATGCAGTAGCTATTGATATAATAAATGAAAGTGAGGATCTTGATCCAATATCCATCGAAGATGTCGACGTAGAAATCATTGGCAAAAAATGGAAAGACGCCGTCCGGGAATAATTACAATCTCTTGGAAAAAGAGAAGTATTTGGATCAGTTGTTTAAACACCTAAAAGTATGAATTCAGTAGGGTATAAATAGGAATTTGTACGGAAACGTAATGAGAAAAATAAGATCGTGAGATACAAAGCACGACTCATAGCACAAGGTTTCTCACAAAGACCAGGAATAGATTATAAGGAGACATATTCTCCTGTAGTAAATGCGATAACATTACCATTCTTAATTAGCCTTGCAGTCTCTGAAATACTTGAAATGCGTCTAATGGATGTTGTAACAATATATTTATATGAGTCACTTGATTGTGATATTTATACAAAAATCCCAGATGAATTTAAAGTACCTGAAGTACTTAATGCATTACCCTGCAAAATGTGCTCAATAAAATTACAAAGAACTTTATATGGATTAAAGCAATCTGCATACATATGGTACAATTGTCTTAGTGAATATCTTCTGAATAAGAGATATGTAAATAATCCTATTTGTCCATGCATCTTTATTAAGAGCTCAGAAATTGGATTTCCTATCATTGTTGTATATATTGATGATTTAAATATCATTGGGACTCTTGAAGAGCTTAATGAGGTGATACAATATTTAAAAAAAGAATTTGAAATAAAAGATCTCGGAAAAACAAGATTTTTTCTTAGCCTCCAGATCGAGCATTTACCAAATAGTATTCTTGTATATCAGTCGACTTATATAGAAAAGGTCCACAAAAGATTTTATATGGACAATGCTCACCCATTTTGTACCTCAATGGTGATCACAACGCTTAATATAAATAAGGATCCTTTTCGTCTTTTAGACGATAACGAAGAAATTTTGGTCCTGAAGTACCATATTTGAGGGCGATTGGAGCTCTTATGTATCTAGCCATTTATATCGAAGATTCAATGAAGGGTTTTCTATTAGAAGACTTGTTTAACATTGAAAGAAAGATTGGAGCTTGCTCTCCGCCAACCCAGATGGACAAAATCATTTTCACAGATGGGTTTTTACGCTTGACAAGATTAGTGAAGATATAGAACTTTTCAGGAACAGAGGAATTAATATGGAGCTGGTTTGAGGAAAAATCAACATAAGCAAAACCGAAGATTAAGTGAGTGAAAAGAGCAGAGATAATGTCTGAGACAGGGAGCTCTATTATGGAATGGTAATAACCAGCTTTAATCCAAGACATCGAGGTTTAACATTAATGAATGAGCAAGAAGAAGAAAATGAGGCTAACAAGTTTGGAAGCCATTGGAGGATGGTGTCACGGTCTGGTAGCTCATATAATATATTATGACACATTAAGTACCTTATTCAACCTTGTTCGAGGATAGTTTATGTTTCCAAGCTATGTTATTTCGTGGAAAAAATTTCTGTTTTTTCATTCAAATGGAATTCTCTAGACAACAATAACAAGTACATGAAATAGTCTAAAAGATTAATTTTCAGGGGAGTTGGAGGTGGCCCTTGAACGTGAGTAGAGAAAAGAGACGCCAAAGTTCTCTTTGATAGAGCCCATCACAAAGCATGTGTTATTTTTTTTCATAAAAGATTGCTTATATAATAATATGTTACCCACACGAGGTCTCTGTTATGGAAAGATGAAGAGAGAGGAGTTCATTTTGAACACAATTTACTAATGACACCTAACTCGGTGAATTGACTAGTTGCCAACACTTACCTACGTTGAATTTTAGCTGGTCAAGTTTATTCAGCTTATTGCTTTAATCTGTTTTTTAACTCGTTGATTTGTTACGTGAACTAATAATTAAATAGGAAATTGTTGAGCTCATCCTTTTTATTTATCCCTCTTAGATTTTGATAATAATCGAAGAATAGTCTAAACAAAGGAGGAATTATTAGATAGCATTTGGGATCAATAAAGATTCCTAATTTGGTGATATTGTTAATTATGATATACTTATGAGGAATATTTATGAAGAATCGAAAGGTTAATTGATAAGAATTTTATCAATTTTCAGCTCTTATGGTATTTATCCCAAATTTGGAAGAATTATAAAAATTATTAAATTTATATGATTCATAGATATTTTATAGAGATTAATTATTTTTATTATAAATAGATACTCATATGCTTAAGGCTATATTTTTTATTAGTATAATTATTCTATTTTTCCATTCCGAAAAGTTTTTTTTGGAAGGAATCATCTCTCTTTTTAAAGAAGCATTTAATTTTTGTTAACTTCTTTTTTTCCCTAAGAGTTCTATTAAAATTTTTGTATTTTCTATTTATTATCCGAAACAATTATCTATTAAAGCAGTTGCGCAAGTAATTACATGTCTTTTTAATTGATTCACACATGGATATGGTGCCTATCAATTAATACTATAATGAAGTTTTAGTCACTATTAGGAAATCGTCAAATTGGCACCTTAACAATACATTCCAATCATTTTTATGGAGAAATCAAAGGATTTTCCCGCTCAATTTGTCACGACCGGAAATCTAAAGCCGTGACTTTTAGTAAATTTTAGATGAAAGAATAATTGAATATTAGTTTTACGAAATTCAGGGGAAATTAAGTACTAAATAATTTCATTTTGATCCTCAAGCCATTATAAATTCTACAACTGTTAAAAGTCTTAGTAGTTTTTAATTACTTAAGAAAAATATCTGCTAAAGTTCAAGAAAATTTCTAGCTGTCTTATTTGGATACTCGTTGAGAAATCATAAATTTTTGGTAAACTGAGTTCAACTAAAAATTTTAGTCCAATGTCCAAAATAATTTACAAAGAATCAAGTTTTTAAATTAATAACAAAACAATCATCATACATCCACTTGGTAGATTTACTAATCTTGGGTAAATAATTGAATAAAGAAAGATAGTTAATAGAGTATAGACACCCACCAAGGAAGAAAAGTGGGAAAGTAAGTACAAGCTACACAGCTTGTCTAACCACCGAGATGACTACCTCAAATAGACTAGTACCCAAAAATAGGAGAAGTAGTGGTATTAAAAATTCAATTACGTTTTTGAATGGATACAATTTTACCAAACCTGCATGGTTAATACCCTTTCCAAAATCTATTTATGAACCAAGTTTATAAAATAATTGGTATCTAGAATATTCATATATTCAAAACTAAAATTAAAACTACATCATTGTACATATTATAAATCATCCCGTCACATGAGCTCACATCCTCTCATCACGAACTAGAGTAATTCTTACTACGTGTACTAAGTACTCTCTGCCTGATACCTATCCTAGAAAATCAGAAGGACACCCATGTATCTATGCCTACCGAACCGAAGGGGCAACTGAATGCCTAGGCCTACCGAGTTAGGGATCAGAAAACCCCGCACAGGTTTATCTCACCGAAGGTGGGGATACTGGCTGTCTACTGAATACTGCGATGTCTAAGATGTATCTCATGTGTGATATGCTGGAAATTGCCTAACACTTAGGAAAAATCATACATGCATACGAAAAACACATGATCACATCATGAACACAGCAGAAAAATTAGCGGATTTAGGTTTTAAAATTTTTCATGAAAATAATTTTCATAACCGTAGAACATGCATGTATCATATACAAGATCATGTATAACATAAATCAAATCTAGATACATAAACTCTAGAGATGATATTAGAGTTTATCTATTGTAGCATGCTCCTCCTTGATCTCCTTGTTGATAGTGATCAAATCTCCAATCCTAGATCTTCTTGTCTATACTCCTGCTCTTGGTTGATGAGACGAGTGGGTACCAAGTTGAATCCTTCATGAGAGAACGATCAAGAACACCTTCTTGATCCTTTGGAACACTGGGACGTGAGATGAGACTTTGAGGTTGTAGGAAACTTTTTTTCTTCCTTCTTTTTCAGCCTTTGGCCGAAATTCACACTCTCTCTCCCTTTGGTTTTCGTGTAGCACTACTAGGGTTATTGTGTAGTCTTTTCTCTTATATATCTTATATATATGAGGCCTAAAACTGCTAATCCCAGTCCAACTAGAATTGGGCTTGTTCTCCAATTTGTGCTTTGGGTGTATTTTTATAAATATGTCCAACTCATGTAATTTATCTATAAAAATACCAATATCTGTGTAAAATCATTATTTTACACGGTTTCGTGAAACTAATTTCATAAATACCACCAACCAATTAATGAGCTTTGTAGAGTTAGACAAGGGACCTAATGGATTTAAATAATCTAAGCTCCAGTAGTATAATAAATACATTATAACTCTTATTATGGTATTTATATAAATACTATTAATAAAGGGAATACTCTACTAAAATACTGCACTCTTAGATTAAATGTCATGTCTTTCATAGAGATTTAATCAATTAACCTTGATTAATCGATCCATCTAACATATTCTATACCACATATAAAATCCCTACACAATGTCGTAGTTGGATAAGTGAAATTATCGTAATACCCCTCCAACATATATTTACTTTTAAGTTACCATCTTTCTATCAAGGAATAATGTTGTCAATAATTTTGTTCTCAATGGCCATTTAGACAAAATTATCAGTCAATTCACAAAGTGAATACTAAGATCTTAGATTTAATCATTCCATGAATCTTGAAAGACCTTAAAATGGCATTAATATATAGTGTCCTTAACTATTTGGTATTCCATTCAATTCATAAGCCATAACCTCCAATATACCAGAGTTCGCCTCCAATTCCATAGAGACTAGTCTTTTAACAAATTAAAAGGCTACAACCCATGAAAGCAAATCCAATCAAATATTAAGGATTAAGATCTACATGCTAAGAGCTAGTTTGTGGTAATACTAAGAATTAAGTTACAGTACTCTAATTCAATACATATAACTTATTTATGTTGTACTAGTGTTTCTATCAGAAGTACACTTCAATGATTTGAGGCACACCATTCCTGTTAAGATAGACAAATACTACAACCTATAGTAAATAAAATATTCCATCTTTATTTACAGATTGTAAACTAGTTAATTTAGACTTAGATAAAGAAACAAGTCTTCCCATAATTAATACTTAATAATGTTAGTTTCTTTATACACAAATAAAGTCATGGAATCTTTTTCAGATAAATAAACTATTCAACTGAGAAAGTTTAATCTAGCAAGTATCATAATTGTATATAAGAGAAAGTTATTTACACTAAAAGGATAAAATTAGAAATCTACTTTTTAGAGTAAATATCCCACCATATTCCTATAGTATGTACAACATTTAATAGTTCACAATAACTATGCATCAAAAAATTAATCAAATTATGCTTTAAAATCCCACTTGGCATTTTTCTGGGATTTATTGTAACATGGGTAGTCCACTGCTGGATTATCCTATAATTACAATTTAAAAATATGTATAAAAGTCCACACAGTACCCATTCCAGTATAATCTAATGTGCTTCCATAACTTATTAAACCATCGCATAAACTACGATTTTCTAGAAATAAATTATAATGCAATTATAAATCAAAATAAGTATAAAACTAGGTAACTGAATCCTTACCTCAATATGGTAGCTATACCAAGCTAACGACGCTCGAAGAAATTGGTCACTTGCGTGCTCGAACAGCTATTTCGAGATCCCGGTAAGCTCACTTTAAAAAGTGACTTTTCCACCGAAGCTTCAGTTGGAGAAACAGAGATCACCATTGAATTAAGAGCACCCAAAAATGCTAGGTTAGATATATGATTTGTCAAAAGTGAGTCCCGATGTGGGACCTGACTTGTGGCATGCAAAATGGTACTATTTGCATGCCACACGTCTCGAATTTCATGCTACTTGGAAGCATAGTCATATTTTATATCAAAATTTGTCTCTCAATCTCACTGAGTCCAAATTCGAAATCGGAAAACAGTTTCGAAGTCTCGAGCCTTAAATGGGCTTAAAAAATCCGAAAGTTACAAAAATATCACCTTTTGGATTTATTTGAATAGCGTCCACTTTTTCGATTCAAAATTTTACACTTTTCTGGACATCGATTTAATACCAAAAAGTCATATCTTTTCTTGTTTTAGACTTCTCTTTTACGTCATGTAATTTTTACTGCTTAAATAATTATTGTATGAAAATAATTATAAAAATATCATTTTTACAATTATTTAAAAAGATACCACATTTCTATTCTAGAATTATCTCATCTCCAGATTTCATTTCAACAAAAAGTACCATAATCATTCATGTTTAAATCTCATCTTTTACCCCATAAAAGTTTTACGATCAAAACAAATTGTTTACAAAAATAATTACTAAAATCTCTTTTCTAAAAATAATTGCAAGAATAACAATTTTTTTATCCAAAATTTCTAACCATCGGAAATTTAACTTCTCAAAATTAATTATCCTTTTGTGTAAATTAAGTCCTCTAATAATTTTACTAATCATCACTATCAAATCATGTGCTAAACAAAATATTTGAGAAATATCGAAATCAAAGTTCTCGAACAATTGATCGGACAAATTTAAATGCTCACTAGAGTTTACTTACCGAAGGTTAGTGGTCGAAAATTGATGGATTAGTCTCAGAAAGAGGTCCTCAACCTCCCGCGGCGACTGACGGTGGCATTGGGCGGCTAAAGTAGCCAAAAACATAAGCAACAACTGTAGATTCCAGGGCTCCTCCACGTGGCTGGGTGGCGCGAACAAAGGCAGTGACCGATGGCGCTCCTTCGTCGGTGAGTGGGGAAGTTGCTTGGGTAGTGCGTCAGCCAGGAAGGTGGACGGTGTGCTCGTAGTGGCTGTCGGTAGAGCTTGGATCTCTCTACACGAGGACCCCAAGTGAAAAGAAGAGAGGAAATGGGGTCCTTAAATGTAATTTTGAGGAACTGTAGACCCCCAATAAAATATTCAAGATATTTTCAATTTTATATTTCAAAAAATTAAAATTACAACAATGCCATTGGGTTATAAACTACTTATTTACCTCTTTTAAAATCAGGCTTTTACATCCTCCCCTCTTTAAAAGAATTTAGTCTCGAAATTCGAATACTATGGTTAGTACAAGTAAAAAGAAAAGAAGATTAAACCATTAGTTATAAAGTGTAAGAGGATCGAAACAAATGCTAATCAAATAAGGAGTGTGAAACATACGTTTCGCACCTAGTGTTAAAACCTCGTCAACATGTCCATGCCACACAAGACATGATGCATACAAAGTTATATAGAATCATAAGGTGACCCATCAATAGATACAAGAAAATTGATACATGAAAATAAGAATGATGTCCTTAAGTCGGTACACAAAACAGGAGTAGTAATGATAATTAGGACTGAGAGTTAATAATACAAGACTCCTATAACTTGAATGATGATTGTTAAGCGCCAAACTAAAGTAGCAGATCAAATGTCGAATACATACGATACCGTCTCTCTGATCATACCAAATCAATATCATACCGAGACAATCTCATTTGTTTGTATCTAGCACCCGATCCCAAACAATCACTAAGTTCAAAGACTCTAATAAGATTCTGAATGAAAATCGATACCTTTGTGTTATACCACACAAGATAGACAAGTTCAAAGATTAAAAATCATAATAAGGTTATAACGACATAAGTCATTTACCGTTCCTTAAGATGAGTGAGTAACAACCAAATATACAAAACACTTCTAGTCGAGAATGACTGGAATCACCAAGAATAGAAATCTCCAACAAGGGAGTACATAGCACACTGTAGTCCAATTATATAAAAATACAAGTATCCACATAACAAGTATAGCCCAAAGACTTTCTAAGTCTTTTACCCAAGGTAATGCCATATGGTAATTATTCATGCCTTATTTATATCCAGAGACTTTATAAGTTTCTTTATCTAATATAGGATTATAATAATAATTCCAAATCATCAATCACCTCCAAAGACTAGAAAGTCTTTGGTACAAGGGGAAGTCATATAGAAATGACTCGATATCCAATATGTAAGTAAAACCAGTAAGAATACTGCAATGCCCCAGATTAAGGTTTCAATAGAATAGGTCGTCTCCACGGCAACACATGTCTCCCATCAAACCTTATCTCATTTTAAAATCAAAAATAATTTTCGAAAATATTTTTGAACACATGCAACACAAAAATAAGGGACATATAAGAATACTACACTAGTTTATTATGAGATCTCACCTTGGCTATAGGTAAACCAAACCTGAACTCTGAGTATTCTTTTTTGAAAATATAATATGAAAAGTTTAACATCTCTCTATACAAACCCACGAGTGAACCGATATCAAATACCATCAATTATACCACCATAATGATGCTTCAATTCAGCTCAAATTAAGTAATGAGTCACAGGCTCAACTCAATACTAATAACTCAATCAGAATCTCCATCAAGTATTTTAAGCATGTCAATTCTCCTCAAAACATAGTTAAACGTCATAGAAGTTTTTTTTAAAATCCCAAAACTTTCCTAAAAGTTTTCAAACATTTCTCTTCAAGAAATTTAAAAGCATATATTTTAACTAGTACATCATATATACAAACACGTTTCCACAATTCTTTATATATAAAAAATTCTAGGTAAGACATGCTTTAGCAAGGCTATCTTTCCGTTTTATAAATTTAAAGTCACTACACTCTAACAATTTTGTTAAAAATGGTTTTAAAAGACATTTTTATGATAAAGATTTTATAAAGCGTTTCGAAAAAATAGTAGAGTATATCATTGTTAAACTTTTCGATTTAAGTAGATATTCATTTCTCAATTTGTGACATAAATAATCCCAAGAATTTAAAAGTCTAATTTATATTTTTAAAGGAAATACCAGACATTATTTTGCATAACTTAAATTCCATTAAACACCAAATCAAACATATTAATTCATAGCTTGAATTCACTTAAAAATCTAATTTTTATGAATTTTAAAAGTTCTAAAGAAAACGCTATGCATCAGTATGTAACACCTAAGTGCCTTCAAGATTTAGGTATTCAAAACTAATTTATTCCCATTTGAAACTCATATAAAACATCATCCCAAGTTTCCAACACTAGGAGTTCCTAACACTTAGGATACCAAATTAAATCAATCACGCAAGTGCTCAATTATCCAATTGAGACTACCAAGGTAAGGTCAACCCAACTTGACTTAACCAATGAAAAATAATTTATTTTTCAATAAGGATTTAACGATCCAAAATTCACCAATATTATATATACATTACTAAAATAGATTATATACATATATGGAAGCTTGGAAGTATATGCATGTCTAATTAACAAGGTACATCAAACTATAATAACAACAAGGTTTTACAAGACCTCCAATCAAGAATTAAAATTTAAGATTTCTTCATTCCCACAAGGTTTCAAATCGGATACCACAACCAAGTTTTATTTTGCAAATTTATGTAACAAAATATTGTAAATATAACATCTTTGACACATAAACAATTCTTCTAAAAATTTACACTTATACCATATTAATTTGTACCAAAAATTTTTCTAAGAAATCAAACTTATTTCCCATATTGTCACAAAAATTATTTTATTTTATTTTTTTGAAATTATATATCCATTGAAAAAGTAAATTACTTTTACCTAACTATTATTTAAATTTGAAATATCGATGGTTTTCTTGAAAATAAAGACATGCATTGTATCAAATATAGCAACCTATATTATTTCAAACCATGCAAGTCAATTTGGAGATTTAAAAGTCGCCAAGATTATATAAAAATGTTCTAAGTTTGATTAAATTACCAATAATAAAATACTTTCTTACCTAAGGGGTACAATGTCGATTCATATATATCTAGAGAGAAAAATAAGACCGAATAAAAGCTACATCTAGACGTATAAACCCATTCTTTAACTAATGAAAATTTATCAACCCATTGATCATGAAAAATATTTCCCAATTCCAAAAGTTTTTCTTTAAAAAAGTAAGTAAACTTAGGCATGTAGCTATCAAGTAAGCAAAATAAATTATCTCACGTAAACGACTTACAAGGATACACAATTATGATTAAATAATTCAAACAAAACTAAACAGCCAAAGAATCTTAAATAAAACTAAACCAATTCTTCTACCAATGCTCAACTAATATCAAGCCAAACTTAATGGAATTAGTACAATACCCCAATTAAGCAAACTCAATATATTATACTAATTTGTTAACTAACGAGCCATATGTTATGCAAAAATATCATCTATTTTGAACAGCTTGATATAAATATTAACCATCAATTACTCGAACTGAGTAATTAAAAGTATAGAAAAAATGAGAAGATTAAATCACATCCGAAAAATTTACGAAACATCGATTTATTCTAAGGAATTCAAAATATTTAGCATAAGATAGCTATTATAGAACCTACAGGGTACACACATAGCTCACTATACTAGTCTCGTATCAATCTCAATACCTCTTAGACTAGAATTTCTGGGTTATAACCAGCCTAAGAATACTAGAGTTTAACTCTAGAAAGATGAACGAAGAATTTTAGAACGAATCTGAGCATAGACAAGTCAATTCCTAAGTAATGTATGACGTATTTGTTAAATATTTTTAAAAAATTCTTTTTAAATAGAAAAATATCACAAGCAAGATCCCAGATGGATCTGAAGCCTGCAGCTCTGATACTATTTCCATCACAACCGGAAATCCAAAGCCGTAACTTTTAGTAAATTTTAGGTTAAAGAATAATTGAATATTAGTTTGATGAAATTCAGGGAAAATTAAGTATTAAATAATTTCGCTTTAGTCCTCAAGTCATTAGAAATTCCATAACCGTTAAAACTCTTAGTAGTTTTTGATTACATAAGAAAAATACCCGCTAAAGTTCAAAAAAATTTCTAGCCATCTCATTTGGATACTAGTATACCTCAAATAGACTAATACCAAAAAATGGGAGAAGTAGTGTGGGTGAACATTCACATGCTCAATAGAAATTCAGTTATCTTTTTGAATGGATGCAATTTTACTAAACCTACATAGTTAATACCTTTTCTAAAATCTATTTATAAACCAAGATTATAAAACAATGGATATCCAGAATATTCACATATTTTAAATAAAAACTAAAACCATATCATTGTACATATCATAAACCATCTCATTCAATAAGCTCACATCCTCTCATCACGAATCAGAATAATTCGTACTACATGTACTAAGTATTCTCTGTCTGATACCTATCCCAGAAAACTGGAGAGATACCCATGTATTTATGCCTACCGAGTTGGGAGTAATCAGAAAATCCTGTGCGGGTTTACAGGCTCTCATCAAGGGCGAGGATACTGGCCGCCCACTAAACATCGCGACGCCTAAGATGTATCTCATGTGTGATCCTATGGTATGTACAATATTTAACAGTTCACAACAACCATACATCAAAAAATTAATCAAATCATACTTTAAAATCCCATTTGGCATTATTCTTGGATTTACAGTAATATGGGTAGCACATTGCTGTATTACCCCATAATCACAATTTCAAAATATGTATAAAAGTCCACACAATCCAATCCCAGTATAATCCAATGTGCTTCCATAACTTGTTAAACCATCACATAAACCACGATTTTTCATAGATCATTCATAATGAAATTATAAATCAAAACAAGTATAAAAATAGGTAATTGAACCCCTGCCTCAATATGGTAGCTATACCAAGTTAACGATGCTCGAAAAAAATCTCGTTGGTCACTTGGGTGTTCGAACAACTATTTCAGGATCCTAGTAAGCTCACTTTAAAACATGACTTTTCTACCGGATCCTCAGCTAGAGAAATGGAGGTCACCACTGAATTCAGAGCACCCAAAAATACTAGGTTAGACATATAATTTGTCAAAAGTGAGTTCCAAGGTGGGACCCGACCTATGGCTCCAAGAATCTCTCTTTCTCTCTCTCTTCTCTTAATTTTTTATATGCAGCCGCCCCTTCTCTCTCTTTCCTCTCAATTCTTTGTGTGCAGCTGCCAAACAAATGTTTCAACAAAAACTGAAGTTACACACAAAAGAAGGGGGAGAATTCGGCTAGCGCTAGGCCTGATGCTAGCCGAATTTCACTGTTTATGCAGTAATGTGATGGGCTCTTAATGCCCACCTTTCTAATCCAGCCTTTTCCTGCTTTTTATCCAACTGCCGAGAAAACTTTGAGCCCAATTTGTTGATCTCATATAGCCCAAGATGATGGATGTAGGTTGATAACCCAAATGGACCTATTTAATTCAAGCTCCAGTAGACAAAATGTCCAGTTCTAATTAACTCTTAGTACGAGTAGACTTCTACTACTAGTTATGAACTTATTCAACTAAAGGTCCAAACTATACTCTTAAATTAAATAAATATCACAAGATACTTTATAATTAAAGTTATGTCAATTAGAAAATTAACATTTGTATGTATATCCCTATATGAGTACCGATAATTAGAGCTAGATAAAATTATATTTTTCCTCTCCAATTATATCTTTTAATTCATTCATATAAGACTATATCTAATGGATGACCAAATTTACAAAATATTTTCAATTAATAAAATAACAAATTTATTAATTACTTAGTAAGGTTTACATCTTTCAAATTTCTATAACTTCTTAAGACGGTATTCACTTCTCTATATAATATGTTATGCGATCTTAAATCCATAATTGGTCAACGCCGAAAAAGTCAAAAGTTAAGCATGACATGGTTGCATAAGAATTCCCTTAATTAAAATGCGACCACATCCGAATGTGAAAGGTGCGACCAGTATAAAAAAGGGAAACTGATTTAAGCTTCACCAAAAGGGTAATTGGCGTGGAAAAGGAAACAAGCTTCAGAATAGAGATTGAGTAATCTCCTGTA
>JXTC01000086.1:799368-809738 GCA_002914845.1 Trema orientale | reverse complement strand
CCAGAAAATAGTAAAGAACAGTGGACGTAGGCTCATCTTTTTTGGGGCTGAACCACTATAAAATTCGTGTCTCCTTGATTATTATGCTTTATCAATCCTTTTCACACACAAGCCACATCTCGTAATTTACTAAATTCATTATTGACAAAACCTCCGTCAACACGTAGTAAACCAATGTTACTCTAATTTGAGAAACGTTAAACGTATAACACGTTTACTATTGAGATTGTTATTGGTTTGGGAACCACATTATCCGAAGTTATCATAGAGCCAACACTAATTAATGACTTAACATTAGAGACACATCAGATAATCCCTAAGCAAAATTCCAAAACTTAAAAGAGTGTTAACCGATTTAATTTGTCACCGCACAAAATATTTAAGTTCTGAAGCATCTTTGTTTTGAATAACCGCCAATCAGAAGAAGCCGACCCAGTGACCCCACATATTCTAAGTCTGGTCTACAAGGAATTTAAAACAAAAGAAAAGAAAATTGAAAAAAAAAAAAAACATTCTAAGAGATCTGAGAAATCAAAACACGCCCGTCCTTTTTCGCAGTGATGAAATGTCTGAGTAGGCCAACTCCAATTCCTATCCATCCAATCCATTGGCACTAGTCAACATTTTCAATTATGGTCCCTTGAAAATCAAAACCAAACCCAAAAGAATCTCCACTTTTTAAAGAGCACTTTCTTTTCAAGACAACTTTTTTAGCGCACTTTCAAAAATAAAAATGAAAGTGACTTTTATGCAAGTGATATGGATTTTAAATATGGGCACGAATATTTGTTTTAATATTATTTTATCTAATTAAAATGTTTTAGTATTTTTTTCAATTATTTAAATTATGGTGAACATTAAATAATAATTATTAAAAAAATATTTATTAGATTAGAATCTTTATATATATATATTAATTTTGACTCTATTTAAAGTCTATTTAAAGTATGTAAAGTAAAAAGTTAATAAATTATAAATCATTATTAATTATCATTTAGTAAAAGTTTTGGAATTCAAAAATTATTCCAAATTCGACTAATTTTTAATTTTCAACTATGTCAAAAAAAATAAAAATAAAGGACGTGGAACGCAAAAATTGTTAATCATGTTTAATTGCAGTTGAGATTGTTCAACTGAGGTTGAAATTTTTGACTGCAAATTGAAAATCGATCGGAACAATTTGAAAGTTTTCGACCTTAGTTTGCCAGGATCGAATTATGATCAACAATGGTGATAAGTTGCTACAAATTATGGTAATGGCAGAAGTATTTTTTATACACAATAATACACATAACGATGTAATATGTACTTTTTTTTTTTTTTTTTAATCAATTATGTAAATGATGTGGTTCTATATTAAAAATACACAGAAAGTTAAAAAGCATTACCACATAATGTTTTTTATGTATGGAGTCAGAATATTCTGCTATTCTACTTCCTTCTCTTCTGTTCAATTGGAGTGAGCGAACGAGTCAGGGCTAGAGAGAGAAAGTAAGAGAGAGAAAATGGGGAACGAGAGCTCTCGAGAGACACCACCTGAGGCGAAGGACTCGTCTTTGTCGCGGTTCAAGGAGCGATTGCACCTTCATGGAGTTCGTCGCCATCTTCATTTCCACCGCCATGGTCAACGCGGAGGTGGCAGCGGCTCTAGCTCCTCTGCTCTTCGTACTAAACTGCTCAACGCCGAACATTTTGCCGGAATCGCTCTTCTCACTCTCCGTCGTGTATGTCGTTTTAATTCTTGTTCTTGTCGTTTTTTCATGATTCTAATTGTTTGTGTAATTTTACCTTTTTTTGGGGGAAGTAATGTGAAAACGGAGGAGGAATTTGTTGTCGTTTGATTGTTTTTAGGCGGAGATGAAGTTCAAGGACAAGTGGCTAGCCTGTGTTTCTTTTGGAGAACAGACATTCCGTACTCAAATCTCTGATCAGTAAGCCTCGCTGATTTGTTATTTTTTCAATTTGTTTTGGAATTGTGCGAGCAGTTTACAGAAATCAAATTAATGAATGTCATGGTATCTCGAAAATTGTCATTGTATTATTTGTCATGTTTTGGGGATTGGCGGGAGGTCAGATAGGAGGAAAAGGCTTTGGGACTGTCGCTGTAATAGCCATTTGCTGGTCACTTATGTAGAGAATGGTCTGGCTGGATGTAATTTTTTCTGATGTCTCATCATCTCTCTGTATTTCTCTTTTTACTATAAAATTTTCTGTTTCCTATAAAGAAAAAATGGTATCTCGAATAGTCAAAATGATGGTCATTTGAAGCCTAAAGGATTGGATTGGGTTTCGATATCAATCAAGAATGTAATAGTATCCTGTTATCAAATCCGGGAGCTAAGCTTGGATCAAACCTGTTGTGTATTTTTATTTTTGGTATATGAATGATTTTATTGCTTAGTAGTTCAATTTAACTAGAAGCTCTATCGCTTTTGTTATGTTGTCATTTTTGTGTAGACTCCAGACAATCTCCCAAACCAGATGTAACGTATTTTTCAAAATTAAGGCTCTTTACGCCTGTTATTGAGTTAACGTGTCTACTTTTTTTTTTTTTCCTTTTATTTTTGGTGGATGCAGGACCGACAAACCAGTCTGGAATTCTGTAAGTAATATTCGAAAATGTCCTCTCATTGTATTCAACTTTGTATTTCCTGTCCTTTGCTTTAGTTTGCTTTGTTGTAGTTTCCACTGAAATTATGTGTTCTCAATTATGGATGGACTTATGATGGGTCTGATTGGCAGTTGTATTGAGCTAAGAGGTGGAGTTGTTGATGGCTTCTATAGTGAGGTTGTGTTTGTGTGAAATAGCGGATTAGATGTAACCTTTTTCTGTAAAGTTACTTTCTGGTGCTTTGTTTCCTTGTATTTTTGGAAGTTGTTTCCATTCTCCAATTAAATTGTCACCAAACACAATTGTACAAAGAAAACCTGAAAATTGTTTCAGGCAAAGATGACACCCTTTTTTTACTTTAGCCAGTATTGTTATTTGAAAACATTCCCTCCTTTTCCTTCTAACTGTGATGTTTTTTCCCCTTGAAACCATTTTCTGTTTACCAATACTTGGTTAATGATATGAATTGATTTTCATCGAAATAAAAGGGATAACCTTCGTTGTCATGTTCATCTTGATACAGCATTTATAGTTACAGTCACCATGGATTTCATTATCTTAAATTTGTGAATTATGTTTCTCCTTCTCTGATAGCTATGTTAATCAATGATTTTATATTACAAAACTAGTAATATCCATGGATCTCATCCCAAAATAATCGATTGACCTAACTGATTTCATAAAAGTACTTCATACATTTCAGATTCATGCTAGCTGTCCAAATTCATTTACTTATGACATATTAGATATGTTTGTTGGGAAATAATGAACTTTTCTTAATGTTCTGATAATGAGCTGGATGTTTTGAAAATCTCCGTTCTGATCAAAGATGTTAATTTAATTCATGAGATGCGTGCATGTATGTATGCATGTCCCTTTTCCTCCGTGAACAAGAAGAAATCTTCAACATAAAGATTTTACTTTATTAGTAAATTTTAAAGATCTATACAGTTGTCAAGGAAACATTAAATGCAGCAGACTTTCTTTGATAGCACTTGGGTTCATAGATCTGTGTCTCTTCATGTCACTGTTAATAATTTTGTTTTATAGTCGTTCTCTCTTTGCTTCACTTGCACTCTCTCGTCCCATTCACCATTTGTTGAAATTATAAATCATCAATGTTTGGCACATTTATTGCTGCAGATTGGGATTTCCGCTTAGACTTCAGGGCTTCTTTATTGGCTGATGGGCCTTTTTAGCTGAAGAATTAAGGGATTAGTCTTTTTTTTCTGTCTTTTTTCTTTCATAGACATTCACCTTGCAATGTGATGCTTCTTCTCTTTTTCTTTTTTCTTTTCTTTTTTTTTCCCCTTATTTCATTTTTTATTTTCTATGCATCCTGGTGGACATCTTGGCCCTTCTTGATTATATTTGGTGCTCTTTTTTTGTTTAATAAAATTTCCGTTTCTTACTAAACAAATAAAAATACAAGATAGGATGTTCAACAATTGGCCAAGTTGGTGAATTTCCCCTTTCATTTTCTTCCTTGTTGAGCAACCCTATCTTTCTTTGTACAGGAAAAAAAGCTTCTTTTGGAAAAAGATGGTCCTCATGTTGCACGGATATCTGTGTTTGAGGTATGCAACCACCCTGTTCCAATTTTTATGTGTTGTATCTAGAATAACTTTAATTGTTAACTAAGGAGTTAAGAACAAGGGTTTTTTTTTTTTTTTTTTTTGNGTGGGTGTGGTGGTTTGTATTATGTAGTTCAGGATAGGAGGGTGTGGAAAATGGAGTATGTGGTTATTTGTCGTGCAAATTAATTCTTAACATTCCTGTTGAAAATCATTCATTTTCATCTTTTCATCCTTGTTCTTGTATTTGATAGAAAGAAGATCTACTTGTGCTTTGGCATGGTGTACTCTGTGCCAGAACAATGAAGAGTAGCAGAGTCATTTATTTCTTGTTACCCTTTTTCTATCAAGTTGTGGCATAGACTGTTGAGGGAGATTAGACTGGAATGGATGATTACTTGGAGGTGCCTAGAGAGTTTTTTTTTTTTTTCATTTTTTTATTTTTTTTCTTTTGAGGAGATTATTCGTGTCACTATTATACTATATGGGTTAAAATATGGGGGATAGGAAGCTTTGGCTTCTTGCTGGGCAATTTTTTGGGAGAGGAATAGAGGTGTTGAGAATGTCTAGGGGGAACATGGTGACATTTGGATAAAAAAAATTGTGGGTTGCTTTGTAATTACAAAATGAAATAGACTTCATGGATTCTATGTTTTTAGATATTTTTGAGTGATTGGTTTTCCTTGATGTAATTTTGCATGCTTTAATGTTGGTTGGTT
The DNA here is from genome assembly GCA_002914845.1 of Trema orientale. Taxonomy (NCBI): domain Eukaryota; kingdom Viridiplantae; phylum Streptophyta; class Magnoliopsida; order Rosales; family Cannabaceae; genus Trema; species Trema orientale. Next base: position 804,834 of record JXTC01000086.1, on the reverse strand, counting down.
GTCTGTCGTCTGGTACTTGTACAGTGTACTTTCTTCTTTTCCCTTCTTTCTTTCAAAAGTTTCAATTCCTTAGATATAGGGGGCAAAAAAGAGACTTTCACTATTTGATGACGACAATAACTTGTATCTTGGTACTTTGATCTTCTGACATAGTTACTTATGCAAGAAAAATGAAGTTGGTGCCATTTGGTTAAAGAGTTGAAAGTTTCCTGGGTATGGCGGTCGTCATTGTAAGCATGTGTTTAAGTGTGATGGAGGGTTTTATGGCCCGGGGGTTCGTAGAAGATTGTGGAATTGTGCTATTTTGGCTATGTGTTTGCCTATTTGTCTGTAAAGGAATAATAGAATCTTTTAAGATAAAGAAGTCCGTTTGGAGTCTCTTTGGGAACAAGTTAAATTCTGGGTTGCTCTTTGGATCTTTGACACTAAAGAGTTCACAAATTTGATGTTTTCAGATTTGACTAGGGATTGGAATAACTGATTGTAACTTTAAGATGATATTTGTCATCTTTTGTATTTTGTTTCCCTTTTTAATAAAACTGGTCCCTGTTTCTTATCCCAAAAAAAAAAAAAAGAAAACAAAGAAAAAAAAGAAAAAAAAAAGGAAGTTGGTTATGTGTGGTGAAGAGTATGTTTATTTATTGATTTACTTCAAATAATTTCTTTTACATTTATATTGGAAAATGTCATTGCTGTACTCTTTTAACTTTTATTGAATTTGAAATGTAGCATTGTTTTATTTTGTCACAATTTTTGCAGACAAATAAAGTGTCTAGCAACACTCTAATAGGATACTGTGAGATTAATCTCCTTGAATATTTAACGCGGGTGAGTTGCTTTTTCATTGAACTAAATCTTTTATTTAAATATTTACAATTATATCATTACATTAAAGTTTGACTTTATGATATCTGCGTCATTAAAGCATCCATATTTTTCTTTAAATTTATTTACGTGGCTGCAATTGAATTGATAGTATTAAGATCGCTGAGAGTGTGACTGATGAAAATTGTCACAAGAAACTTTTAAGGAATATGCACTTTTGTTGTTTCGTTAATTAGAAAAATACAGTGGAAAGCACATACATTTTTCTGAAGATGTCTAGGAAATATTGCAGTGACCTTGATTTTTCCATTAAAGTAATTTATTGAGATACTAAACAACAAAACTTGCATAGTTAGGAGTTTTATGACTATTAACAGTGGGTGCGATTTTGTGACACACATTTTGTAATTCACCTAGGTTAATTGTATAATTAATTGGTTTGAAGTTGCTGCTTCTCAAATTATCATAGGACAATGTTGAAACCTATTAGAAAATTTTAAACCGTGCAGTGGATGAAATAGGACTGGCCCAATTATTGACTAATTATTGCGAGGCTGCATCTATAACCCATCTTATCAAAATAAGATTTGAATATAATTCTTGTTAATTTGAGATTAAAAGAAGCAAATATACTAAATAGGCTATATTTAATCCCGAAGAAATACGATAGTGTAAGTCACAAAAAACTTCACTACTCTACATGAGTTGGAACTACTTGGAGCCTTTTGTTCGGGTGATTTTTTCTTTTGGAAGTTGGTCACATCCAGTCTGGGTAATGTTACTACTGTAACTGCAGCCGGTTTTCTTCTTTCTTTACCTCTTTCTCTCTCTGTGTTAAAAAATGGTAATGTTGCAGGGTGTAGATTCCGACTCTGAGGTGTTTGATCTGTTAGATCCATCATCATCAGACGTGGTGGTTGGAAACATTTATATTTCATGCTCTGTTGAGGTGTGCAAGCTAAGTAACAAATTATGTTCTGTTGTATTTGTTCTATGATTATTGTTTGAACTTACTTGATAAAAATCAACAGGATCCTGTTGAAACAGAAAAAGGTTTTGCAAGACGCATCTTATCTATAGTGGTATGTTCTTAATTATCTCCTGTTGGGTCTTTAGATAAAACTTTCTGTTCTTACCTTAAAATTTACCTGGAAGTTACTTTAGTTAGTTCTATATACCCGGACTGTTTGGGAGAGTTTATAGAGAAATTGGGGAAATTAGACCGCCTTCTGGTAAAAGACTTAACTTTCTAAAACCTCTTCAGTAAAATGCCTCTTTAAGTTATAATTGTTCTGTCGAGCTTGGTTGAGTTATAATTTAAAGTTGCTTTTTACTATAGAGTTTTAAAACGTAGGCCTTTCTCTAATAGTGCTCTTCCGAAAAGGCTTTTTTTTTTTCCAAAAAGCGCTGTGTTTATATCAGTAAAAACAATGTGTGGTAAAATTATTGTATTTATAATTATATGTATAATTATTAATTTTGAAGAAACAGGGAATTAAAAATCTTGCATACGAGAATAAATAAAAACAAAGAAAAGTGAGGAAGTGTAGGAAAGGTTAGGACACTAGAGATAAATTGTTTGGATTGACTTTGCTTCGAAAGAACCTGCAGTAGAGTAACTCTCACTTTTTTATTTAGCTATTATGCTGTTTGAAATTTAATACTCATGTCCTAGGAGCTATAATTTCTATGTTATTTCTGATGATTTTTTTTTTTCCCTCAGTATACGTTGAACAATTTTTTTTTTTTTTAATAATTAATTTACTTATTTTTTATATGGACTTCACGTGTCTTATGTAAGCTGGTCAATATGGTGGGTGGTTGAAACTTCCTAGGAGTGGTTGTTTTTTTCTTTCACTGTAGTATGATCAATTTTTATTTTTATTTTTTTTAATGAGAGTATGAAGTAGATTAGGTTCGATTATACTGTTAATTTATTATATAGATACAATTGCTTATTAGTTTAGAGATTTCTTCTGGTTCTGACTTTTTTTTTTTTCTCGATTAAGTAGATTTTTATTGTTACGATACTAGATTGTTTTTTNAAAAAAAAAAAAAAAAAAATCTGTGAACGTTCAGTTTGTGACCTGATTGGATTTGGTTGTGGACAATTTGCAGCTGAAATGTCTGTATGTACTGAAATAGTTGCATTTTTGGGTATAAGGGAATAGATGTATTATCCTCATGGGAAGAGTAAAACTTATAGCTTCATTGTGGGGCTTATTTGGCTGAGGAGTTATAATGTTTGTTGTTTTTCATATGATCATTATTAGTGAAAGGTTTTGTTTGTATTTCTTTTTCTTTGGAAAGACATCTCTCATATTTGTTTTCCTCACCTTCTAATGTTTAACATTAGAAACGTTCTGCTTTTAGCAAGGAAATCATTTGAAAATTTGAGCCTTCATACTTCGTACAGGACTATAATCAAGATGGAAAGCTTTCTTTCTCCGAGTTCTCTGAATTGATTGATGCTTTTGGGAATCAACTGGCAGCAAAAAAGGTTTGAGTTTAAGTACTTGTTTTTGGCTTCAATTGTGTGCATCTGGTTTCGCAAGTTGTCTTTTACAAAAGACGGGCCTACTTTCGTAGGAATTGATTATAAGATGAAATGATGGGCTTGCTAGACTAAATTAACTAGAGCTTAGCCCTTCTGCTACCAGAATTTGTATTTGAAATGCAGATTTTTTCCCCGTTTCTTTAAATCTTAAATATGTTGTTTTTGAGTATGCCTAATTCAGATTTTAAAGCTCTAGGGTTTATTGGTTTCTTAGATAACAAAAATATGTTATTTTGAACATATGATGTCTTTCAATTAACATTCAGGTCATCATTTTTAAAATGTTTTAATCAACAGCTATAGGATTTGCTTGTTAAATCCACATGGTACCTTTTAATCCTACAATTTACAGCCTTTTTAGATCTTTTTTTCTGTCACATTTCTTCTGTTCTTCATCTTCTTTTTTCTTTTCCCCTGATATTTCTTTTATGAAGTGTTATTCTCATACGTATGCATTTTCCATCCTTACTAGAAAGAAGAAATCTTTAAAGCGGCTGACAAGAACGGGGATGGTGTGGTTAGCATGGATGAGTTGGCTGCCCTTCTTGCTTCTCAACAGGAAAAGTAATCATGCAAATAACTTTTCGAGCTGATGAGTTTATATTAGCATTTTAGCGGAAGTTTTTAAAACTAGACAGATAATGCGTGGAAGTTATGAAATTTGCCTTATTGTTTTTGAATTAGGTATGTGCATCTATGTCTACTTGTGCAGTTGATGTTAGTGTGCAGGCTTTAATGTCTTGAGTTCTTGGCTGTTGCTACCTAATATTGGTGTTTCTTTTTGCTGTGACCTGATATTGGTGTTATATGTTCTTGTTTTTGCAGGGAACCAATAATAACTTGCTGTCCTGTTTGTGGTGAAACTCTTGATGTTTCTGATCAGCTCAACAATATGATTCATCTAACCCTTTGTTTTGATGAAGGAACTGGAAACCAGGTTATGAAAGGAGGGTTTTTAACTGATTCGCAGGCTTCATATGGGTGAGACATGTCAGAAAAGAGAGAGAGATTGTTGATTTTAATATATATTCCTGCAGTTAAGTCGCATAAGTGAATGGAGTCCTATATTTGCAGGTGGATGTTCAAACTCAGTGAGTGGGCCCATTACTCATCGTATGATGTTGGTTTAAAATCTGGATCAAATGCTTCCCATATTCTGGTATGTTCTTTTAGATCTGCTCTTCTGTTTCAATCCTGGCTTTAAGGTTTTTTGTTTTCGTTATTTATTTTTTTATTCCTCCTAGGATGTATGGGGTTCTTACCATTTTAGAGAGTGAGTTGGTTTGTAGTGTCGAGTGGCAAATTTCACAAGAACAGTGAAAAATATGATTCTTGCGTTGGGGAGAATTAGTACTCAAGATATGCTTCAAAGGAGGCCCTATCAAGCAATCCCCTATCTAGTAAATATCTCATGGATGGTGTGTCATGTATAGAAGTTTTTGGAGATTATTTATCATTTATTTCTACACTGACTGTATTTTGAAGTGGAGGCTTTTGAAGGAAGTTAATATGTTCTGGGTTTTTCCTAAAATCATTATGGTTTCTTTATGGGTCAAGCGGGGTATGTTGGAGGAGGAATGAACAAGTTGTCACGGAATAGTTCTGTTATAGTTATCAATTGGGCTTTGTGGTGTGAAAGAAATCGGAGAAGTTTTGAAGACACCGTGTCCTCCGAGGATGATATTTGTGAATACGTCAAATTTTGGGTGGCTCTTTGGTTGAATTGTGTTAGAGTATAGAACTCTGTTCGTGGTAATTTTTGATTTCTGAAATATGTGATTACTTGTTTGTTACTCAAAAATTAAGACAGCATAATTGAGCATAAAAATTAGAGACACATAAGTATAGGTAGATATATATATATACAGTAGGTAGTTAAGTTAGAGACACATAAGTATAGGTAGATATATATATATACAGTAGGTAGTTAAGTTAGAGAAATATATATATATAAAGAGGACCAGTTAACTGATTTCTAAGATACTAAAGTGTAAATGACTAAGTTTAAAAGAACTGAAACTTAAATAACAGAGACTGAAATTTAAGTATAGCCAAAATAAGGTTGTTGAAATATAAAGATTAAA
>JXTC01000086.1:752059-798725 GCA_002914845.1 Trema orientale | reverse complement strand
TTGCTCAAAACCAGCAAACAAAAATTGGAAACCACCTGGTTTAGGAGTTAGTTGCTGAGGAAATAACATGTTACTTGGTTAGAAAGTCTCTGCATACAACAGTGGCTGATTTTCCTTAGTTTAGTGCGTGTAACTCAAGTTCTATTCCCCTAAAAGGGTTTAGGGTATAGGGTAGGATACCCTAGCTTAATTAGAAACCTTAACCCTTAAAATAACACTACCCTGTTTTTTCTTTCTGTTTTTGTCCTGTGTTCTGCTTTAATCATGTTCAATGCTTAATCTATCATTGATCAACACTTAATTAAAATTATTCTAATCAAATTCAGGGACTTACCCCAAAACATTAAGTCCCCTGAGTTGTGAGGAATGTGACCATTCCTCAGAACTCATTTCCTTTCGTTCTATAAATAGGACCTCAAACTAGTTCGTTCTTCAAACCATGCCTCTACATTTCATAAATGTGAGGTTTATACCTCTTTCTTTTCCATCATCTCCTTCAGATTCTCCTTATTCTTTCCCAATGAGTCATTCTGTCAACAGAGATTTTCCAACTTCTCTTATTTCATCCAATGATACTCATATCATAGACTTAGATACCACAAATGATTCAGGGGATCAGTTCATGGCTGGTTTTCCTTCCATGTCTGAGATTAGGAGAAACCCTAACACTGCTTCAGAGTTGTTCAATCATATAACCTCCCTGGATGAGCAACTTATTACTCTTCAGAACAAAACTAGAGAGGAAGTAGCTTTCTATAAGAGTCACATAGCAGCTCTTCAATCCTATTATGAAAACACCTCAAAATACATTGATGACATAGAAAGTTTTGTTGGTAACAAGATTGTAAAGCTTGAAGCTAATCTGCTTAGTACTCAGACTAACCTACAGGCAGCCTATCAAGAAATTGCTAGATAGAAATCTTTGTACTTCGACCTAAAGGACAGTGCGGTGACAATCCCGGTCCTCACTCGGCCTTCTGAACCATCATCCTTCTCAGGTTACTTTCCTCATCGAAGGGGGCCTCGGATGAATTCACTAGGGTTCCATCCTGGTGGAAGTTCAAGGTTCGACCGCTTCTGAAGCGGTTGGAATCAAATGGAGGGCAAGGTCCTATTTGTCCTCCCTAAATGCAGCTTAAGTTTCTGGGATGCTACTAGTTTCTAAGCGTGTTGGTGTGCAAGCCAGGCTTTGTAAAGTGCATATGTAAAATATCTTGTGTAAATGCACTTAGATTGGATAGTTTAAGAGAGATAGTACTAACTATATTCTCTACTATGTAATATAGAACTTTTCCTAATGAAATAAAACAAAGCCGCTTCATCTAAGCTTTGAATGGTCTTGCTTCCTTTCAAAGAATACCTCTCCTGACAAATGTGATCTTTTCACAAAGAGTTTTGTCTAAAATCTGAACCTCAAAAGAACTACACTTCTCTTGAAAACTTAAAAACAAGCAGACAATACTTAAATAACGTAGATCACACGTATTATACTAATCAGATCATGAAATCAATAGGTATTAATCATGTCATCACAAGACTAAGATCAGATTGCATCAATGAATCTGCATGCATAAGTATTGACGTAGTAACAATGACAGAGTATCTGTTTCTCACAAAGTGCATGTTCATCTATCTTTGAATTCTGGTTGGAGTAAGAAATGTTTTTTTCAAGATAGAATAATAGTGTAGAAATTCAAGTAATCATACATCATACTCTCTAAAATAGATGTTCTATTGTCTGAAGCATGCAGATCAATATTTGAACTTAAACACATGCATGTAAATTCATTCCATAAGGTTATGTAGGCCAACTAACACCATGTTCATCTCAAAAGGCACGTTTTATCTCTAATTATAAGCATGCAAGCAATTTGGGAGAATGTATGTTAGAATCAGCATTGTGTCCAACACGTGTCATGCTTTGTAAAACAAGTGTTGCACCAGATCAACAAGTCTGCACACGTGCACTTTATGCGTTTTATCAAAATTCTGTAACGTTCATTTCAACTTCCATAAAGCAGCGGTTCATAATTTCATATGCATGCAATCCTATAGGCTTTAGTGCATATCATTGCTAATGTAAACAGTTTCATCATAGTTAGCAAGTATGTAAAATAATGACTAGAAGATGCATTCTGAAAAGTTGCAACGCAAAATGGCATTTATCACATATAGCAGTTAAAGTAAAGCATCCATAGTCTAGTGCTGGTGTGTGGTTACTTTTAGCCCAAACAACTAAATGGGCCATGATCAGATTAAAACTCTCAGTTTAACCAGCTCAAAACTCATGTCACTTCAGCTTAACTAGCCCAAAATTCGTGTCACACTTTGCTACCATAACTTAGTATACTACTACTTCTGATATGAATACCTGTCTTCTTTCTGATTGCCAACAGGGGAACCTGTTCCCATTTTTGACCTAAGATATTTAAATAAAGTAATGTTGCATGTGAGGGAACAGTCCTCCTCGAGAATGACTGCTGTTCAGTCAACTTTCCAGGCCAAAAATGGCCATGCAGAGGCTCGGGCAGGGGTAAAAACAGAGTAGACTATTTACCCTTTCCTTGCTTTGATCATGCATAAAAATAACTCTTATTTTAACGTATAACTCGTATGACACATCATAGGCATAATAAAATTCATGCACAGCTTATATAATATAATAAGCAGATTTTTGAAAATTAAATACAGAATATCTAAGGTATCATTCTCAATAATAACTAAGAAAATACATTAAAAGAGGAGTAATCTTAGGAAACCGATCCCTTTTAAAATGGGATAAAATCAATTCAATTAAAACAGTCAAATTTGCTTAATTTACTCCAAGAAAAACTACACAACTGTCTTGGATAAGACTAGACTCGTGCATGCATGAGCCTCTTAGGGTTTTGGACATTTTCAAAGTGTTCTTAAAAGCTGATTTATTCCTCTCAACTGTTACCCTTCTTCTTGGCTATAGGGTTTTCTTGGCCTTATAAACTTTATCTATTCCTCTTCTCAAAGCATTGATCACCTTAAGGCTATAAGTATCTGATAAAAAGCAGAGCTTCAATACTCCAAGTCCTTTCATGCACAACTCGTAAACATAGCTCTCTTCTGAGAATCCGAGACCAATTTCTTATGGCTTCTATGCCTTTCGATTCCAAATCTCTCCTATTACCAAAAATGGTTTTCTATGATCTTTGGACGTCAATCAAAGCCGCAGATGGTTTCTCTTTCAAGCAAAGCACCCTCATCTCCTCGGCAAGAACCTATCATTGGCTGCTAAAGGGTCTATTATGCGGGGTTATTCTCACAAATGAGTTTCTAACATCTTTTCCCCATATATACCATGGATTCCTTGGAATCCTGGTATCGGGTGCTCCAGTGTGGGGAGCTCCTCTTTTCAACTTGGGGACTTTTCCCCATGAACGTGCCATAAGGGCACGTTCGTGATTGCTACTTCCCCTCCCCCTTTCTTAGGGATAGGAGAGTTGCCGGCCAGTCCTCCTTAGGACCGGGTTCTGATCGGCAACTGTTATGTCTATTCCTTTTTCATTCTCCCCCTCTTCCTTTTATCTTTTTGCTCTCCTATCTGATTTTAAGTCCATAAATCTTCTCGATGTAATCCTCTATAGATTATTTTGATGTAATCCTCTATAGATTGTCTTGATGTAATCCTCTATATTATCAATAAAAATTGCACTTTATGAACTTTTATACTTTCTGTTTTGCTTATATGCTTGGTGCAATTTTTGTGTTATTCTTAATACTAAGGAATTCCATCAACAGATCAGGTTGAAAGCCCTTAAGAGATGATTGACTTGTTCTTAAGAAAATTTGGTACAAGATTACTGCCTAAGTAAAATCCGAGGCACTAATACATTAAGATGGGGGACTTAAATATGACTAAAACTTGTATTCTTCCAGAATCCGACATAGGTAATAATCTGGACTTAATAATAATCTTAGCACTTCCTATTGTCACCAATAGATGTACTTTAATGTTGCCTAATTCCCTAAAGAACAGAACTTAAGTTCTAGGTTAGGCAGTTTGATAGTAATCTAAGGCTAACTAGGTCAAAAGACTAGCCTTAGCCCAAAAGATAAATCAAATAGGACTAGAGTAATAGACATATAATTCAGTAAGGAATTTGATTGAGATTGATCACAACCAACTTCAGATAGTCTAAACAGACAAAGAATTCAGCAAAAGATGCTAAATGGAAAACTTGATAAGAAACAACATATTTAACATGGGGGCTTAGAAACGACATGTTTTTAAGAAAAACGACATGCCTTAGGACAACGACATGTTTAGGAAAACGACAGCCATGGGGGAAAATGACATGTCGTAAATATACTTTTAGAATAATTAACTATGCTCATCACACTTATGACCATAGGTGTTGAATGCTAAAACTTGATTAGAAAAGACTAAGATTGCTACACATTTGGAATTTCATCTAGTGCACAATATAATTGCAATAGGAATTAGTCATATTTCCTCATGAAAATAGACTAGAAAATCAGCTAAACTAATTTCAGAGAATATATTAGTATAAAGCAACCAGGTGTATAATCTGCAAAAATCTAATAAGCAAAGGGTATGTGCATCACTAGAATAGATGATTTATTTAAACAATTCACTTGTGAATAAACGAATATTTAGGACTACATGCATGAAACAAGGTCAAGACCTTGAAAAACACGTAAATTGACAAGTTAAATCGAAGCATTTACAAGTGGCTGCCATGAAGAGTTCTTCCCTTACATGGCAATAGTGCTATGCCACTTCGAGCAGAACAAAACAGAGGACTGCCCTTCATGCAGCCCCTGAAGTATAGTTAATCGTGCTTGACTAGTCTTGTCTAGACTTGGTCTATGTGACCTTGAACAGGCCAAATACTTGTCTTGTCTATTTGTATGAATCAGTCCATTCCTGGGGACATGTATCTTTCTATCCTTAAATGACCACCAACTTTTTTAGTCTATAAAACTGAAATCAATTCTAGCTTCAGTTCATATCTTAGTTCATCCGAAGCCTTACTACTCTTCAAGCTAGAAACACTTCTAAATACCTCAGAAAATGTCTCTCAATTGTCACTTTTCCACTTTCAAACCCGAGATGACTAAATCTCTTAAGCTTTTGGGAAATGATCTCTTATTTGCCTATGTCCTCATACATAAGTTTCTAATTAGCTTGTGTTGTACCGAGAGATATATCAATCTCTAGGTAATAACTTAGAATATCTATTTCCCTTCTATTATAGAAGAAACTAGGGGGAATGTTTTGTATGCCTCCCTTTTCCTTTTGGGGGCAATGGAAGCAGTGATTGTGGCCATCTCGGCCCAATCTTGAGGGAGGGATTGAGCTAGCCTAGTTAGATACTACCCTATCCTTATCACTCTCCTCCTTCTGTCTTGGCCTCGTTGTTGTTCAAACCCTCCTTGGGCTTCAATGAGGCTTGCCGCGAGGTGCAAAAGGATGCATACCCCACAGCTGCTTCCTAAAATTTCTGGCAAGAACTTTCCACCCAAGTCACCTTGCCTGCTCCTCAGGACCTACAATCGCCTTGGTAATACCCTACACTTGAGGTATAACCTCGATGTCTTGTCTTAGTCCACGGGACCGAAGGCTCAAACGTGGAAAGGGGTCCTTTGCACTCAAAACACCAGTCCTTGGGCTAACCCCAAGCTATGTGTTAGGGAACTCCCTTCTATCCAAAGGGGAAGCTGATTGTAATAGTTTTGTAATGTACTATTTCTTCAATAAATAAAGTTTGTCTTATGTTGCTAATTGCTATATGAGATTGTCCTCAACTGTATTCTATTTCATAAACTTGATCCGAGATTCTTAATGACTTAGATTATAACCTCATAATCTCAATTCCACTGATTGAAGACTTAAAATCTTAGTAGCTCAGATTTCTTACTTAAAAATTAGCTAAAACTTAAAGTAAGTAATCTGGAATAAGATAATTGCTTATAGACTCTAAATCAGCCAAAAGAACACTTTTAGGTTCTTAGTTAAGAAACTCGCTGGGAGCTTTGATCTAGTTCCATTAGTTAACTGATAACATAGAACCTGATCTACTTAGTCACTATCCCATGCACTAAACAATCTGTCCATAAAGTAAGATAAATATTTATGATCAAATCACAATTAATAGCTTAACCACGACTTTCCACAAAGCAAAATGATTATGCATATCTGTGACTTTCTATCATATCCCTGTATTTGAAATCCTTAATAGTATAAATAAAGAATTCTAGTTTTCTGCTTAAAATCGAAATCCTGATAACTTTGAATAAAGATAACTGAGCCTTAAACAAGTAATCCAAGAAAGTTTAAATACTTTCAGAGCGCAATTCTAGGCCCTTAAATAATAATCTCCCTGGGGATTTTAGCTTAATTCCGAACTAACAACTTAGATACTTGCTTAGCATAATCACTACTCGAGTAACAAGTCCACAGCTCTCAAGCTGAATGAGTACATAATTGGATATCTTCATGACTAAACATCATAAATTTCAAACAAGTAGTAAGATAGCTAAACAGTAGGTTACTATTTAATCATTAGATTCTAAGCATTTAACTAAATGCTAAAATTTGCTATTCTTCAGATAAAAGAAAATATTTTAAGCAGATAAATCATAATATCACAGCCTTAAGGATGTCAAATTTGACACAGAAGCAATGTAACAGCATGGCGGATGCATGTCAGATATCGATAACCATATGATCAGGCCAAGAATTTTCTTTGTAAGGTATTGGTCGTTATAAAATTATCAAATAAAATCAAGGTACAAACAACAATAGGCGTATACTGGTAAATTCATAATCTACTAAGATGAGTGTACTCTGTAGGAATCAGAAATTTTATGATCAAAGCATATTTCTATTGTACTTCAGATAAGAGATGCTTAAAGGAATTCATATCTCATGTAATCATATAATGTTAATCAAATAAGTAAATATAAACAATCTGGCATATTTTGACCAAACTGTTCATATAGCAAAATTCACACAAGTGGTAAAAGTAGGAAATTTACTCTTGCATGAGAATAGTAACTCTCCTCGGGCAGTATCACACTATATGGTCATGTCTTAACCTGCAAGCACACGGCTCAAGCAAAACTCTGTTGGCTGCAGCCTCTTTACTTGAAATTTCTAGGACAGAGTTATCCTTGAAGAGCTAAACCGCACTAGCTCAATAAACTATTAGTAAACAAAGTCTATAAATAGGCCTCTCCGAGTATGACCTTAGATCAAATCCAACTTCTGCTTCTACTCAAATAGAAATTCTTCCTTGATCCTTGAAGATGTCTCTACTAAGTTCTCATTTTTCTGTTTACAAACCAGAAATAATCAAATTCCTTGAGCTCCTAGATATCTATAAACCTTCAATCCATATTGATCTCTAGGTAACTCCTTAGAAAATCTACCCCGCTCCAACTCCAGAAGACATTATAGGGGATTGTTTTGCTGCCTCATCCTACCCTCGAGGGCAACAAAAACAGTAACCTCGTCTCCTACAAGCCATGCTCGAGAAGATTGAGTAGTTGGTCTCCTTGGACGCTGCCCCAGCCTGATTGCCTAAGCTCTTCATATATTGAAGCCTGCATGGTGTGTCAACAGGGCTGGTGTGGATGCAACTAGGGGACCAACTTGTGGAAGGGCTGTCTAAGCCCTCCTCCAGTCCATCTCAATCCCACACCAAGGGACTGCGATGCCTTGTTTTGATCCTCAAACAAGGCCTCGGGATGGCTTCTATCGAGCCTTCTCGAGGGACTCCCTAAGAGAAAAATACCTAAGTTCGGAGCTACACCAAACCTATCGACACTTAAGGAAGAAACTTTTGTTCTTGCCTCTTGTATGGGAGAAAATTATCTATCACCCTTATTGTAATAGTTCTCTTATTACTTGTATTGTATCAGAACTTAGTTCTAAAGTTCACAATAAAAATCCTTGTATTTAGATTTCAATGTTATACTCGCATCTATGTATACTAGAGTTTGATCACGAGTTTGTATCCTCAACTTAATGTAAGCTTACAGCTTCAGTAATTCCTTTAAAAGAAAAGGTTCCGAGTCCTAAACTTGGAACTCCTTGGAGAATAGATAGGTATCAGCAAAATGCACACCTACTGAATAGAGATTTCTCAATCTTATGGCTACAAGTAACCTTGAACAAGATAATAGGACTAATGACTAAACTCATCAAGTATAATCTGAACTTAGAATCTCAAATAAACTTAAGAAATCCTATTATCAGAAAATAGCCCATAGCAGACTATTAAGAAAATAGCACTTAACTGGCTACAGATAATACTTGATCTTAATAGATAGCTCCCTGGGGAGTAAATTGGGTTCTAGTCAGACAGCAGACTAACGCTTCCAACTAGATTCATAAGTTCAATGAAAGTTGACTACAAAAGATAAATTTCCTGCTTAGTAAGCTAAATTTCAGAAAACTGAATAAGCAGGATGATTCATAATTCGAAGCATGTAGCTCAGGACAATATGTTAAATGAGATAAATGAATAATTGGTTCCCTTATCCAACAAGGGCAAAATCAAAATATGTTAAGTAAATGTACTCTATACTTTGACAAAGCACATTACTAGTAACTCTAGTGTAATAAACTCACTAAATCCATGAAGTTTCAAGGTAAGAGTGGATATGTTATGCTGAATAAAATATTAAGCTTGAATAACTTTAAATTTCAGGCATAATATGAATATAAGTGTAATGATGCATCTTATAGCAAAATTAAAAATTCAGATATACCTGGTCACTTCCAAAATTTATAAGATAAATTCCAGGTTTTCTCATTAACACTTCACCTGTGTATTCTTTAAGAGTAAAAGACTAATAACTCGGGTACTAAGAGCTTTAGCTCTTAGTCCCCAGTTGTTGCCATAGGGCCTGCTTTTGTATAAAGAGATAATTGAAATAATGATAAGAGTTCATAATTCATTAGACAAAAATTTTAAAATATAAGTGTAATAAGGGATGTACTAGGAATCTTTAGCTTCTTAAAAAGACTTTAGAATTCCTCTATGAAGATTTGCAACATTTTCAGGTTTCCATTTAATCACCTGCAAAATTAAAAATCTGTACCTTTGTACAGGCATGCTTAGGCTTTGTTGGCCACATAATCACATGCGTTAGTAGAGAAAGAATTGCACAAAGTGCAAGCATAGTTAGGCTTTTGTGGGCCACATAATCACATGCATAACAAAAGAATTGCACAGAGTGCAAGCATGTTTAGGCTTTTGTGGGCCACATAATCACATGCATAAGAAAAGAATTGCACAGAGTGCAAGCATGTTTAGGCTTTTGTGGGCCACATAATCACATGCGTTAGAAAGAGAATTGCACAAAGTGCAATCTTAGAGAATTTATAATTTTGTTTGTCCTAGCTTCATATTAAAGAATTTAGGTCTACTCCCTCCTTTAGAGCCCAAGTATTGAAAGAATAGGTTCATTGAACCAAAGAGAATGAGGATAACATAGATCCTGTGAATATATCTGCTTGAGTCTGCAGGTTGAGAATATTCCTAAACTAATTAGTATATTTAGGTTCTTTTAGAGCCACATGTTCCTATTCCAATTAAAGTGTATATTTAGGCACACATTGAGCCACGTGATCCTATACACGTCCTTTAATAATGAATAGGTCAGACAAAATCTAGATAAATTCATAGTTAGAAAGTCCACAGTATGGGACATATAATTTTGCATATGCTATCTTCATATTAAAGAATTTAGGTCTACTTCTTCCTTTAGAGCCCAAGCATTGAGAGAATAGGTTCATTGAACCAAATAGAATGAGGATAACATAGATCCTGTGAACATATCTGCTTGAGTCTTCAAGTTGAGAATATTCCTAAACTAATTGGTATATTTAGGTTCTTTTAGAGCCACATGATTCTATACCAATTAACGTGTATATTTAGGCACACATTGAGCCACATGATCCTATACACGTCCTTTAATGATGAATAGGATAAACAAAATTAAGACAGATTCATAAAAAAATGTCCCCAGTATGGGGCATCTTTTCATTGATAGTCAATATGTACAAGAGTGTTTTATTATTTACACATAATACTTCTTAACAAACTTGAGATTGGTTGGAGGTAGAGACTTACCTGTTTCCAGGTCTTTGATGATGCAATAGCCTGTAGGCTTGACCTTCACTACTTGGTAAGGTCCTTCCCATTTTGGTGTGAACTTAGGAGCATGTAGTCCCTTCATAGCGTGGTCAGCAGCTTTTAGCACAAAGTCTCCTTGAAAAATCTTGGGTTTAACCATGTTGTTGTAGGCTTGTGCTATCTTTCTTTGACAGGTTATGACTTTTTGCTGTGTTTGATCTCTTCTCCCCTCCAAAGTTTCCAAATCAAACTCCCTGGAGCTTTCTTCTCTGTCTGATGACAGGGTCATTCGTGCAGTTGGAACCTTCAATTCTACAGGAAGTACTGCTTCTTCTCCATAGACTAGGGCAAATGGGGTCTGCTTTGTTGTAGTATTCTTTGTGGTTCTATAAGCCCAAAGTGCCAAGGGCAAGCAGTCGTCCCAAGTCAATGGTGCTTCTTTGACCATTTTTCCAAGAATAGCTTTCAATGTTTTGTTGAAAGCTTCAATTGCCCCGTTCCCTTTAGGATAATATCTTGTAGATTTTCCATGGTGTATCTGATATTCCTCCAACAACAACTCAAACGGTTGGCCAATAAATAGTGTTCTATTATCAAAGAGAATTCTCCTTGGAATACCAAATCTGCAAATAACATTTTCTAGAACAAAGTTCCTGACTGCTTCTGAAGTAGCTTTCTTTAGGGAGATAGCTTCTGACCATTTGGTGAAGTTTTCAGTGGCTGGAAGGATCCATCTCTTTCCTCTAGAGGGAGGAGTAATGGCTCCAATTAAGTCAATGGACCATGTATGGAATGGCCACGGGGAAGTGCTGCTTCCCATTTCCACTGAAGGAGCATGGATCACATTTCCAAGCTTTTGACAGGCCTGACATTTCTTGGCAAATTCCATTGTGTCTTCCTTTATAGTTGGCCAAAAGTAGCCCATGGAGATGAGCTTATCGAGGAGTCTTCTTCCTCCCATGTGACTTCCACAGTCTCCGGAGTGTACTTCTTTCATTACTTCTTCAGCTTCATTAAGTCCTAGGCATCTCAAGAATTTACCAGAAAAGCTATTCTTGTAGAGTTGATTATCTTTCATTAAGTACCTTGATGCTTTCTGTTTAACCAGGATGGCTATAGAAACATCATCAGGAACTTGGTTGTAGACTAGGTAATTAATATAAACTTGCCTCCAATCTTCCTTTTCCACAAAACAGTTTTCTCTGATGTCTATGGCAAGTTGACATTGTTCACAACTCTTCTGAAGTTCAGCAGCTTGTTTCCTCAATTCAGGCCAAAAATAGCCAAATCGTTGAATTCTTCTATCTAGGATGGGTCCTTGCAAACCACAGACTTTGTCATGGACTTGTCTCAACAGATCCTTACCAAATTCACCAGAGACACATCTTGCTAGGACACCATCTCCAAGTTTCTTGTATAGTTGATCATTTAAAAGCACGAAAGTCTTGATCTCTTTGAAATATTGAGCAGTGGGATTTTCTAACTTCTCTTTGATGGCTTGCATCCAGCTAGAATTCTTGGGGGGTGGGGCTTCGATCTGTTTGTCTTTAGTTTCTAAGGGAATTTGGATTAATCTCTCCTCTGTGTTTCCCATCTTGAGGACCAAAGTAGCTAAGGCATCAGCATACTTATTTTCGTATCTAGGTATGGACTCTAGTTCATAGCTTTCAAACCCCTTCAATCTGTTTAGGATCTCTTCTCTGTACTTCACTAGATTAGGCTCCTTAACGGCAAAGTCACCATTCAGTTGCCTAATCACTAGGTTTGAATCCCCACAGATCTTCAATTTGGCAATTTTCATTTCCTTAGCTAAGTCTAAACCCACAGCCAAAGCTTCATACTCAGCCTCATTATTGGAATAAGGAAATGCCAGTTTTACAGCTTTCTTAAAAATATATCCCTGATTGTTTGAAATAACAACCCCAGTACTCCCTTGATTTTTCACAGAAGCCCCATCAAAATATAGTACCCATTGTTCCTCATTTCCCTCTATTTGCATCACTTCTTGTTCATCAGAACACTTAGCATACTTTAGGAGATCAACTAGAGCTTGACTTTTAATAACTTTAGGCTTCTCTACTTTTATGTCTAACTCACTCAACATAAGCATCCACTTAGCATACTTTCCAGTCAAGATAGGCTTCTGTAAAACAAGTTTGATGGGATCTGAATTAGTGATTACCTTGACTTTGTGAGTGAGCATGTAATGCCTAAGTTTCTGAACTGCATACATCAAGGCAGTATAGAGTTTGTCTGCCATTGAATAGTTCTGCTCTGGCCCTTTGAGTAGCCTGCTCAAATAATAAACCGGCCTTTCTGCCTCGTCTTGCTCTTGAGCAATTAAGACCGCTATTGCCTCTGCTGATGCTGTTAAGTAGACCAACAGCTCTTTGTTAGGCAAAAGTGCAGTCATGACTTGAGGGTTAGTCAAAATTTTCTTTATCTCCTCAAATGCTTGCTGGTGTTCTGGCTCCCACTTGTATTCCACACTCTTTTTAGTAAGCTAGTGCAGTGGCTTAATTATGCTGGCCAGGGCAGGGATGGACCTTCTCAAGTAAGATTTTTCCTATGAATTCCCTGATTTGTTTGAGATTCTGTGGAAGCTTTACTTCTAGGATAGCTTTTGCTTTGTCTTCATCTATCCTAATGCCATTTTTGTGGGCTACAAGCCCCAAGAATTTCCCTTCTGTGACCCCAAAAGCGCATTTCAAGGGGTTCATCTTTAGTTCATATTTCCTGCACCTATCGAAGACTTTCCTCAAATGGCCCAAATATAATTCCTTCTTTCTAGATTTGACTACTAGGTCATCAACATAATCTTCCACACAATCGTGAATGATATCATGGAAGATGACTGTCATGGATCTTTGATAGGTGGCCTCTACATTTTTTAACCCGAATGGCATTACTATATAGTAAAAGTTGCCAAAAGGGGTTCTAAATGCAGTCTTCTCCGCATCTGCAGGTTCCATTTTGATCTGATTGTACTCACTGAAGCCGTCCATGAATGAGAACATCTCATGATTCGCAGTTGCATCAATGAGCATGTCCAAATTAGGCAAAGGAAAATCATCCTTTGGACAAGCTCTATTGAGGTCTCTGAAATCTGCAAATTCTTATCTGCTCGTTTTTCTTCCTCACTGGCACAATGTTGGCTAACCACACAAGATGTTTGCAAGGTTCAATAAATCCTGCTTCTATTAACTTTTCCAATTCCTTCTTGATTTGTACTTGGATGTGGTTACTGAAGTTCCTAGCAGTTTGCTTTACAGGTTTCACAGGAGAATTAACAGCCAGCTTATGCGTGATTAGCTTCGTGCCAAGTCCTGGCATTTCTTCGTATGTCCAGGCAAATACATCCTTGTACTCTTTAAGCAGTTGAATCAAAGCAACTTCAAATTCTGCTTCTAATCCCTCAGCAACAAAGGTTGCTCTTTCTTCACCATCCTCAGCCAAATTGACTTTCTTTAGTTTCCCTTGAGTATTCCTGGGTTCATCTTGTAGTTTCTCCGGGGATAGAGGAATTGCCTCAATCCTCTCTGAACTGGCTTCACTGATTTCTTCAAATTTTCTCTTTTTATTCTCTGATTCCGCGAGGTCATCGCTGACCTCGCCGCCCCTTCATAACTTATAAGCAATCCTCCCATTAGGAAGTTTGATTCTTTTGATGATTTTCCTCATCGTCCATTAAGTCAATCTCCGTTTGACAATTAACAGGGGAACTCCTTTCTTCACTCTCCTTCATTTAGAGACACTCCTCGTGGCCTGGTCTCGTCAATGGTATCAGCTACTTCATCAAAGAAGACTGCCTCTATCCAGTGAACTTTTTCTTGAGAAAATGGCGCTTTTGTTGCTGGTATCATCACTTCTTTCCTTCCTTTTATTGCCTTGAGACATTAGTGCAGTGTAGAAGGGACCACGTGATTGTGGTGTATCCAAGGCCTTCCCAATAGCAAGTGATATGACACATCTGCTTCTATCACATGGAACTTGGTAGGTGCCCTAATTGGTCCTATTTGAAAGTCCACAACCACGTGTCCCTTTGTTACACATGCGTTTGAAGCAAATGTGACTAACAGAGTTGCTTGAACTGTAAGCTTATTTTCAGATATGCCTGTTGCTTTGAAGGTTTGCCACGGCATAATGTTGACTGATGAGCCACTGTCTACAAGTGCCTTTTTGAACTTCAAGTCATTTACTTTAGCCTCCACATATAAAGGCTTGTTGTGACTAAAGTTCAGAGTCTGAGCATCTTTCCTAGTGAAAGTAATGGCATCTTTTTGTTGTCTTGCTACCTTTCTTATGGCTTTTCCCGCCATACAACATTGAGGTCCACATTGGTTGGACACCTCTAAAATGGCTTGCGTTGCCTTGCTTCTAGCTTCCTCTCCGAACTCTAAGGCATCAAACAAATTCTTGAATACTTTGGACTTCATTAGAAACTCTGCATTCACATCACTTTCTTCAGACTCAGCATGATCTTCTTTCCTTGCTGGCTGAGGCTCAATGGCTTCTATAGTAGTGCAGGTCATCACCTGTCTTTTCCCGTGATTTGGAAAAGGATTGGTGCCTAACTCTTGTGTTTTGACAATTTCACCTTTGCTTACCTTCAAGTGATACCATCTTCTAATGGCATAACAATCAGCTGTGGAATGAGCTACTTTCCTATGATACGGGCAATATCTAGGATTTCTCTTTTCTTCTTGAGTAGGTAACTTATCTACATGGCATTCTTTCAGTTGCCCATCTTCAATCTATGCTTTCACCAAGGCCTCTAGCTTTTTCTTCTCCAAAGGAATCTCTGGAGGTATTTGCTGATTTCTGCTAGGTCTCTCCACAACTGACACTTCTCTTTTTCTCTTGTTTGGAAAAGACTTATTCCATCTGTTGCTAGGTGTGGCAGCGTTGATCCTGACTCTATTTTTCTTGCTTACTTCTGCCATGGTCTCTTCTGTGTCTTTTGCCGTTTGCATCAAATCAGCAAAGTTAGTGATTACATGACCCATGACATAGATTTTGCACTCTGGATCCATTCTCTTGATGCACATCTTGATCATTTGTTCTTCAGTGACAGAGTCTTCACAATCTAGAGCCCTTTCCTTGAATCTATTGACATAAGCCATCAATGATTCATTTTCCTTCTGATACTCGGAAGACAGATTAGCAAATGTGCATTTGGAATCAGCCACAAAGAACTTGGTGCAGAAGACCCTCACCAAGTCATCCCAGTCCTTAATACTGTTTGGAGGAATATCAACAAACTAGTCGTAAGCTCTCCCCGTGAGAGACTTAGAAAACTCTCTCAACCTCAAGTCTTGGTCTCCAGCATATGATCCAAGATCATCTATGAATCCTACCACATGCTTCTTTGCATTCCCTCTTCTCCCATCAAAGGTCCTAAACCTTGGATTCACATAATCTTTGGGATAAGGCTTAGACAGGATGTAGGCTGGGTAGGGAGGCCTAAAATCAATTTTCTGAGTACCCTTACTTGCTGAACCAGTCTTAAACAGCTCCAGGATCTCCTCCTTCGTGAAGTATTGACTGCTTGTGGCTGGGGTAGTTTTAGTAGTAATATTGACAACAGCAGGGTTTGTAGGAGCAACAGGAGGAGTTGCTACTACATTTGAAGTACCTGCTTGAGCTACACTGGACCTGCCCCACTTTGCACAAGTGGAACAGCTCTGGAACTTGCTGTTCCATCCCCATTGTGCGTTCCTTCCCTATTTTTCAGAGCAGTGACCTCTTGTTGAAGAGATTTCATCATAGCTAGAAGTTCTCCTAGCTGGTTTTGTTGAACAGAACCTTCAGAACTGGCTGGAGGTATCGGTGGTGGTGGAGGGAGTCTAGGTGGCAAAGGTGGTGGATTGGGTGGGTTAACCATCTCTCTCTCTCAGATGATATGATCGAAAGTTTAAGAAGCAGTCAAAGACTAAAATATGAGGATACTACTCAAAAGAAAAGATAAGAATAATCTTAGGAACAAGATGAGAAACAGAACTCTATAGACATTGAGAAGATTCAATCTTCCAAGGCTATCCCCAGCGGAGTCGCCTTTTATGTATGTTTGTGGTAATTTTTGATTTCTGAAATATGTGATTACTTGTTTGTTACTCAAAAATTAAGACAGCATAATTAAGCATAAAAATTAGAGACACATAAGTATAGGTAGATATATATATATACAGTAGGTAGTTAAGATAGAGAAACATATATATAAAAAGAGGACCAGTTAACTGATTTCTAAGATACTAAAATGTAAATGACTAAGTTTAAAAGAACTGAAACTTAAATAACAGAGACTGAAATTTAAGTATAGCCAAAATAAGGTTGTTGAAATATAAAGATTAAAAAATAAAAGGCTGAAATTTAAAACATACCAGTCAACTGGAATAAGCTTGCCTTGAAAAATAAAATACGATAATATAAAATACCAGAGAATAGGAGATGCTGCCTTAGTGCAAAAACTACCATGAACATATGAGGTTAGGGTCTTGAATGGCTCAACCCTTATAGAGTTCCTTGAATGAAATGCTAATGGATGTGTGAAAAGGGGAATATTAGATGATGATTTGTTGTTTGAAATATAGCTCGGTTACATGCTGACCAAGCCTTGATCATACATATATATGAGCATAAGTATATAAAACATGAAGCAGGAACCTTTAATGATCAAATTAAAGGTATTCACTTCATATTCTTTGTGATGCAGAAAAATAGAGATGAATGATCAGCTACTTTATATATGCAGACTGGTATTTATCATGCATGAACTAGTACAAAATCTTATAAAATAGGATGTAGTACTTAGTTGGTGAACACAGGATAGAATATGAACGAAAAACAGGAGTTAGGGACTGAGATATATGATGAAAGAGCAAAGATCAGCCACTGTTTGTATGGAAACAGCAGCTGATCATACATGCAACGCTGTTAAAGATCACTTTCTGATATGAAAATGAGATTAAACTAGTGGTCTTCGGCTAAGAATATGATTTAGGGTGATGTATAGGAGATTAGGAGAGATTTTATGTCTATCGGGTGGACTAAAATGCAAGAAAAGCAAGAGTTTCAGTCACTGCAGTAGCTAGAAACCTGAGTAGCTGAGAAAAAGAGAGAGAGAGAGAGATTGTATATGAGTGTTTGTGTATGTAGGACTTGTTGAAAAACTCTCCTTTGTGTAAAAGGGCTGCTCCTATTTATAAGGAGCTGAAGCTTGGAAATTAAGGAATTAGTGGGAGACAAGGCTGCCAAGTGGCAAAAAAACAGCTTTTCCTTGTCTCCTAAGATCTAGTTCCAGCTGTGGTTTTAGTGAAAAACAATGATTAAACAACATGGGGGCGATAAGAATCGGTTTAAAGCTTAGTAAACTGCCTTTGGGAATAAGCTAGAAGCTGCCACCTCAGCCGTTTTGCTCAAAACCAGCAAACAAAAATTGGAAACCACCTGGTTTAGGAGTTAGTTGCTGAGGAAATAACATGTTACTTGGTTAGAAAGTCTCTGCATGCAACAGTGGCTGATTTTCCTTAGTTTAGTGCGTGTAACTCAAGTTCTATTCCCCTAAAAGGGTTTAGGGTATAGGGTAAGGATACCCTAGCTTAATTAGGAACCTTAACCCCCCCTAAAATAATACTACCCTGCTTTTTCTTTCTGTTTTTGTCCTGTTTTCTGCTTTAATCATGTTCAATGCTTAATCTATCATTGATCAACACTAAATTAAAATTATTCTAATCAAATTCAGGGACTTACCCCAAAACAAACTCTCTACCTTTTTTCTGATCTATTGAAAAGCTGGGAATTGTTAGGATAATTAGGGTCGATCTGTTGTTGTATTTTCTGTTGTCTGGTGTTGGGCTTTCCTAACCTTTTGGTAACTTGTAGGTTTCCCTCCTTGTAATTTACCCTAGAGTCAACAAATATCTGTTTCCTATTAAAAATGGAGAAAAAAAAATTTATCCTTACAACTATATAGCAATCCTTCAATTAGAAAATGATAACAGTAGTTGGTGTCGTTTTGTATTTAAAAATGAACAAAAAAATTATACAGCTCCCTCTTCCTTTTTCGTCTTTGCAACTGGCTCTAGATATTTTGATGTCTTTACAGTTTGCATTTTAATCCGAGTCTATGATCTGCCTCAAAGTCTTGTTAACATTTTGTTGCTTTAGGTATATGATCGGAGGACAAAGAGGCTTGTGGAAGAATTAATTGACGGAAAAATTGTTCTGTCAATGAGAGCTATTTACCAGTCAAAGATAGGGCTTGGGCTTATGGATAAAGGTACATGTTAGTTTGTATTGAAACTGAGAATAAGTTGTCCTGAAAGATAATAGAGAAGATGTATCTTAATCTTTATAAGAGACCTAAAAATGAATCCTTTTTTTTACCATAAAAGTACTCATTTCTTGAAGATAAATCTGTGGATCTGGACTTATTGTGGTTTTATCCTTTCTCTTTTTAGTAAAGTTTTTGCTGTTTCTTTCTTCTTCTTTTTCTTTTTTATTTATTTTATTTTATTATTATTTTCTGTTTTTTTTTTAAAGTAACATAGATGTGTATTATAATGAAGATTCAGATTTCAGTAAAGTGACATAGATATATATTATAATGAAGATTCAGATTTCAGTCTCTATGGTTCTGGAGTTAAGAATCTATGGGTTCATTTATTTATTTATTTATTTTTTGATAGGAAACAAAAAAATTTTATTGCAAAAAAGAGAAATACAGGTTGATGATGAGAAATCATCAAGATAGAAGAAAAAATTACAACCAACAAGACCAATCTCCACATAAATCAGAAAAGGAAAACTCCTTTAGGATCAAAGACCCACAAAGCTACCCAATATTTAACTCTGTCCCATATAAAATCTCTCTCCTCTCTAACGTCTTTAAATATTCTATTGTTCCTTTCCAAATAGAGTGACCGGCCAATGGCTATTATAGCGACATTCCAGAGCTTTTTCCTCCTATCTGACCTCCTGCCAATCCCGCATGACAGAAAATACTTTGACAATCCAACATCCAAACCCAAGAAACCCAAACTTGAAAAGCATCCGAGACCATATAGCTGAAGCAAAGGAGCACTGTAGAAATAAATGATTCTGATCCTCCTCATTTTTCACAAAGAGAACACACCAACCAGGGGATAAGGCTAAAAAT
This sequence comes from Trema orientale, assembly GCA_002914845.1. NCBI lineage: Eukaryota > Viridiplantae > Streptophyta > Magnoliopsida > Rosales > Cannabaceae > Trema > Trema orientale. The sequence goes on along the minus strand of JXTC01000086.1, from coordinate 779,426 downwards.
GGTTTATGCTTCTGGAGAACCTCGTGCATATTTAACTTGCCTAGAGCTAACAACCAATGGAGCACCTTAACTTTCGTAGGAGAACAAGATTTCCAAATAAAAGAGTAGGAAGGAAAGGGAAGAGAAACATCCGTCACAGTAAGCTCAAGAAACATCGATTTAGAAGAAAATATTTCAGAACCATCAAACTTCCAGACCCTCATATCCTCGATAGCTTCACTTCCATTAACCGAATTCAACAAGAAGATAAGGGCCGAAATCTGCTCCATCTCCCTGTCGTTAAGATTCCAAAATAGACTTAAATCCCAAGAGAACCCCTCTGCCCTAATAAAAGACTCAATATGTCAGGTTTGAAATGCAAACATTTTGAGACTCCTCCACCTCGTATATAAGTGGGAAACGTTAAGCCAAAGTAGAATCGCCAATCCACAGTTCCTCCCAAAACCTAATTCTGCAACCATCACCCACCTTGAACTGAACATGTTTATGAAACCTCTCTGTGCAGCATGAAGTAAATTGATAAGGACTCCTCAAAGTTATTCTAGACGTTGCATGGGTATCCCACCCTCTAGGAGAGAGGCCATATTGGCTACGAATAACCCTCTAAGAGTTCCGAAGGAAACCTCCACAACCACTTCATTATCAAAGCTCTATTACGCATTAGGATATACCAGTGGCTAAACCCCCAAATTCCTTTGGTCGACAAACAAAATTCCATCCTACCAGATGGTCACTGCCCGAATCATCATTTCTTTCCCAAAGAAAGATCTCTCATCCTTTTTTCATTATCATCAGCCGCACCTTTAGGTATTCGAAATAGAGAAAGAAAATACGTTGGAAGAGCAGACAACACTGACTGAATTAATGTTAACCTCTCCCCTTGAGACATAAGCTTTCTTCCACCATCCAACTTTTTACTAACTTTGGCTAAAACTGGTTCCCAAAAGTCAACTCGCAATGGATTACCCCTTAAAGGTAATCCCAGGTATTTGATAGGCCAACCTCCCGTTGAACAACCAACAGAATTTGCAAAATTAATTATCAAACTTTCCGCAACATTAATATCCAACAAAACGCTCTTTCCAATTTTTTGATTTTCAAACCAGAAACAAGAAAAAACACATCTAATAGGCAAAGCAGATTACATAAAATAACCTTCTCCGGCTGGTGTCATCCACAAATTGAAGATGAGAAACTTCAACGTTCTTTCTGCCAATTTTGACCCTTTCATAAAGCCCATTATCAATTAAGGTATAAATTATAAATCATTTACAAAATTAAACTTTTTTTAAAAAAAGAAACTTTGGGAATTCCGAACTTGCTGTCGCATCCCCATCACCCTATAAAAACTCGACCAAAAAGCCAAATTGAGGTCAAAAATTAAATCTAAGATCGAAAAACCAGATTTGATGACGATGACACTAGTCTTGATATGGAAAAAAGTGGAATTGGAAAAAAGATGTTAAATCTACAATTGAAGGTTGAAGACAAAATTGTAATTTCCTTCCTTGGTTTTATGAGAAATATACAAGGAGTCGTTAGTTTTGATATGGAAAAACTCCTTGTTTTTATGTTGTTTTGCTTGCATGGCTAGTTTTAGTCTTTCTCGAATATGCTTTCTTGCATTGTCAGAGATCTCTGCTGTTTACTTTGGCATACTATCTAAATGCAGGAGCAAAAGAGTTTCTGCAGAGCATCTCAGAAAAGCAAGGGAGGAAAATGAATTCAGCGGAATCTGCTAAAGACATACCAAAGTTTGTCGACTTTTTTAAGGCATGATAATATTTCCTGGTGAATAATACAATAACATTATGATCCTGAATTTACTTCTTTTTTAACAGTTCACGTCTTGGTTGTTGAATTTTCATCGGAATTGCTTAGTTTGTGAAAATGTATAGTCACTGAATCATGGACTCACAGGTAGATGAAGCAGGCACAATAAAACAATTTAGACATGTCCTAAACAGGAACGGTTTTAAGTGAATGCAGAATCGTGTGCTGTATCCTAAAAGGACCTGTACTAAGATGGGACAATCTTGTATATGCTTGCAGTGTATGTATATGCATATAAAGATGGGACAATCTTGTATATGCTTGCAGTGTATGTATATGCATATAAATCTAACTTTTCCACATGTTAGAGCGTCCTCAACTTTTTAGACAAAATGCCCATTTTTTTCCCCAATAAATACTAGAATTTACTTTGTTGTTTACAAAATTTTANTCTTCTTTGTTGGGTGCATTCTTAAGGCTATGTTTTGGATTTTTATCTTTAAAATCTGAACCCCACCCGAAAGTTCTAGAAATAGTTCAACATCTTTTCGAAGTTATTGATGGGGTGTTTAACTCTGGTAAAAGGAAATAACAAACACGATAATTGCTTTTAAAAGCGCTATTATGAACTATGTTCTTTGTGCAATTTTCTTTATCTCATGATAAGTTGTATTTTTGCTTTTTCACTGGAAAGTTTGGATTGCTGATATTTATGAACAAAACAAAATTCAGTTTCATGCTTGATGGGGTACATCAATTGGCAAGTTGTACATTATGTGTATAAGAGTGATAAAAACTATGTTTGAGCTTCTTTCGCTGATAAGAAATGATAACAATTACTACTAATTTCATGTTGATCTTATTGAGCTTGTCTTTAAGCTCAGGACTTCTTGATATCCTTTGGTTTAGGTCTGGTTCAAGCAGAACTCAACTGCAACTTTCTTAGATATGAGGTTAATTAAATGATCTGGTGATTTGCTTTTATAATAATTATTTTTCATGGAGGTTGTACATGTGAACTTCTTTACGGTGTTATGGGATTTTGTTTACTTTCTGATTTTCCCTATACGGGCTTGTACATTTGAACTTCTTTACGGGCTTTTGTTTCCTTTCCATTTTCCCCTGTTTTTTGATTATGTCACTAGGTTGTGCGGTTGAACTTCTGTTCTGGTTTTGTTTCCCTTCTGTTGTTTCCTGTTAATTGATATGTTACTCTTGTCAATATTTCATGGGAATCTTTGTTTTATCACTTTCCATTTAATTCATTTGTGTATGTATCTGGATGATAGTTTCCTTTTTATACATTGTATACTTGAGGTTGCAACTTTACTTGTGTTGTTTCTACTGTCCTCTAGTCGATTTCAAATCCTGCTTTGTTGAAAAGTTTGAGAAAGCTTTTCAACCCCAGATCACTCTTAATTTTAAAACTTCTCTTACCATGACTTGATTCGTTGACACTGGAAAGACTCGGGTCACTGTACAAAATTGATAAATTATTACTTGGTAAGCTATTTTGTTTTGGGTGCAACTAGTTTGTTTATCTTTTGGTTGAGGGGTGCATAGAGCGACCACCATTAATTTCTCCTCTAGACTACGTCTAATTTATGAGGCTTGTATTATTTGTTCTCTTTTACATTTGATGTTGATGCGCATTTGATTTATCTTGGTCAATTAGATATGTGGGATGATTTAAGAGTTTATGTTTTTACTCTCTTTTGTTTCTTCAAGTTTTCATGTGTTATTGCATCTACCCATATATGAATGATGTTTTTAAACTATTGCTTTGTAGGGTCAAATCAATTTGGCTGAAGCCAAGTACCCGTTGGAACATTTTAAGGTAGAGTAACCTTAAAAAATTTATCTCTGTAGTTAAAATTTCTTTAACCAAGTTTGCTTGACGTCTACTGTTTTGATGCACCAAATTTTAAAGGAAATAACTTTTTCATTTTTTGTTTTTTTGGATTTTTGTTTTTGTTTCTGTTTCTGTTTTTTGTTTTTGTTTTTTTGTTTTTGTTTTTTGTTTTTTTTTTTCCCGACCCCCCGATAAGAAAATTTTTGTTAGTAACAGTCTGAAATACAAAGAAAAGAGGATCTAAAACTACTGCATGATAAAACAAAACAAAACAGTGCTGAAAAGAAATACAAATTAAACACCACAGAATAAAGTTATTTTCCAACTAAGCATAGTTGACGGAAGCAGAAAATCCTTAAATTCTTCTTCCACTGAAGCCTGAAGAGAAGATAAAATCCTTGAAGGAAACAACTTCTAACATCTATGTTTCGACTTCTTGTTTGTGAAAGGAGATCACATGGTTGAAATTTTAGGTGTAGTTGCTAAGTTGCCCCTAAAAATGCTTACATTGACGGATCTTTGGCCAATGATTTGATTCTGAATGTACGATATGGAGTTTACCATTTCATAATGAGGAAGTTTTGGGTGGCTTTGTGGTTGCATAATGAGAAAACTTTGGGGTTGTTTATTTTGATTTTAGAGGGATTGGGTATATTTGATGTGATTTATTTTGATTTTAGAGGGATTGGGTATATTTGATGTGATTTTTCCTATTTATTTTTCTGTCTCTGCTTTGGACTTCTTATCCTCCAATGTTTGTACTTCAATCATCCTACAGGATCTAATAAAGGATATACATGTGTATATATATATATATTTGGTGATAAGAAACGAGAAAATTTATTAATTATAGGCGTAGAATACAAATTTGTGGAAACCAACAAATATCCTCACACATCTAGAACTGAACATACAACAACAGAACCCCCATTAAACTAACAATTCGCAAATTCTTGATAAATCAGAAAAAGCTCTTTAGTGTTCTTAAGCCAAATAGCCACCCAAAATTTAACTTATGCCATAACTCCCCCTCCAAGGAATCAGAATCTTCAAAAGTTCTTTGATTTCTTTTGCACCACACAGCCCGAAGTATAGTGACAACAGAAACATTCCATAAGATTTTTCTCAGTTTACCTCCAACAAATGCCACCTGGTCAGAAAACAAATCAGAGATTGTTCTGGGAATAACCCAACTGGTGTTAAATTCATTCACTAACCTCCACCACAGATCCAAAACAAAGCTACAGGGAATGAACAAATGATCAATATTTTCCTCGGAACTCCTACACAACACACACCAATTCGGAGAAAGAACTTGATAGGGCCTTCTTTTTGAAGCAAACCTTGGGTATTAACTTTCCCCACAGTGACCAGCCACCCAAAGACTTTAATTTTTGTAGGGAATTCGAGACTTCCACACTAACTGAAATGGCGCAAAGTCAGCAAGAACATCCACTTCTAGCAAATTAGAGAGACATGATTTGCAAGAACAATCTCCATTCTTAGCCGGAAACCATTCCCTTCTGGCTTCTAATGACCCAGAAATTCACATTTGTCAAGCACTCCAACAAAGCCAACATTTCATCCATTTCTCTATCATTAATATCTCTCAGAAAATGAAAATTTCAACCCACATCAAGCGAAGAATCATCTTCATGGCCTACCCAGAACTCTGAAATTTTACCATTGTGTAACGTAGACAACCTATACAAAGCTGGAAACCGGGTAAAAAAGGCCTCCTTACCGGCACCGCACCATACATCCTCCCAAAGTGGGCTGTGTGGGCCAGCCTGCTGTCTTAAATCCCTAGGCCCAGCACAAACCTTGATGAGGCCTTTTAGCTTCAGATCAATCTATATTTGTAGGCTTCCTCTCTTTTACTTCTGAATGGGTGATTACATGTTTGTAAGCTTTCATTATCATGGGAAATTTTTACTGTATAATTGTTGCACATTCTTGAAACTATAAAATTCCTAACCTTTTCATATGCAGACATTCAATGAATTCTTTGTGAGAGAGCTAAAGCCTGGTGTGAGACCCATTGCCTACAAGGAACGTGATGATGTTGCTGTTTGTGCGGCAGATAGCCGTCTGATGGCGTTTAAATCAGCTGATGATAGTCTACGATTGTGGATCAAGGTACTTATACTAGCACATGAAATATTGTCATTTGCTGTAGTGCATGTATTATAGATTACTTCTCTTGCCTGAAATTTCAGACACAAGTTGCAGCTCATTAGCCCAGTTGGAATTTTTGTGTTTGCACATGCCACTGTTCCTTTTTTCCTTTTTTTCCTTCACTAATCACTTCAGATACGGTGGTGAATAACACGTTTTCAGGCTATAATATTCTTTTCACAATCCATTATAAACTTGTGTTTTTTATCCTTCAATTTCTTTTATATGACAATATGAATGAGAACTGCTTCAATTGCCTAGAGGGCACCTACTCCGAATAAACGGAAGGAAAAATAGTGAAAAAGTCACAAGAGACTAGTCATGCATGCGTCACATAGACCTGCATGTCTTAAATACCGTCATATTTAGGACATATTTTCTTGATATCCTATTTTTTTCTTTATAATTTTTCATAGATTTTATTTTTTTAATATACTTCTTTTGGCCATCTTATCTCTAGGGTCGAAAATTTTCAATAAAAGGTCTTCTTGGGCAAGAAGTCTGTTCAAGTGCATTCGTTCATGGATCGTTGGTTGTATTTCGTTTGGCACCACAGGTATTTATCTTGATATTACCTTCTTACTACTTGTAAGGTTTTCGCTTTTCAAAACTTGATTTCTTATTATTCATTGGATGGCTTTATTGCCTCAGGATTATCATCGTTTTCATTCGCCTGTTTCTGGAACTGTGGAGAAATTTATTGATATACCTGGGTGTTTATACACAGTAAGTGGAAGAAAACGTAAAATTACCGATTGATTTGCTACCCCATTGTTTTCCTGATATTTTTCCCGTTTTCACTCTCCTTTCTTCTTCAAAGGTTAACCCCATTGCAGTCAATAGCAAGTATTGTAATGTATTCACAGAAAATAAGCGAGTTGTATCAATTATCTCAACGGCCGACTTTGGGAAGGTTTGTCACTGCAATCATTTTACTTTTCAAACTTCTAATTTATCTTTTAATGAACCTAAAGTATCGAAATCCTCTTTTAGATGACTTTAGAATTTTATTCTAAATGCCATGCCTTTTACACACATTTTGATGGCACATCACATTTTAGGGCTAGTGAAGTTGCCTCTTTTCCTGCTTGGATCCATACACCTTGAACAACTTACCAAAACTTGAACCTTCTTTGTTTTGGTCAACGTATTATCTTTCTATCTATTATGTGTTACATCATACCTTGTGGCTATATGGATTGTGGATTGTCATTTGATCCAATAGAAACGGAATGCTTTGATAAATACTGATAACTCTCTGATGGAGTAGTAGAACGGAAAAATTCATTAGATAACGAATTATTGTTTCTAAGCCGTCTCTAGCTATAAATCCACAATTTGAAGTACTTTTCTTGNATTTCTTATCTTATTGTAGTTCATCTGTGGTTACACGGCTTTGGGTTTTTCCTTTAATGAAATAGACAAACATTATTTGGTTACTTTTTCCATCCCTGTTTATGACCATTTTTATGGGAAATCTATGATTTTATTTTATTTTTTTATCCCTTGGTCAGCAGATGACATCTGAAATTGCAGTATAACTTTTCATCAGTCCTCTGTATTTCCTATTGCAGCTAATAGTTTGTTAGTAAATTATCAACGGTTCCTTCTTTTGTGATGAGGATTCACATATAAGAACATTTCCAAATTTTTGCTGCAGGTGGCATTCGTAGCAATTGGAGCAACAATGGTTGGCAGCATCACCTTTTTAAAGAAAGAGGGTGACCGTGTGAAGAAGGGAGAAGAGGTTGAAATCCATAAATCTCATATACTTCTTTTACTTTTTGTTTTACTTTATTTACACTATCTTGGTTAATTGACATAATGTGGTTTTGCAGTTTGGTTATTTCTCATTTGGTGGAAGCACTGTAATTTGTGTGTTCGAAAAGGTTAGTTCACAAGTACATGCAGTTTGTTGAATGTAGATTAAGGATCATCATGATCCGATTTACTTTTTCTCTTCGTATACTAGAATAGTAGCAACATCCTCTTCCATTCGGAAAGAACATGTAAAAGTATCCTGTTTACTCTGCTAGAAGTGTAAATTAACCTAGCCGCAAACTATTAATAGTTTTGTAATCACATTCGTCACATAAACTACCCATTTTTATGATATTCAGGTTTTCATTCATCGAGGATAACCATTATGTAGTTTCTTGATTCATTCATTTCTCATTTAAAATGATTAAATCTCGTTTCGACTTGCTATTTCTTTTCTTAAAATGGAAACACACAAAACAAAGCAAAATTCAAAAGAAAAAAAACAAAGCATACACTTGTTAGGAGAATTGAAACCACTTTTTTGGGTCTGTAGTTGTGATTTTTAAATCTTGCTGTATTGAAAGCCAAACAAATAAATAAAAAGCAAAAAACAATTGAAATAATGTACTTTCCTTGGACTGACTAGATTTTCCTTTTTTCAAAAGAAATTTTATTTTGTAACTTGAGCGTATAATTATGTGGCTTGTGCAGGATTCCGTCATTATCGACGAGGACCTCCTGGCAAATAGTGCTAGGTCACTGGAGACCTTGGTTTCTGTTGGGACGAAGTTAGGTGTATCAGAGAAATCACCCAATACTGCACTGCCAAACTTGGAAACCTGTTCCATAAAAGATTAGTCTGATTTGGATATGTTTTGAAATTAACCATGATATGATCTGCCTATTTAGTCTCATATATTAGACTGACATACATATGGCCTCCCATATTAGGCCACATTAGAATATTCTGCTGTGTATAATGAAAAATTGGAATGGCTATACTTCGGGTAAAATTAATGCCAAACGTTGATACATTACTGATCGTAAAGAAGGCATATCTATTATTAGGTGATTTTGACAGATAAACAGCCTTCTATTATTACTATTCCTTTTTTCTAATTGTAGTGTAGTGTAACTCTTGGTCTTGTCTCGTCCTTACCATTATTTTTAAGTCAATTGATGAAAATTAAAAGAAAAGTCACAATTGTTATTTATTATCTTTATCCTCAATTCTGACGATACTAGGTTCTTATCGTTATCATTCTCTTATATACGCTCTATTTACCCCAAGACTGAATTATGTGTTCATATTATACAATTTTTCCTCTAATGTAATGTATTACCACGAGAAACGATTTCTTGATGATCTTCCATTTCTCTCCGACGTTTCTCCATTTGTTTCTGTCATGTTCTTGATGATTTCTGGCCATTTACTCGATCAGCTTGTCTTTAAAGAGGCCAATTTGTTCACCTTCAGCTGCTTTACTTCCCTGAACTAGTAACCGATAACCAATGTCCAAAAATTAGTAACTAGTAACTAAAAGTATTTATAATTGATAACCGCTAATCAGTTGGAAAATAGTAATCAGTAACCATTTTAAAAATAGTATTTTTCTAATTTTTTTTAAATAAATGATATTTTTCAAATAAAAATCATATGGAAATTAGAAAAAAAAAAAATCTGACTTCTATATTTTTGTAATTCTTTTAAGTTTTTATAGGTAAAGGTGTTTGAAATCCACTAAAAAAATGCCAAACTATGAATTGACTTAAAATGGTTTTGGAAGCTAGATGTAAAACCTAGTTATTAAGTGTCACTTATTTTCACATTAAGAATAATCAAGGATGTGTTTTCCATGCACCGGATATATAACTTATTGAATCCAATTGCGACACGGAGGGGAATACATACTACGAAAGACAAAAGTCCAGTATGATATATCAACCGTTTACTCAATATCCTCGTATGGACCTCTGGACAAAAGGAACCAAAAACCCATTCTTCATATACCTCAACTTTGAGAATAGGGCTATGTTTGCTAACCCATAAAGGGAATGAAAGGGAATAAGAAACAATGAGTGGAGAAGATTATGATTCTCTTTCACATGCAACTAATTAGCATGTAAACACATGAGATAGAAACTTTTTATCTTTTCTCATTCCTTTTCCTTTACATTATGGATTACATTATAGATTAGTAAGTGTACTCTAGATGTGGTTCGTTTCAAAAGCATCCAATTCTACTATAAAGGAGAAAAAAAAAAAAAAAAAAAACCTTATACCACAATCCTTACATGGTCATGTTCAATATAAAGGTCTTTGATAGGTGCTAAATTATACTTATATTATTGTCGATTCTTTACATTATTTTGATAGTTTTCATGATATATTGAGGCTAATTGACTTGCTTTAGGTTTTATAGGTATTAGAGGAAGAAAGGATAAAAAACGCACTGAAATGAGACAAGTTGGAGTGAAGTTGCGAAAATTAGCCAAACGTGGGTTGAATAGAACCTCAGACCACGACACTGGACTTGGGCATCGCGACACTAGACTTCTGAAAATGAAAGGACAATCAATAAAGAAGTAGAAATTTTGAACAGAAGCTAGACACTGTGGCTTTTTTAATAAAATCCCAATACTTGGAAGAGAAATGTCAAGTCCTCTAGTTACCTTATCGCGGCTTCTTCCACTTATGATTGCCGTTGGAAAATGCATTGCCACATTTTTAACAGCAGAACGCATCTGAAACATAAGTTGTTTGTTAGAATAGAAACACAAGACATAAGGACAGTGATAAAGAAAACAAAGAACTTTTAAAATCATGAAACTATACTAATTCTTACCGCATTGGACATAAGGGCGCGATCAGGGTCATCAACAATTGGAGAAAGAGTTCCATCGTAGTCCAGAAAAATTGCTATTCTCTTGTTCCTCGCATGCTTTATAATTTGACTAAAACAGTTCAGTGCCGATGGATACTTAAGCTGTGCACCATAAGACATGATAAGGTCATTGTTATCAAAACATACGAATTAGAACTTCTTTATGTTAGAACAAAATATAGGAGAAGCAAATTAGAATACCATCCATGAGCAATAAGCAATCTCTGCATCATCTTGAGCAACATCAAGGGTGAAGTCCTTAATAAACTTCTTACGAGGAGGTGAAGAGGATTTCATGGCGTCAAGCCAGCCATTGGACCTACATTTTATTTTTTGTGTTGTAGTGCAGGTACTACATTTTATTTTTTGTGGTGTCTGGTCTCGTGTTTTGATAGAAGAGAAAAGAGGAGAAAATTAGCTCGTGGAGATAGAACGTCAGCGCTGTGGCGCTCGGGTCACATAGATCTGCCGATTTCATTCGTTTTGACCCTTTTAACCTCTGATTTTGCCCGAGTTTTGCGCTATCTACGTCCTAGATCAACTTCTCTGTAAAATGGAACCCTTAGATCAGAACCAAGGCATATTGAACTCATCCATACCTAGAAAAACTAAGAGAAGCAGAGATTAGAGAGAGAATTTAGAGTGCTTTTGGAAGATCTTAGAGCTTGGAATTTCTCTGTGTAGAGGGTTTCTACCCTTATTCTATCAACCAACACTCCTCTTTCCCTTTTCCCATTTTTATTTATTCTTTTGTTTTAGCTTAGCATGATAACTGTTTTGAATATGTATATGAACATACTAGGCTAGATTTTTAATTTTAGTTGAGGGCGATTGCAAAGCCCTAGACATGATATAAAACTATTCCTTCATCGATTTTTATATATTAATTATTGTGCGAAATTTATGATCTCTATTTTGTTTGTTTAGGTGAGCAACTAAATTATGCATGATAGATTTCTATGGCTATATTGGGATTCTAGATATGTAATTGTCCAGGATTTTTGATAACAGTAGCAAGATCATAGCTCGGTTAAATTGCATAATCTAATTTATCTATAGTGAAGAACATGACTCTAGGTCAAGTAATCCACGCGTGATTATTACTTAGACTTAGCTTTTCTAGTTTTTAATGCATTAGTCTAGATTGATTGAGTGAGCTAATCTGATGTCATCTAGCTAATAGAATTTAGGTAAAGAGCTTGTTTCACCTAATGAAACATGTTTAGAGATAGGATTAGTGGCACATGTCAGCTACCTTTTTGAGAAATTAAGGTTTCAATCTTATTCACTCTTATTTTGAAGATAACAAACATTTGATTTAGTACTAATGATTTAACTTGAGTGTGTAGTAAAATAGTATTAAAGTTCTAGCTCAAGTTAATCAAGGAATCAAGCTTGAAGATGGATGCATCTGGACCTATTAGAATCAAGTTTAAAGATGGACAATCAAAATACAAGACTGTGTCTAGATAGGGTATATACATAGATTCTCTTTGCATTAGCTCATACTTTCAAAAGAATTTTCTCATACTTTCAAAAGAAGTTTCAAATATTTTCAAAAGAATTTTCAAACTATCTTATGGTTCAAATAGTTATTTTATTTTAGAAGTTTGAAAATAAATATAATTTTTAATCTAGCCAAAATTCCCTCAAAAATTCTATTTTTAGTGATAAAAATATTTGAAAAATAACGGAATTTAAAATATCGACCAAAAAGGAACCAAAAAAACCAATCGGTGGTTCCTGGTCCTAAAGTGGAAGACCACTACAGTACGACCATTTGACGGTTGGAACTAAATGTCACTATCAGACTCCAATGGCTAATAAAAATAGTTAACAACTTTTAAAAGTGGTCGACCACTTTTCTGGACCATGAATGAGGCTAAGGATGAGGATATTCTCGGAGCATGTTCAACCACATGAAAACTGGGAAAAGTTCATAAATACCTGTTTTCTTAACCATATTTTCATAAATACCTAGCTAATTTTAGTTCAATTTTACAAATATCTATTTTTAGAGAAATGTATACCGTATAGATTTTATACATGAAACATATGCCTTTCATGAATAAAAATTATACCTAGAAAAAGGGGTATACATCACCACAAGTATAAATTTATACTACAAATATAAACCTTAGGTAAAAATTTACATTATAAATATGCTTTTTAGTATAAAAATCCCTTTAACTCGGAACAATTTAGTAAAATGAACCTTGAACTTAATTTTTTTGAGCAAAACCCCCTGAAGTCCCATAATATTAGTTCTGTTAGAAAAGAAAAGTGTTTTAAATAGTTTTTTTTACGGTTAAATCATCATTATTTTATTTGTGGCTTTTAAGTCCTTATTCATAGATTTGTATTTCACGTTAATCTCTTTTAATCTTTTCTTTTCAATATTGTCGTTAATTAGCACTTACCCAAAATTATCTCATCTCAGCAGGGGTAAAATTAGAAACAAAGAGAAATTATTATTGAAAAAAAAAAGAGTTGTTATTGTTTTTGTTCAAGATGGAAGTAAGAAATTGAAAAATTTTATATGGACCTAATACGGATATACTTTGGTCCAAGTATTCATATATTTGGAAGAGAGGTATATAAATACTTGGACAAAAAATTATGAATATATTGCCAATTTTATAGGACATGTATTGCTAATTTTATGTTTTATCGTTTCAATATTATGGGATATATTTTGCCAATTTCATGGGATATATATTGCCAAAATTTAATATAGTTCCAATATGGATCTAATTTTGTCTAAGTATTCATATACATCTCTTCTAGATATTTGAATACTTGAACCAAAGTACACCTATAGCAGAATTATAAAATATTTTTCAATTTCTTACCTTTGTCTTGAATGAAATGATAACCCAACTTTTTTTAAAATAATAATTTCCCTTTGTTTCCAATGTTACCGGGCTGAGATGAGCATGTTTTGGGCAAGTGCTAATTGGCAACAATATTGGATAAAAAAAAAAAAGGGATTAACATGATATAAAAATATAAGAATGAAGACCTAAAAGCCACAAATAAGAGAATAAGGACTTAACAGTATCAAAAAAACAAAATAATAGAAATACCTTTCTTTTTCCAAAAAAACTAATATTATATTAGTAGACTTCAAGGGTTTTTCTCTTAAAAATTGAGTCCAATATTAATTTTACTAAATTGTTCCGACTTTAGGTGGTTTTTGTATTTAATAGCCTTATAAATATGGGCACCAATCCAATAGATATTCTTTTTTTTATCTATTTATAGGTATTATTTTGCCAATTTTTCAAATGAGGGGTTTCCAACTAGACCACCATTTTTCAATGGTATTTTCAATATTTAGAAAATTAAAATGCTTAAATTTCTTAAATTTATAGGTGATGATTTACTGAATATTGTTATTCAAAGACATATATTCCTAGAAAAATGATTGATGATAAATTAGATGAAAAAAAATTGGATGAATATGATGATTTGACAAAATCATGTTTTCTAGGAATGAATATGCTTTGAATTGTCTATTGTGTAGTATAGATGTAAATATTTATAATAAGGTATAAATGGCTACTAGTGCACATGAAATGTGGAAAATGCTTGAAAGCTCATATGAAAACACAAGTCAAATTAAAGAAAATAAAGTTAGTATACTTGTGCATGACTATGAGTTATTTGCAATGAAAAATGATGAATCTATTGCTCAAATGTTTATTAGATTTACTAACATCACTAATGATCTTCATGCTATTAGGAAAATTTATAACAATACCGAAATAGTAACAAAGGTTCTAAAAACCTTAACAAAAGCATATCAAAAAGAGGTGATTGTTATCTAAGAAGAGAAAGACGTTACCAATGTTCCTTTAGAAGAACTTATCAAATTTCTCTTTTCTCTTGAAATCATGATGATCAAGAACCAAAATCAAAATGGGGAAGAAGAAAAGAAAATGAAGGCCACATGGGTTGACAATGGCAATGGTGACTTAAATGAAGAAATTTAAGAAGAAATTGGCAACATGTGTTTCATGGCAATAGAAAATGAGATAAGCTCTCTTGAATCTAAAATTGAATTTCTTGATGATAATAATACTAGTAGTGAAAATGATAGTGAGTGTGATTTATCATATGAAAATTTATTGAGCGACTTCAATGATTTACACAAAAATTATCAAAAACTCATTTTTAAGAATAATGGTCTCAAAAAGGAAATTCTTAATTTGTCTAAAATAGTTGAAGAGCTTACAAAAGAAAAAGAAGCAAAGCTACCTTGTAGCAATTGTGTTCTTTTATTAAAATAAAATATTTCATTGAATGACAAAATTTCCGATTTGACTAAAATTGTCCATAAATTTACAAATGTAAAGAAAAATTTTGACATGATGCTTGGTGGAAAAAAATGTGTTTTTGACAAATGAGGTATTGGGTATAAATCTTCCATAAAACAAAAATACCTCAAAGTTTATTTTGTAAAAGCTAGTACAAACAACACAAAGTACACTTGCACTTATTGTAATCAAGATGGACAAACTAGTTTTTCATGCTTTGTGAAGAAAAATGCTTATTTTGATGGAAAACTAGCTTGGGTACCAAAAGAATTTAAGACTAACCCCCTAGGACCCAAAGTTATATGGGTACCAAAAATCTATATTTAAATATTTATTGTAGGAACAAGCAAGAAAGGGTTGCTCCAAGAACTTGACTGACGACTTCACCAAGCTCTCAACTTTCATAAAGAAATGATGGTGGATATTTCATTTGGAGACAACACAAAAAGTACGACAATTGCCATAAATGATATTGGTAAGAATTTTTGGCCTATCATTGATATTGTATTGTTAGAAGTCTAATTTGCTTAATTTTTTTTTGTATGTTATATCTTTTGGTGATCAAGAAAAATACTTTTATTGTTGATTAGACTTATTTTGAATAAAATACTATTGTGAGTTTTGATATAATCAAAAACCCAATATTGGTTACTTTAGAGTCTTTGGATGAAAATACTTTGTTTTCTTTTTTTTTAAACACCAAAGACTAACTTGAAAATTTTGATTCAAAATCCATTATAGAACCTTTCTTGGTTACTCTACTACTAGTAATGCATAAAGAGAGTTTTTCAACAAAAGAACTAAGTAGTAGATGAATCTATGCATGTAATATTTGACAAGACTAATGACTCCTCCAAGGAGAAAAGCATTGATGATATTGTGTGTAGGCATAGAATAAAGCTTGAACGATTGGATCTTAACCAAAAATCAAAGATGATGATTAAGTCCAACGTCAACATAAAGAAGATGAAGAGCTTTTGAAATGATGGTATGAATAATTTTATTTGAATTATTTATAAGTCTAAATTTAATTGATATATTAATTGCTCATGTATGATTCAAATTGCTTGCATAATGCATATTGCTCAAACTTTTATATTTGTGCAAATACTTGATAGTTTTTACATGACAAATACTATACATAATTAGTTGAATTATTTTATTTATATTGGTGATATATTTGAGTACAAAATGACATATTCAATGATTATATATGCAACTTTATCATTTTGAATGTTTGTGTATGATTATTCATCATATGAGATTATATAAGTAAATCTTTTGATGAATATCATATTTTGATTTTTCTTGGACTTTCAAGACTTGGATTGACATTCTTTGAGCTTCAATGATATTTTGTGTTAAGAATTTATGATCTATTGAATTTTAGTCTTGATCATGATTCATATATTGAGGCGGATTATATTTATGATTTACTTGTGATAAATTGATCATACTTTTGAATGCATTCTTTTTGATACGCTCTTTATAGTTTTGTGAAAATGAAGAAAGAGAAATTATTTCACTATGGTGCTAGGATTTCTCCTCTATGCTTTACGATTGATTATATTCGGAGAAATATATTTTCAACAAGTGAAATTATGCTAGAGCTTTAATGATCTTGATTTGATACAACTTCTCTATTTTGAATATGCTACTATATAGTTGTCATTCTTATTGTCAATAGAAGAAGTTTTACCAAAAATAAAAAGAATAATCTTGTTTTCACTTTGGCATCATATTATTGTTCAATCTTATATTTGATATTATTATTCTTATTTTGAAGATTATTCAATTGACTCCTCCATATCTCTCCTAATTGCATAACTTGTCATATTATTTTTTATGTGGAGACAAAATTGTTTGAGTATTGCTCTTCTATATACTTTTGTCATGATTTCAAAGAAAAAGAGAAATATAGTAAATTAATGTGGGGAGAATTTTATTTAATAGATTTTTTTTTTAAAAATATGAGAATGCTAGATCTTCTTGAAAATTTCTTCAATCCTATGCTTATTTAAAATATATATATATTGAATTGATGTGTTATAAGATATCTAGTTTGAAAATTGTTTTTATCTTTTAATGATGTTAAAAGGGGAAGAATAATGTTGATTTATGAATATGGGGAGAAAATGATTTATTCATGAGTGTACATATTTTAAGGGAAAGAACTTTATTTAGCACACATTTTTTTAATTTTTCTCATAATATACTTATAATGCTTAATTGAGTTAAAAAAGGGGAGCAAGTCCCTTTTACTTTCTCAAGCATATTTTGAGATGGAGCTTAAAATATGGCAAGGATTAAGGTAAACTTATCAAATTTCATATTTTTATATCTTTATTGTATATATTCTTTTATCTCATAAATCAATGTTTGTCATCATCAAAAAGGGGGTGAGAAATTAAGGTTTCAATCTTACTCACTCTTGTTTTGAAGATAACAAACATTTGATTTAGTACTAATTATTTAACTTGAGTGTGTAGTGAAATGATATTAAAGTTCTAGCTCAAGTTAATCAAGGAATCAAGCTTGAAGATGGATGCATCTAGACCTATTAGAATCAAGTTTACAGATGGACATTCAAGATACAAGACCGTGTCTAGATAGGGTATATTTCGTACTTAGTCTTGTATTTGATTTAGTTCATTGTATATAGATTCTCTTTGCATTGGCTCATACTTTCAAAAGAATTTTCTCGTACTTTCAAAAGAATTTTCAAATACTTTCAAAAGAATTTTCAAACTATCTTAAGGTTAAAATAGTTTTTTTATTTTAGAATTTTGAAAATAAATACAATTTTTAATCTAGCCAAAATTCCCTCAAAAAATCTATTTTTAATGATAAAAATATTTGGAAAATAACGGGATGTAAAATATCGACCAAAAAGGAACCAAGGAAAACAATTGGTGGTTCCTGGTCCTGAAATGGTTGAACACTGGTGGTCAACTACTACAGTACGACCATTTGACCGTTGGAGCTAAACATCACTATCAGACTCTAACGGCTAATAAAAATGGTCGACCACTTTTGAAAGTAGTCCACCACTTTTCTGGCAGACAACCAGTAACAGTCGAAAATAGCTAGTTTTTGAAGACAGCTTAATATAGAGCCAAGTTTGACGACTTAGAATGAGAGAGCATGAACCTACATTGATTCCCAATCAGTTTCTAAATGCAAAAACTCTCTTTTACTCAAGTTTAACTTTCAAATCATATTGAACCAATCTTAGAGTATTTATATTAAATTGTTCTTAAATCTCCTAAGTTAGCTCCTGAACTATTAAGTGGGGAAGATATATACGAAAGAGTGCATGGCATAAAAATCCAATTTCGAAAATCGAACAACAATAATGAAGATGCCAACAACGACAAAAGTACTTGAAAAAAGAATAACAAAGGCAAAGACAAAGGTGAAGTCAAATGCAAACGCAAAAGAAAAGGCAAAAAAGACAATTTGGTAGATGGTGAGCAAAACTCCAAATGTTGAAAAAAAAAATCCATCTTCTTTGAGTTAGAGTATTAGAAGACTTTACTTGTTCAACATAATCTTGATATGATGCATTTTGAGAAGAATGTTCGTGAGAGAATTATTGGAACCTTACTTAACATTCCTGGAAAAACTAAAGATAATCTTGTAGCTCGTGCTGACTTAAAAGAAATGGGAGTGAAAAGAGAATTATATCATGTAGTCGGTGAGAACGAACTTATTTACCACTTGCATGTTATACAATGCGTAAGAAGGAGAAACACCAATTTTGTGAAACATTGGCAAACATAAAAGTTCCAGATGACTATTATTCTAACATACGTAATTAAGTTTCGATGAAAGATTTAAGGCTTATTGGACTTAAGTCTCATGATTATCATGTATTAATGTAACAGTTACTACCAATTGCAATGAGATCATTTTTGCAAAAATATATGAGGTATATGGTAACCAGGATGTGCTTATTTTTCAATGCTATTTGTGCTAAAATAATGGATCAGTTGAAGTTGGAAAAATTGTAAAACAATATAGTGAAAACTTTATGTATGTTTGAGCAATATTTTACCCAACTTCCTTTGACATCATGATCCATTTAACAGTGCATCTGGTTAATGAATTAAAACAGTGCAGATTAGTTCACTTGCACTGGATGTATCCTTTTGAAAGGTACATGAAATTTTAAAAGGGTACATTAGAAATCATAATCATCCGGAGGATTGCACAGAAGAAGCTATTGAGTTTTGTTCATAATATATTGCAACTGTAGAAACGATTAGAATTCAAAAACCTCGCCATTATCCAAGAGGTGAAAGTAAAGGTATATCTAGTGGTCGCCTTGAGAAGGTCGAAGTCAAAGACTTAGAACTATCGCATCGTAATGTACTAGAGAATACCACAATAGTTCAACCATATATCAAGTGAGTTATTAACCTGATTTTGTGACATAATTTCTGTTCATATTAGTTTTTATGTATTTGTTGTGAATATTAATTGCATATATATATATATACGTTGTTATAGTGAGCATTTATTGTGGTTAGCTGAACAAAATCCTGCTAAAAGAAAGAAATGGATTCACGATGAACACTACAGAACATTCAAGAATTGGTTTCGTGAAAAAGTTCATCTTGATGTAAAAACTCCAATAGTTATAGTGTTTGAAAACTTGTTATGGATCTCAGAGGGTCCTTCACATATGGTCATCAAACATGATGGATATACGATGAATGGTCGTTGATTCAACACCTGAGCACTTGATAGAAAAAGAGTAACCCAAAATAGTAGTGTAAAGCATAGTAGCCAAAATTGCACAATTTTCTAGTGCCAAGGACAAGAATCCCATCTATTCAGACATGACATTTATGGCGTGATCGATGAAATATAGGAGCTTAACTATCATTCTTTTAGAATCCTAGTTTTCAAATGTGATTCGGTTGAAAGTAACCATAGAGTTAAAATAGAT
This sequence comes from Trema orientale, assembly GCA_002914845.1. Taxonomy (NCBI): domain Eukaryota; kingdom Viridiplantae; phylum Streptophyta; class Magnoliopsida; order Rosales; family Cannabaceae; genus Trema; species Trema orientale. Next base: position 759,704 of record JXTC01000086.1, on the reverse strand, counting down.
TAATTGATTTTCACCTTAGTTGACCTTAATAGACTAAGTTATAACGGTAATCCATTCATTTTTGCTAGTCAAGAGAAACATGTGTTTTACTGTAAACCCTGAAAAAAAAAACCTAAACTTGAAAAATTAGTTTAATAATTATTATTTATCATGATCTTTTAATATTAGTGTATTCTCTTGAAGAATGAATTTATCATGTTCATTTTCTTGTCTAAAATTTTATTATGTATATTTCATTTCTTTGATCATAGAAATTGAGTAGTTATACACACATGAATTTCGTGAATATGCTGCAGTGAGATACACACAAGAAAGCCAAGTTGAACTATGTGCTTCAAATATAAATTATTTTACAATATATATAGCTATTATTGTTAATAAGAAGTAGGCTTAGTTAATTATGTTTACTATTGGGTCCTAAATTGTTTGAGTTCAATAATCATTTATCTTGGCCCAATAGGTAATAGGAAAGTCCAAATTTAAAATTGTTAGTATTCTTATTTGTAATTATCATTGGGTTTTAATCCTTTAGCCCAATATCATTTATCTTGGCCCAATAGGTAATAGGAGAGCTCAAGTTGAAGTAAATATTTCAAGCCCAAGTAATAAGTTAAATAGTCACAAGTAAAATATATATATATATATATATATAAATAGTAAAAGAAGAATTAATGGTGTAGCCATTAACATATTTTAATAATATGCATATATATTCATTAATTCACTTATAAGAATGGAAAATGATGTAAAAGACCATTAATATTTTTTTATCTATATATTATCACTATTAAATTAAAAGAAAATTATTAATTACATTAGAAAACAAAACAAAAATTAGGTAAGTTATGTAATCATGCACTAATTATTTGAATGGTATATCCATTATATAGATTTTATGGATACTAAATGTAAATATACTAAGATAATGTATTATTATTTTTTTAAGTGAATGAAGCATAGTTAGGTTAAAAAAATTAATTTAATTGCATGATGAAAAGATATCAAATAAAAAAAAAGTTAGGTAAATAGTGATTATTATTAATATTTTTTTGAATTAATTTTTAATTATATTTTACGTACATAATTAGCCTATAAATAGGGCACTCTTTTGTAAACACAATTAAGTTCCTTCATTTATTTTCCTCCGTCTTTCTCTCAAAGTTTCTATTCATCCATTGTGATTTCAAGAATTTCTTCTTAGAGTTCTTCAAGTTTAAGAAAAGAAAAAAAATAAAAAAAAGTAATTCTTAGAACTCTTAGTCTTTCAAGATTTGTATGCTTTATTGCACTTAGGTTTAAATTCAATCTATGATATATAGAGTTAGATACCTTATTAAGATCTGAAATTTTTATGAGAAGAATTTCTATATGTGTACTTAATTTTTAAAAAGTTTTACTTTTATACCCTACGCATAAAATTCATTTAACACAAGTTAGTCTTTAGCTAAGTAAAGCTATAAAACAATTTTTATATAATTGGTTCTATGATTTTAAAGAGCAAACATTTTTAGTTCGGGTTGAAATTTTAATTACATGTTAGCATATATGTTAAGATCATTTCTGGAAAGTTTCATAATTTTTGGATGTCTATAAAATTAATTATAATTTTCGGAATACTCAATGTTTTAATATTTCAAAACGCCAAAATAAATTCTAAGTGTAATTATATGTGATTAAAGCACTATGAAATGATCTATTTTAGAATTTTCAAATATTGTACATAAGTTATAATATATTAATAATGTACCTTTCAAATTTTGAATTTGTTTGATTTATAAAACGTTACCAAAAATTCAATCATTCTTGCTTAGTTGCAACTTTAATAATTTTATTATATTACAAATTCTAAATTGAAAAACAAATGGTGATAAATATTATTTATAAAATTCTAAACCATAATCTTTAGATTTATGTTTATTTCATATGGATTCATGTAAATTTTTAGAATGAATAAAATTATGTACTAGAATATAAAATTCCTTAAGTATGCATTACGCACCAAAATTCTACAATTTTAATTTGAAATATTATTTTAGGATTTATGTTGTGAATATTTTCAAACACGTAAAATAGATTTCATATAACCAATGATAGAATATTTTGATATATAAAATAAATATTGATGCATGAATAATAAATAAAAAGGATAAAGAAGAGGCACATGGTTACAACAAGATTAAGTGTGTGGTATTTCACTGCAAGTACGAAGAACATTTTCTAAGGAATTAAGGTAAGTACAATCTCACCTTCAACATAAATAGTTTTAAAAGTATATTCTGTTTTGAATAAGAATATTTGAGATGATTAAATGTGATATTTTTCCTACACAAAAGATGTTTTGTTTGGCTTATATATGTGCCTATGAAAATACATGCCTCCTACGATATTAAGATGAGATAAATTTACTTTACAATATTGTTCATAACTTGACAAAATATGCTTCAATTAAAGGAAGTATCAAGAATATGAAATATTAAATTTGAGTTTGAAATATGGTACAACCATTTATGTTAAAGAAGAGACTAAATAAAAAGATAAGAATATAAAGGTGTCGTATCAACCTCTGCTAGGTGAGGATTCCTAAGGGAAGATAAGACCGACCTCCACTAGGTGAGGATTCCCTAGGAAAATATGTTAAATTTATGACCGTTGGTGTTTTAGTAGGGTCGCTCCCCTAATTCCTAGTTGGTAAGTGCGCACTCGGTACGTACACAAGGGCCTATATGAAAGATAAAAGATTTTATGATAACATATGTGATAAAAGATTATTTCATAAAATATAAGTTGAAAGATAATATAAAGATGCAAAAATTGAACTTTCATAAAATGTTGCATGAAATGTTATGTGAGTTAAATTGTACTTCAGAGTGAAAGCTCACGTAGTGTAAATGTCCATGTTGTAGGTACTAGAGATAAGCAACCTTTGTTTTGAACGATAGGTTGACCAGAATCGAGGTGGGGATAGATGCAAGGCACGGGCTTTGAGATACCTCCACAATAAATTCCGTATATGTTTTCTTCTCTTTAAAAGAAATAGTTTACTTAAATATGTAAGATTAAGTCTTATGTTTTCTTAACTTAATATCGAGACAATATATTTAAATATGAAATCTTAATTTTAAGTTTAATTATGCCTCTAAGATTAAGTAATCATTTTACTAAATACATTATGACTAATTTTATTCAAATATCCCTTTACAGAATTCCATACATATATTATCTTGAATAAATATGTTGTTTTGTTGTAGTATCTAATATATTGATTTGAAAAAATGTAAGACTAAATTGTGCTTTGTCAAAAAGATTTAAACCCGTCTAAGAAGAGCTTGGGATTTAAAAGTTCCACATGTGACCCTCTCCTTACCTGGAAGCCCTTTTAGTTGCGCATTATTTAAACTTAAAAAAAAAATAATGTTTTCTTCAATGGTTTGTCTAAATTTCTTAATATGACGTTTAGAATAATTGGTTAACTACCTTGGGAAGATTATATAAATATAAAAAATAATTTCATGAATTTTTAAAGTCCAAATTTGAGATTTTTAAAAAATAAAATAAGTTAAGAACATACGTAAATGTCGGTCTTAAAAATCGGGTCGTTACATTTATGTTGAAGATTAATTTCAGATGGTCTATAGTGCTTTCAATACAAACAATGAACATTGGTGATGAAGATGAAAGTGACGACCATGTACTAAATAAGCTTAATATGTGCCCAACAGAGCTAGTAAATATTTTTAGTTTTGATGATGTGGAAGCAACAACGGGTCCATATGCACGTCAAGATTCTGACCGAATTTTGGTAGACAAAGTCATTTAAGGTTAACAAATTTTAAACAAGTAGTCTTCAATTTCTTAGAGTATTTTAACTTTTTGCTGTTTATTTCGCACTATTTAAATCCATAATTTCAATTATTTATTGGTAATTCATTATTATTTTTTTTGTTATATACAGATTGCTATGTCTGATCACAAGGAGTATGCTGATCATCAAGAGCATCGTGAGAAAAATTATAGACGTGATCGTACATTGAGAAATAGAAGATTGCAACCCGTAGAAAGAGTAGCAATAAGGTACATTACTTATGGGGGTGCCTTAGCACGTAATGGATGGGTTCCTATTACGTGCCCAGATTGGCATCATACAGATCTTGTTAGCCTAGACATGATTAAGAAGTTTCATTTCTTTAAGATCTACCTAATAACTTGTTATATTAAGAGTATTATAAAGTCTAATTTTCTCTGTTTATCATTTTTTGCATTCTACATTTAACTTGCCCAAAGAAGCGAGAGATGTGACCCTGAAAGCTGTTGGGCAAACATGGCGGGGGTTCAAGTCATGGTTGACAAGAGATTACATAATCAAATTCATAGAGGACCCAATATTCATGGTAAGAAATCCGGAAACATCGATACATCCACCTATTATGCACCCAGGAATTACCCAAAGGGTTTTGCAATCTTTTGCAGCTTCTTCGCTTACACCAAAATTCTTGGTGAGACGATCCATGTTATTAATTAATTTATGCATTTTTAATATAATTCATGATTTTACAGTTACTAACAAAGTAATTTCAGGAGATGAGAAAAATACAACAAGCTAGACGCGCCACAAATGTTAATCTTCATTATTTCGGGCGTAGAGGTTACCCACAATTAGAATATGAGATTGTAAGTTTATCATAAATTAAACTAACTATCTACGTTTAATTCTTTGTTAGTACTCACTGTTGACGGAGGTTTTGTCAACAACGAATTTAAGAAATTGCAAGATGTGGCTTGTATGTGAAAAAGATTGATAAAGTAAAGCAAATAAGGAGATAAGAATTTTTATAGTGGTTCAGCCCCAAAAAAGATGAGCCTACGTCCACTATTCTTCATTATTTTTTGGAGAATTACAAGAATTTCTCTGAGCCTCAAGGTGAGAACAAAGAGAATTACAGAGAGAGTATTTAGTGAAGTAATTATGTCCTGTCTTACAATGAGACTAAGTCCCCTTTATGTAGGTAGGGGCGGCTCAATATTTCCTAATTGTACAAATGGGTAAGTACATAATCAGAAAATACAATTTGAATAACGATAGAATTGGGTAATAACTTGAATGGAATCAATTGCACGATCTTTACCCGAAGACTTGTTTCCTTTTCTTCGCAGGCTACTTGTTTTAGAGAAGCTTTGATCTAGTTTTCTTTTTATGCTAGTCGCACTTGACTCATTCGGAGGAGGTCGTATTTTGCTCAGAAAAACTCACATGCGACTTGACGCATTCAACTCAGTTATTGACTTTTCCTATTTGGAATTGACCAACATGTAGATTTTAGATCGTACAATAATTGCCCCCCAGCTCCATCAGGCTTTCAAGGTTGAATTTAGCTTCCTACTCTAACAAGTGCGAGCTTAATAATATGACATGATGAGATCATTATGAAACCCTCGAAGAGTCATGAAAATCTCGAATCATACATTCTCTGCACCGTGCACATACCTTTTCTAACGTTTACATGTGTCATTTGTTCTTTAGAGTTGGACGAAACTCAAGAAGACTTCTCCGTTTCCCAAGCAGACGCAATGATGATAATGATGTCAGCCACTATTTCACATTAAGACTTTTTGTATTTCGAAAATTAATTTCATTTAATTTCGAAAATCAATTCTTCTCGCATGAATCTCGGCTATCAGATCTTAATAATTAACTCTCTTAATCCACGGCTGAGATTTGATGTTCCTAAAAAATATATAAAGACCCATTTGTCTTCTTCTTCCACTTTTATTTCCAGAATCCAAAATTTTTCCTTCAAACTCTCGAACTTTCAGAATTTTTCAAAAAAAAAGAAAAAAAAACCCAAAAGTCTCTCCCTCAAGAACTCTCTTCCCCATCTCCGGCGAACTGCTTTAGTTCCTTCCGACGACCTGTTCAGACATTTCAGAGATCCTCTAAAAGGTCGGTAATTCTTTTTCTTTTTTTTTTTATTTTTATTCCCAGAAACATCATGTATTAGACTGAAACTTGAATCACTGCTGTCTGAGTTTTCTCTTCTGAACTGAACTGTATTGATCTTTTAATTTTATCGGCTTGCTGAACTGTTATATACCCAAAATCTTGAATGTTATCTCCCAAACCGAATACTAACGATTATCCTTGATAATGTTAGATGAAACCCATATTAGAATCTAACATTTCTGAAATTTCTGGATTTGTAGACCAAAACCATAAACAAAACTAGATTTAAGGTTGAATCTAATTTCCACTTAAGTCGAACAAAAGACACATCCCCTAAACTGAATGACGAATTATTTAAAGAATTATTCGAACTTGTAGGATAGAAACACTAGACATATCCATAGATTGATTAGAAGAATTCGACGAGATCTAAGATAGACGTATTTGATGAGTCAAATGATGTTTTATCAGAGAGTCGCACATATTTGTAGGATAGAAACCTATTTCATAGATGAATTCGCAAGTTAATTAGAGATTGTAACGCCCTTATTATCCACTTACCACTATAAGAATTTATTAACTTTTTATTTACAAGACGTTACTTTTGGAAAATAATCCTATAATTGTCTTTCCAAAAATACGGGTCAATTTGAATTTTTTATTTTCTTTAAAACTCTATGGATAGCTTACTTTACTTACAAACATAGTATGGATCAGTATATACATATATTACAAAACGAAACGTAGTAAATAGGTACCAAAAGAAATGAACAAAAAACAACTTTCTTGAGAGACTGCAAAACATCCTAAAATACACAAACTAGGCCCTCCCACAAGTGGTCAAAATATCCATATGTACATACTAAGATTAGGCCTCTACTCCAACTCACAAGCTCATACTGTCATCTCAGTCATTACCTGCAACACAAGACTATAATAAGCTACAGCTCAGTAAGTAAAGTAGTAGATGATATGTTGCTCAATGACATGAATTAAATGTATGATTGTGCTTGCTTAAATGTTTTGGTGTAAATAATTTCATTTAGACCCTTCCCTGTCTTGTGCCCACTGTCCGGTTCAGCACTGTGCCTGCAGGGCTTCCTGAATTAATGATATCCCATGGGTTCTTGTGACACCCCCCGATCCCACACACGTATGTAAGAGATATTCGTAAAAATATTTAGTAAGATCGGGAAACGCAACTCGACTTAGAATTGACAAAATAGTGGAAATTAAAAACTTTTTAAACTTCCTGAAAGAAAAAGAGAAATTCCACTCATAATTATACGTACTTTGATGCATACATATGTCCACCCTGGCAAAGTGGGCCTCTCATAAAATATACATAATGTACATACACTCAAAACAGATACAAAATTCTCAGTCAGAAAATCACAACGTCAAAATACTCATACACACAAGCTGCGGTCAGAAAGTCAGCGCTCCTCCAAACTCACCTATCATCAGTACCCTCTGCAATGTAAAAATATTTGTGAGTATAAAACTCAGTAAGTAACGTATGCAAATGCAGAGTGCACATGAGCAATATGGAGGTCTCGAGCCCCAGAAAATCTCCTCTGTGTACAGCAGAGGTCCACCCCATACCGCCGTTAGAGTGTTCCCGAAGGAACCATAGTGTCCCCGAAAGGACCAGAGTGTTCCCGAAGGAACCAGAGTGTCCCCGAAGGAACCATATCACATATTTGG
>JXTC01000086.1:719079-738341 GCA_002914845.1 Trema orientale | reverse complement strand
CAGTGAATTCGGCTCTGAAAAGCGTGGAAATGCATTTTACCGAAAATCTACTATTTAACCTAGTTATCAATAAACTTGATTTTAATGCATGAGCATATTGTATTGTATTCATGAATATATATATTCTTTGTTCTTCTCACACACTAAGCTCTCTCTCTCTCTCTGAGGGTACTGAGCCTTTACACTGCATGGGAACACTATGACAAATATTAGTACAATAATACATATCAAAAGTATTTAACAGTCAACTTTCTGTCACATGATCATACATATGTAGGCGAGCTTGACCTGTGGGCGATGTTTTCTTTGTATTTTGATATTTTGTGTGTTGCAAATATAACTGCTGATGGCAAGATAAACTAATAAGAACTTTTTGATTGTACATTTTGTAAAGAGACTTTCAGCAAGTTATGCCTCGCAGTAGTTTTGTCTAAACATTTTAGAAAGTTTAAATTTGCCCACCTTTTTATAAAACTAAAGATATGATTTAAGAAAGAGTAACACTTCCTAGTTTGGCTGTATATGACAATATGGTTGAGCTAGGGGGCGTTACACTTACCACAGTGGGGCTCGTTACTAACCTTATTCCATCGTTACCCCGTCGAGCTCAAGAGATAAGGCGGCCCGAGACTGTAGTTTAGTCTACTATATAACTTGGAGGAGAAATATTGTGGCAAACCTTCTGACTAATCTTGTCAAACTTGCCCCTCACCTGGGGCTGCCACACTGAAACTGTAAATATTTATCCCGCTTCCCCGTAACAGTGACACAAAACTTTCTGAATGTTACCTGGTCTCAACTTTTCTGTGATAAATATGGCTTTGCATAATAATACTATGGCATTTGGGAAACCTGTCACCTATCATAAACTTCTCTGTAAAACATGCATGGCCTCATGCTGTATATGAAAATACCACATTAGAAATGCCAAGCATGTATACTGAAACCGAAATGCCAATGTTCATACTCATAACCAAAATACAAAGCATAAAAAAATAATAAACACTCATATAGCCAATAATTCTTGTATTGCAGTTGAGTACTTATTTTCATGTGATAAAATTCTTTTCATCAAAATGTTATCAGGCCATTATTATTATTCTAGCATAGGCACAAAGACATAGTTTGCTTGTTTTTTTTTTTGTTTTTTTTTTTTAAAAAATGAGAATTAGAAATCCTAAGTCAACAAGGCCCTTGAAAAAAAATAAAACAAGATCAGCAAGTAATGAATTAATTGAGCTATTAATCTGAGGCATTAAAAATCAATTCGAATTTCATGTATTAACCAACCCAAAAATGATCATCAATTATCCCGAACAGTTTTGCTTCCTCAAAACCAGTAACTAGTATAAACATGTCCATGAATTTCAAACTCCAAAGTGATTTTCCAATTATTCCATATAAATAACATAATATAAGCATGACCACAAAATTCAAAAGTATTGTACTAAAATTTTCTCAAAGTTTACAAGGCCTAAAATAACATATAATATTTGTACACTATATAAAACTATCTAAACTAAGACTAATATAACTAATACAACACTTCAGCTCCAAGTCAATTGTGCTTATCTAAACCAAGACTAATATAACTAATACAAACATACTCATATATAGCATCGTGTACATATAAAACAATATATGTATTTCCACACAAGAAACTACTCACCTGGGTTAAAGAACTTGTAAAAGTTGATATATATATACATAGTCTTATGAAATCATAGTATGAAGTCTCAAACTAATTATGTGAGAACTAATCATATACCAATCACGAGGAAAGATCCTAGAACAACTAATCACATTAAAAAAAATAATACCTTCTCTAGTTGAGCACCTTAACTTGTACGAAAAGAAGAACTAGCTCTCTGTCTCTTTTTTTTTTTCTCTTTTTTTTTTAATGCTTCATCCACTACTGAAACTTCTCGACAGGATTACTCACTATATGTGCATATATAAGAATGAAGAAGATTAAGAATAAGCAATAAAAAGTAGCTGGAACTTTCTAAAATAATAAAAACAAGTGCTTCCGCAAAAGGTGCCGACTTGGGTTAAGTCGGTTTGAACTTTCTTCCATATTAATTTTTTTTTTATATATACTGAGCAATTAATACTTTTAAGTGTTATATAATTAAATTAAACATATATCAATCCTCTCAGGTACCTAAAATACTCAAAACTAAAACTAACACAAATGATATGGTAAGTCATGGATGCGTAGAAGAAATTATTTGTCCACCTCACAAAATATTACACAAACAACAAGAATTATAACCACAAAATACATTAAAATAAAACAAAAATACTAGAAGGATAAAAATCACATATCACATTAACCTTAATTAACTTAAATCATTTTTTTAAAAAAAAATCATTGAACTCAATTAAACGATAATGCAATTAGTCATAATAAAATAATTTGACCAAATACGCATTGAACTCGTACCGAAGAGCAAACCCAGAGCATTTTACTGCAAATAAAATTACTTTGAGAACAGAAACTTGCAACCATAATATTTAATAATCAGATACCCTAACGATATGCATATATAACATTAACGCTAAATGCAATGCAATCATGCTATTATTGGCTCTCTCAATTATGTGAAGAACTGGATGTTACAGAGATATTCGATCAAATTTCTGATAGAGGAATAGCTTGTTATCGGCGCAATTTCAGGGTTTTGTGGCCCCAAACTGCTTGCACATAGTGAGTACACCTGCAACAGTAAACAAAAATAACACGCCTATTTCTAGGTCGCACTTAGGTTAGTTTCATTAATTCATGTCATTTACTTATAGAACGATGCCCGGTTAGTTTCTCTTTCAGATGTCTAGTAGCGAGGAACTTAGGGAGGAGAATGCGTTCTCAGGGGAGTCATCATTCTCTGATGCGAGCACTAGCTCTATAGATTCTGAGGACTTTGAGCCAGAACCTAAAGTAGAGATAATTGGGATTAGGCAAAGTAGTCCTCGCATAGGCGACCTCCCTCAAGACCAATGGCCTCAGCATATTAGGGATGCCCTCGAATTTGCGAGAGGTTACAACTATATAGAAGGAGATTGGTCATGCACTATTATAAAGACGAGCTGTATTGTGAACAAGCTCGAGAAAATCGTGCGAGACTACAACATCAACATACTTCTCTGTCTACCTACAGAATTTAATCAACCACACACCCCTCCTCATAGTACTGCCTCATTTTCAGACGCAGTTCTCAGATGTGGTGTCCACTTCCCACTCCATCCATATATCAAATTGATCATCGACTATTATGGAGTCGTTCCCTTTTAACTAACCCTAAATACATATAGATACATGGTAGGTTTGTATATATTATACTACAAACTAGGTCTAGGACCTCCCACACCTGAAGAATTCACTTAGTTCTACCAAGTGAAGTTAAATCCTTCAGATTTCGGCTTCTTCTATGCGAGCAAGTGGTCAAATCAGGCAATAAAAACCATCCATGGAGTCCGCAATACTATGGGAAAATGGAAAAATCTATTTTTTCAGTCCGACTACGCGGACAATGGCTTCTTTCAAAATCCCGGTAGGTGACTTTTAGCTTTAACTTACTCTATAAGTATATATTTGTCTAATCGCATTCGTATGTCATCACAGATAACAAGGAGTACCCAGGACTCAACGAAGAGCAGCTCGCAAGAGTATATAAAATAAATGACCTTCCATCAGAAGAATTCAATTGGAAGAAACTTGGGATAGCCAAGAACTTAGTTGCTTGCGGGCTGCTCCCAAAGGGAGTCGCTCTTCCATATTCTGCCAACCGCCCGACCAAACCCTCGAGCTCGAAGAAGAAGACGAGAAAACAAAACGAAGCGACAGGTGCCTCATCTTCTAAATCCAGGAATCGAAAAGCACCTAACTCTTCACCTATCCAAGAGCCACCCTCTCAAGAAGCTCCATCTCCACCAACTTCTCAGCCACAAGCAGAAGGTTGATTCTCATACTCATTCTCCTTGTCACATTATAAATCTCGTATCATGACTTATCTTATTTGCATAGAGATGACAATTGTCGGCGGGCTGCGAGCTCCTCTTACAACACTAGGCTCAAGATCCAAGTCCAAGACACCTAAAGGCACACCCCCTCCTCAAAGAAAGGGAAAGAGAAGGTTGACACTTCCAAAAAGTAAAAAGTCGCCTTCGAGGACGTCCCTGAAAGCTCACCTCCTCCTCAACCAGCCAAAACTGTGAGCCAGCCTGAGTCATCCAAGGAACCAGCCTCTTCCTCTGCGGGACCGAACCAGGCTAACAAGGACAAAGAATTTCTCGCGCTCCTTCGTCAACTGCCAGAAAAGGCAGGCCTGAGTGCAGCCTTCATCAACCGTTTTACCTCCAAGGAAAGCTGGGAGAGGATGAAGCGACGACCAGCCAAGTTCGGATTCAGCGCTGCTATGAGGATGTTGGCAAACATAAGCATCTTCTACTCTCACACTTCTCGACGCACTTTTCTTGCACTTATGTCTTTGTTATATTTCAGACTGCTGCAACTGCTGTACTAATGTATGACCCGATCCTCGAATGCATGGAGAAGGGTTAAAAAGTCCAAGAAATGACCCAAGCATGCGAGGACTTGAAGAAGACTCAGGAGGATGAGAAAAACACCTTTGAGTCGGAGAAGAAACAGCTGCAGGAGGCTCTGGGTAAGGAAAAGCTTGAAAAGGAGAAGCTCGAGGAGAAAATCAAAGAGCTTGAGAAAACCATCTCCAAACATCCGGATGTCTTAAAAGAGGCGACGAAAGAGGTAGGTCGCAAAGCCATCGAGGAGTTCAAGGTCACTGAAGGCAAAGAACTCGAAGAAAAGGCCAGTGATATTGCTTCATCGACAATCATCTACAACATATTCTGTGAGCATCTGGAGTTTGACTTTTCCTTCCTTGGCGAGGATGTGGTTGAGCTTGTCGAGAGCTGAAAGGAGAGTGAGGCCATAGAGGAAGCCGCTGCTGACAAGGACACTCCTGCTGAGTAGATATATATATATATATATTTAAGTGTTGCAAAATTAAAGACAAATGCGAGCTCATCCCGTTTATTTTGTAATATATATATTGCTCGCATATGAGCTTTAATTTATGAAATTTTTTCTTGTCGAATGTTTATTCCTGCAAAATAATTAAAGCACATCGCATAATAATATAAAGACGTAATTTAACTAAGTAGTCAATCACTAAGTGACTGATCAATACGCTATTGCGATTCAAATCCAACTAACTTAAAATAAATTTTAAGCGTTAGGATAGGTTAGGTTGCTTAAGAAAAACAACAAATATGAGTGATGCGAACTCAATATTGTTTTTCATAAGTTCCATAGCAAAATAGAATTTATAGCAATATATCACATCAAACAATGAATGTTTTGCTTAGTTACTTTGCTGTTCGAGGAGGGAAATTGCATAATACGATATGCTGAGGCATGAAGCGAGGAGAAAATCCTAAGACTTTTAGAAATTTTAGAAATTTAGCAATCTAAAACTCTAATCCCTCTAAATGAACGTTTTCATAGTCCCTTAGGAAGCGAGTAGAAGATAACAATCTGATCCTACTGCCCCCGGAGTTTTATGGTGTTCGAAGATGGCTATAAAACTATAAAAGACGAAACTATTATAAGGAAATAACGGGATGATAAAAACGAAGAAATACTTTATTGATGAATTCGAATGACGAATAACAAAATGTCCCCTAGGCCGTTGACGCTATAAGAAGATACATGAAGATTTACTGATAATAATGACGGAGTTGTTCTGCATTCCATACATGTTTGATCTTTTGTCCTCAAGTGCGAGCTAATTTATATGTCCCAAATCAAATGACGGCATCATTAACATATGGTCCTTCCCAAGAAGGTCCAAACACACTAGTACCATGCTCTTTAGTGTTAGGGAGAACTTGTTGAAGAACAAGATCACCGATGTCAAACTGTCTATTTTTGACTTTTGAATTATAATATCGAACTGTGTGTTGTTGATATGATGCAATCTGTAGTTGAGACTGCTCGTGCCTTTATTCCAAAAGATCGAGCTCGATTCTTATTAATGCATTGTTCTGATCTTGCTCATAAGTAGATTGTCGTAGGGAGCTCACACCAATTTCAACTGGCACCATTACTTCATATCCATAAGCCAAAGAGAATGGACTTTCTCCAGTAGTGGTTCGTTGGGTGGTGCGATATGCCCATAATACTTTGTGAAGTACTTCAGGCCAAGCTCCCTTGTGTTCTTCTAGTTTTGTCTTTAGGTTCTGTTTGAGAACCTTGTTTATAGCTTCGACCTGACCATTGGCTTGTGGATGAACAATGGGGGAGAAGCTTTTCTTGATACCTAAGTTGTCGCAGAAGTTGCGGAATTCATCGTAGTCGAATTGTTTCCCATTATCGGAAATTATAGTGTGCGGTATACCATAACGATAGATTATAGATTTGTAGACAAAATCTATTATCTTCTTTGCAGAAATAGTACTTAAAGCTTCAGCTTCCGTCTATTTGGTGAAATAGTCGACTGCGACCACTGCATACTTCAATCCTTCTCGTGCCAATGGGAGCATTCCAATAATATATATTCCCCATACTGCGAGTGGCCATGGACTAGTCATTGATGTGAGAGAAACAGGTGGCAACCTAGGAATAGTTGCAAATCGTTGACATTTGTCGCATTTTCGAGCGAATTCCATTGCATCCTTCTTCATCGTCGGCTAAAAATATCCTTGTCTGAGTGTTTTGTTTACAAGTGCCTACCCTCCAGAATGATTTCTGCATATTCCCTCATGAATTTCTCTCATAATATAGTGTACTTTTTCTGCATCAACACATAACAATAATGGTGAACTAAAACTTCTTTGATAAAGCTTCTCGTTATAAATGATATAGCGAACTGCTTTCATTCGAAGCCGCTTCGCATCATCTTTATTCTTGGGAAGGTCACCATTTTGGAGATACTTTATTATAGGATCCATCCACGAAGGATTCTGGTTAACTGGCATGGTTACTTGAGGCTCTACTTCGATACTTGGCTTTGCGAGGAATTCGACAGGAACCACCTTTAGCAATTATGCGTTTTTCATTGAGGCGAGCTTGGCTAGAGCATCTGTCTGAGTGTTCTTAATGTGAGGAAGAAGTTAAATGCTATATGCGTTAAATGTTGAGAACAATCTCTGTACCTCCTGTAAATAGGCCAGCATTCTTCCTCTCTTAGCTTGGTAATCACCGATTACTTGGCAAATGACCACCTGGGAGTGACTGTATACCTCAATCATCTCGACCTTCATTTCTTATGCGAGCTTGAGCCCAGCTATCAATGCTTCATATTCTGCCTTATTATTTGATGCTGGGAATCCGAAGCGAAGTGCACAATGAATATTGTGTCCTTCAGGACTGATTAGCATCAAGCCTACTCCAGCTCTATTTTCGTTTAATGATCCATCGACATAGAGTTTCCATAATCTTGATAGGTTTATAGTAGGTTTCTCGATTTCTTCTGTGGAAAGATTGACATCATAAGTGAACTCTGCAATAAAATCTGCGAGAGCTTGACCTTTAATCGCAGTGCGAGGTTGAAAATTGATGTCAATTGGCTCAGCTCGATTGCCCATTTGAGTAATCATCCTGACGCTTCAGGCTTTAGCAAAACCTGCTTTAATGAAAAGTTTGTGAAAACTTCGATTGAATGTGCGTGGAAGTATGGTCGAAGTTTCCTGGATGCGATAACAAGTGCTAGTGCCAACTTCTCCATTTTGGGATATCTTGTCTTGGCATCGAGAAGTCTTTTGCTTACATAATATACAGGTAAATGTATATTCTCTTCTTCTCAAGTTAATGCTGTGCTTGTCGCATATTTAGAAACAGCGAGGTACAAGTATAACCTTTCTCCCGGATTTGGCTTCGACAAGAGTGGGGGAGAACCCAAGTGTTTCTTCAATTCTTGGAATACCTGCTCGCACTTCTCCGTCAACTCAAACTTCTTCGATCCCTTCAACACCTCGAAGAATGGTTGGCATTTGTCTGTTGATCTTAATACGAATCTGCTAAGTGTAGCCACTCTTTCTGCTAGGCTCTACACATCCTTAGGTCTGCGAGGCGACTGCATGTCAATTAGTGCTTGTATCTTCTAAGGGTTAGCCTCAATTCCTCGCTGATTGACTATGAACCCCAAGAACTTCCCAGATCCTACTCCAAATGCACACTTCTGGAGATTCAGCTTCATTTGATACTTTCCAAGAATTTTGAACATCTCATCAAGATGCTTGGTATGATCTTCAACTTTCTTCGATTTCACCAGCATGTCATCAACGTATACCTCCATTGTCTTACCAATCTGTTTTGTGAACGTCATATTGACAAGACGTTGATAAGTTGTTCCTACGTTGATGAGTCCAAAGGGCATCTTCCTGTAACAGTATAATCCTCAATCAGTGATGAACGAGGTATGTTCCTCATCAAGCTCGTACATGGGGATTTAATTATATCTAGAATATGCGTCCATAAAACTTAACAATTTATACCCAGACATCGCATCTACTAATTGGTCGATTCTCGGAAGGGAAAAACTGTCCTTCAGGCATGCTTTGTTGAGATCGGTGAAATCGATACAAGCTCTCCACTTTCTATTAAGTTTCTTCACAAAAACTAGGTTTGCAAGCCAATTTGGGTAGAAAGATTCCCTAATGAATCCAATGTCGAGCAGCTTCTCTACCTCTTTTTTCAATGCGACGTAGCGTTCTGGATCCGTTGCCTCTTTTTTCTGCCACACAGGCTTCTTCGTTATATCTATATTGAGGCAATAGCACATAACATTCGGATTAATCCCCACCATATCCGAATGCTGCCATGCGAAGACATCCAAGTTTGACTTCAGAAAAGCAATCAATGTAGCTCGTAAGGGTTCTTGAAGCTTCGCCCCAATTTTTAACACCTTCGAGGACTCATCGATTGACAAATCCTCCAAGTCTTCTACGGGTCCAGTCTTGGTCTCTCTATCGATTTCTCGAGGGTTGAGGTCTTCGATTGACGCTTCCTCTGATGCTTCTTCCTATAGCTGGACCATCATTATGCGAGGTGTTACGAGCTTTAAAGAGTTGTTATAACAAGTCTGTGCGCCGTATTGGTTGTCTCGCACTTCGCCTACTCTGTGTTGGGTTGGGAACTTCATGGCGAGATGATAAATTGAAGTGACAGCACGAAGTTTCCTAAGTGTTTGTCTTCCTAGCACGGCATTAAGTGTAGAGGGGCAATCTACAACTAAAAATTGGGTCATTATTGTTGAAACTCTGGGATTTCTAACGTTAACCATTAACTCAATCATGCCCCTTGGCATTATGCTGTCACCAGTAAATCTGTAGAGTGGAGTGACAGTGGGTTTTAAGTCGCTATCACTCAATCCCATCTTCTTGAAGGCGTCATAGTATAGGATATCGACAACACTTCCATTATCGACTAATACTCGCCATAATTGCGTGCTTCCACAATTGATCTTTATGACCAGTGCATCATTATACGAGTAATGGACCTCCCTTGCGTCCTGCTTTGTGAAGATGATGTCCATGTCCGGTACCTGTTGAAGTTTCTGTGATCGCTGCTCAAGATGCATGACATTGGTAAATGGCTGTTGTCGAGCTTCTCATGCATACCTATCTTGTGCCCTCTTTGAATCTCCACCAGCATGCGGTCCTCCAAAAATAGTTCGCACCTCTCGTTGAATTTCAAGAGGTCGCTGTTGGTTTTCTTCTCGTCTTTCATTGTTCTGCCTGGTGTACTGCTGTAGCCGCCCTTCTCTAATTAATCTTTCCATCTCATCCTTTAAGGCATAGCAGTTATTGGTATCATGTCCAATGTCATTGTGATATCAGCAGAACTTATTGCTATCGTGTCTCACTCTATCCCATTTTATTGGTTCCGGTTGACGATATTGCTCTTGCTGATTTGTAACCGCATAAATATGATCTATGGAAGCACTTAGCTCAGTGTAGTTGTTGAATCTCAGGGGAGCTCTTGGTATTTCCTGTTTCTTCTGTTCGGGCTGCTTTTCAGTTGGCTACTCGCTCTTCCTCTTTTTCGACTTCTTGTTATTATTATTATTGCTAGTAGTAGTCGCATCTTTAGACGCATCTTTTTCTCGTCCTTTCTTCGTCTTATGAAGATTCTCGCGTGAAGATTCTACCCTTAGATGTTGGCCAACTCTCCGATAAAGTCTTCAAGAGTTTTGCATTCTCGCTCCAGTGATTCCTCTCAGAGCTTAGTTTCTGGTCGCACCCCAGCCATCATTAGAGTCAAGACTCCTCCTTCAGGTGGATTTTTGACTTTCGCCAATTCTGAGGTAAAACGATTGAGGTAAGATCGTAGAGTTTCCTCTAGACCTTGTCGAATAGCAGAAAGACTGGTAAGTGGAACAGTAAAGTTCTTCACAGCCTAGAATTGTCTTAAGAATGCGGTCTGAAGTTGTTGCAAGGACGAGATCGAACTAGACTTAAGTCCTCGAAACCACTTCTTTGCTGCACCTGTGAGAGTTACAGCAAAGCACCTGCATCATGCGAGGTCATCGACTCGATGGAGTTCAATTAGGTCACTGAAGTGGTCCATATGATCCTACGGATCGGTTTTCCCATCAAAAGAGTTTATGGTGGGAAGTTTGAATCCAGCAGGTAATGCAGCAGCTCGAACCTCCTCGTTGAATGGCGATTGATGATATCCATCCGCGAGCTCATCATCTTAGCCAGCAAGTGTGTCTAATGTGATCCTTAAGTTATGAACATCAATATTCGGAGGAAGAGCATTATCTCTTACTGGCGGTAAGGGTGGCCTTTGTTTGTTATCACGATGCAAGACGGGTTGATCAAGTAGAGTCTACTGCGATCTTTGTGAAGATTCCACTGAAATAGTGCGACGAGATTGACTTCAATCATTATGACGTGATATGGATCGCTCATGACTATTTCTTTGACGTCGCTGTTCCAAGTGTTGTCTTAGGTCTGTAGAGTTCTGTAGTGGCTCCTTGCTAATCCTTTCGAAGATGCTCCTCGATTGATGATTCTGCTCGTTACTTGCATACTCACGGTTGACGGTGGTTTTTCGAGAAGGTTGTCCACGATCACGATCTGTGTTTGAACTCCCTATGCCAGATTCTTGGGGCAAGTCTGCGACCTTGCCTTTTCCCTTGGAGGTGCGATCTGCATAATGCTCCTGTTGGGTTCTGGGCTGATTGCGATCTCTTGTCTCTTGGATCTGAATGCCTCTCTCAGGTCGTCGAGCAGGACGATCTTTGGGGCATTCGTGCTGTGGAGGAGTCACCATCTGTCCTTCAGCAAGTCGTCGCAGGGAATCATTAATCTGATTGGTGATCTACTGAAGGTTCGCCAGTGTATCCTCCATGCGATCTTGTCTCTAGACAATGTTCTCAGGTGCAGTCACGGTAGGCTGATCCCGAGCAGGATCGACTTACACCGCAGCAGTGCTTTGGGGTTGGTTTTGGCTAGTTCCAGCATTTCTGGTGGTGTTTCTAGTGTTTGCCATTGTTGAAGAAGTGAAATTGACAAACTCTTTGCTGGAATAGCCCTCCTTCTACCGCCAATTGTTGACGGAGGTTTTGTCAACAACGAATTTAGGAAATTGTAAGATGTGGCTTGTGTGTGAAAAGAATTGATAAAGTAAAGCAAATAAGGAGACAAGAATTTTTATAGTGGTTCAGCTCTAAAAAAGATGAGCCTACGTCCACTGTTCTTCACTATTTTCTGGAGAATTGCAAGAATTTCTCTGAGCCTCAAGGTGAGAACAAACAGAATTACAGAGCGAGTATTTAGTGAAGTAATTACGTCTTGTCTTACAATGAGACTGAGTCCCCTTTATATAGGTAAGGGCGACTCAATAGTTCCTAATCATACAAATGGGTAAGTACATAATCGGAAAATACAATTTGAGTAACAATACAATTGGGTAATAACTTAAATGGAATCAATTGCACGATCTCTACCCGAAGACTTGTTTCCTTTTCTTCGTAGGCTACTTGTTTTAGAGAAGCTTTGATCTAGTTTCTTTTTTATGCTGGTCGCACTTGAGTCATTCGGAAGAGGTCGCACTTCGCTCAGAAAAACTCACATGCGACCTGACGTATTCAACTCGGTTATTGAGTTTCCCTATTTGGCATTGATCAACATGTAGATTTTAGATCGTACAACACTCACAATTGAAAATATTTAAAAATAACAACAACAACTTACGACTGACGAGGAGATAGAAAGAGCTATCTTATTGCAATCGGGCCACAAAAATAAAAATTAAGAGTATATGAAAGAGTGTGACAAAAAAACAGCCAACATAATAGTAAGTACATTAAAATAACATTTGGTTTTACTAAAGTATTTGATTATTAATTTATGATAAACATTTACAATCTCAATTTCAAAATTAATTTATAGGATATATATTTTGAAAAGCGAGAAAGAGGGTAGGTTATTGAGATTAGTACCAATGATATATTAAGTAAGCTTTGGGAGACCTGAATATTCTGGACGTATTCGTGCTAGAGGACATGATGTGGGAATTAGAGATTATTTCCCAAAGCCAACTGGGGGTCTAAGATCACTTCAAGAAAAGTAAATCGAATTTTAGATAGGGACAAGACACAAATATGAAACAGAAGCAGAGGATTTGAAAGCAAGAATAAAGGCTCTCGAGAACAAATTAGATGGTGGTCAAAGTGTACATACAATTTGCCATGTGAAGTTCCTAAATATTGTCATGTAAACAACGTATATGATCAGGTTCAAAATGAAACAAATAATGAGATACATAAAAATGTAATACACGAAGATTATTTCAATAACCTAGTTGTGACACCACATGAGGAGACATGGGTTAATACCAATGTTGTTTCGAATCCAACTGCTGAACAGGTAATAATTAATTATGTTTTATAATCTAATACTAATTATATCTCAGTGAGTAATTTACTTAAGTTATATCACTATTTAAATGCAGAAAGTAAAATGTATTCTTTTGGATAGCACTCATCAAGTTGCCATGGGTTATATTATAGAAAGCTTGTATATTAAAGAAAAATTAGTAGGAGATGAAAATTACCGAATGCAAGTCGATGAGGTTTCCTATACCAATTGATCCAAAGGAGATGTACTTAGTTAAACAAGTCGTTGTTTCATATGCAGCATGGCCTATGAACTTGGTTATATTGGATGGTGATCGACAACTCAAAAAATACGTACCAAAGAACAAAAATAGTACCCACCAAAATAAATCACAACGAAGTGCACCAGTGACACAACCACAAGAATGTACTTTAGCTTCATCAAGCTCGAGTACTTTGTCACCACAACCACAAAAATACGCCATTCTAGGTCATATTCCATCAAATTTAAACATTTTGTGGAATGATGTTAAAACAAAACCAAATTCGTACATGATCACGACACTTGTGGAAGATTCTTTGCTTGGGATTGAAAATCACAATATTATGGTTGTCAAAGAAGATGTTCAATTTATGATGTATCTTGATAACATCACAACTCCTTGCATATCATTATACATCAGGTAATAATACCAATTCATTTTCATTTTTCGTATGAAATTTGATTAACTCATCTAATAGTAATATTTATGTTCACAACTATAGAATCTTAAGCAATGTACCTTTTTTTCCCCGTAAACTACATATATTAATATATGCGATATATATATATATATATAACGAGAATTACGTTTGATAAAAAAAAAAAGGCCCAGGCCCAAATTGATTATTTGATAATCATATGGGCTAGGCGAGTTTTGTAAAGTATTTACAGAAATATCACTTTTTACAAATTTGATTTGTAAAAATATCATAAGAGAAGAGGAGGCCCAAGAAGATTATCGGATAGCTTTCGAGCCTGCATCCCTTTGACTTTTTATAATTTTATTATTTTATTGGGTTATAATTTCCTAAGGGACCCGGCCAAATATCATTTTATTTTATTTTATTGTTATATATGTATAACATGACTATGCATTATAACATGCCATTCATTATACCCACTCATAGTCATTTAGGAATGTCATACATACATGTTATATTCATGCTAAAATAGTTTAGTTAGAATATGACTAATTTAATTAGATTAAATAATTAAATAGGAATAAAATAAATTGAATAATGTGATTTAAGTTTAATAGTTAAATTTTGGTAATATCACACTTATTTAATTTAGGCTATCCTCATTAATTGGATTAATTAGCTTAGCTAAATTATTCCTATAATAATAAATTTAGATTTTTAGAAATCTAGTAATTTATTTAGGACCAATAAAATTGGACTAATGGATTAACCTAAAAAATTATATTAGATATAATAACTGGGTGAAATAAAACATTACATGTTTATTAGTAAAAATATATAAGATTTTAAAATAATGAGTGGGAGAGAGGTATATGACAATATATCCCACGGTCTCCATTATTAATTAAGCACCGTGAGATTTAATTGGCACCTAGAGACGCTTAGATTTCGTCCTCCCTACGGAGGTTGTCCATTTAAATTAATAGTAAGGCTTAATTTCTAAGAGATAGGATTTTAGAATGTATTTTAAAATTGACCTACCCTACGGTGGTAATTTTGAGTTAAGTTGCTAAAATTTGAAATAATGGGTCACACTCATGAGGTTACAATTAAACTGTTAATAGTATCTTGATCATAAAACGGTAGTTAATAAACAAAAGAAAATATGAGATGTTTTGATGTTTTATTTATTAATTGATAATGTCTCAATTCAATTAATAATTATGTGACCTATTCTATGACGGCACCTAATTAGAGAAAATTGAATTACCGTGGAATTAGTAAATAAGTTTATGTGTTTACTTATTTGCATCATGCATCATGTTTACTTTTCCGAATTCTTTGTGATATTTATTTTCAAATATGTTGAATGTTATTTTATTTACTTAATTTTAGCAAAACATATTAACCTCGAATCCTATTATCACTTTACTCGCAAATGAAAAATTAACTAGAGATAATTTTATCAATTAGAAAAGTAATATGAACACCGTGCTTGTTAGTAAAGACTACAAGTTTGTGCTTACAAAGGAATATTCTCCACAACCCGCCACTAATGCTACTCATGCTGCACGAGAAAGCTATGAAAAGTAGGCTCATGCTAATAATAAATCTCGCTGCTACATGTTAGCAGGCATGACCGACGTGCTAAGAGCTAAGCACAAAAAGATGGAGATTGCTTATGAGATAATGGAGTCTCTCCAGACCATGTTTGGACAAAAATCTAATTAATCTCGTCATGATGCCATTAAAAAGGCTATGAATGTGAAGATGAAGAGAGGAACTCCAGTGAAAGATAATTTTTTAAACATGATCAATCACTTTGGAGAGGCTGAAGTTCACGGGGCTATGATCGATGACCGCATTCAAGTGAGTATGATTTTGGAATCACTCTCACCAGATTTTCTTAAGTTCAAGAGCAACTATATTATGAAAAAATTGAATTATATGATGACTCAACTGCTCAACGAATTGCAAACCTTCGAATCGATATCGAAAGATAAAGGTAAAGATGGTTCAGGAATTGTTGCTGAAATAAATGTTGTAGAAAAAAATCTCTCTACCTCTAACAAAAATAAGAAGAGGAAGAGCAAGGGTGGCTCTGGGTCTAAGCCTAAAAAGAGTAAGAAGGACAACACAAGCACCAAGAAGTACAACTCTAAGGACAAAGAGCCTAAGGGAAAATGTTTTCATTACGGAGTTGATGGGCATTGGAAGAGAAACTGTAACAAGTATCTCTCTTAATTGAAAGAAAAGAAGAAAGGTAAATATAATTTACTTATTCTAGAAGCTTGTTTAGTAGAAGAATATTTATTTGATATATCTCCCTGGATAGTTGATTCAGGAGCCACTAGTCATGTTCGTTCTTCTTTTCGAATGTTTAGTTCTTCAAGGGAGCTTGCCGATAGGGAATTCACGATGAGAGTGGGCAATGGAGTCAAAATTTTGACAAAAGTAGTGGGAGTCGTCCGTCTTCATTTTAGGAATAAATTTTTGTTATTAAACAAAATATTTATTTTATTCATGGTTTTCATAGGAATTTGATTTCTATTTCAAGACTATTTGAACAAATATTTGGTATTTCTTTTCTTAATAATGAGATAATTATTTCTAGAAATAGTTTAAATATTTGTTCTACAAAAATGGAGAATGGACTTTACATATTAAGGCTGGACGAACAATCATTGCTTAATACTAAAATGTTTAAAGTAGAACATCCCAAACCTAAAAAAAATAAAAAGTTTCTCATGACGACGATACATATCTTTGGCATCTTAGGTTAAGGCATATCAATCTAGATAGGATAAATAGACTTGTAAAGGATGGTCCTTCAAGAGAGTTAAAAGTTGGCACTCTACTAGTTTGTGAATCTTGTCTAGAAGGAAAAATGAATAAGAGACCTTTCTCAGTAAAGGGCGAAAGAGCCAAAGAACCCCTTGAACTTATACATATCGATATATGTGGTCCATTGAATGTACAAGCAAGAGACAGTTACGAATATTTTGTCACATTTATTGACGATTATTCACGATATGGATACAAGTACCTAATGCAAAGAAAATCTGAAACCTTTGAAAAGTTCAAAGAATTCACAGCAGAAGCTGAAAAGCAATTAGGTAAGACATTAAAAACTCTTCGCTTAGATCGAGGAGGTGAATACCTTGATAATGAATTCAAGGATCACTTGCTGGAGAATGGTATCCTATTCTAACTCACAGCACCTAGAATACCACAACAAAATGGTATTGCAGAAAGGAGAAACCGAACATTGCTTAACATTGTTAGATCAATGATGAGCTACTCTTCCCTACCACTCTCATTCTAGAGTTATGCATTACAAACCGCTATTTACATTTTAAATATAGTACCTTCCAAGTCTATCCAAAAGACATTTTAGAGTTGTGGAAAGGGCGCAAACCTAGTTTACGTCACTTTCGCATATGGGGGTGCCCAGCACATATATTGAAAGGAAAGACTGGGAATACACAAACTAGGCCCCCACATGTGGTCAAAATATCCATATGTACAATACCAAGGTTGGGCCTCTACTCCAGCACACAAGCTCATCTAATCATGTCAATCATTACCTGCAACACAAGACTTTAATGAGCTACAGCTCAGTAAGTAAAGTAATGGATAAAATGGTGCTTAAAGACATATATTAAATGCATGATCATGCTTGCTTAAGCCTACTGGTATAATAATTTTCCTTCGGTCCCCCTGTCTTGTGTACATTGTTCGGTTCGGCATTGCGCCTGCAGGGCTACGTACAGAGGTTTATTTATTTGTAGGTTATCTAAAAGGCACAAGAGGAGGTTTGTTTTATAGTCCTCAAGAGAAAAAAGTATTTATATCGACAAATGCCACTTTTCTTGAAAATGACTGTGTGACAGATTTCAAACCTCAAAGTAAAGTTATACTAGAGGAATTACTTTCTGATCAGATCAGACCACAACCAACAATAGTTGCTGAACGAAAAAATTATGAGACCACTATTCTAGATTAGAATACCTTGGCAACTCGATGTAGTGGGAGGGTTATTAGACCACCTGCTCGCTACAGGGAAGTTGGAGAAGCACATGTTGCTGTTTCTAATAGTAGCTAAGATGACCTATTGACATACAAGCATGCAATGGAAGATTCTGATAAGAAAAAATGGCAAGAGGCTATGAACCAAGAAATAGAATCCATGTATTCCAATTCTATCTGGGAACTTGTAGTTCCACCTAAAGATGTCAGGCCCCTTAGACATAAATAGATCTATAAAAGAAAAAGAGGTGTAGATGGAAAAGTTGAAATGCTCAAGACTAGGTTAATGGCAAAGGGTTATACCCAAAAAGAGAGAGTTGATTATGAAGAGACTTTCTCGTCAGTAGCCATGCTTAAATCCATACGTATCCTCTTATCCATTGCTGTATGTTTAGACTATGAAACATTGCAAATAGACATCAAGACAGCTTTTTTGAATGGCTATCTTGAAAAAAGCATCTATATGGTGTAACTAGAAGGTTTTGTAGCTAAAGACCAAGAGCAGAAAGTTCGTAAGCTACTTAGGTCCATTTATGGACTTAAGCAAGCTTCAAAATCATGGAATCTAAGATTTGATGAGACGATCATGTCTTATGATTTCAATCAAAATGTTGATGAACCTCGTGTATACAAGTACATCAAAGACAAGAAAATGGACTTCCTAGTTCTTTATGTAGATGATATTTTGCTCATTGGAAATGATGTGGAAATATTATCTAATGTAAAGAAGTAGCTAGCTGAGCAATTCCAAATGAAAGATTTAGGAGAAGTAAGTTATGTGCTTGGGATCCAGATTACACGAGATCGCAAGAACTGACTTTTGGCACTGTCTCAAGCATCTTATGTCAATAAGGTGCTCATTCGTTTTTCGATGCAAAACTCCAAGTAAGGATAGTTACCTTCTCGATATGGAGTTATCCTTTCCAAAGAGCAATATCCCAAGACACCTCAAGAGGAAGAGGATATGAGACGAGTTCCTTATGCGTCTGCAGTTGGCAACCTTATGTATGCCATATTGTGTACTATGCCTGACATATGCTACGTAGTAGGGATAGTCAATCGTTTTCAATCAAATCTAGGATTAGATCACTGGATAGCAATAAAGCATATTCTCAAGTATCTTAGGAGAACGAGAAATTATATACTAGTTTATTCAAGTCAGGACTTGATTCCTACTGGTTACACTGATTTTGATTTTCAATCAGATAAAGATACTCGAAAGTCGACATATGGGTTAGTGTTCACTCTTGGTGGTGGAGCCATTGTCTAGAGAAGTGTTAAACAATCCAGCACTGCAGATTCTATTATGGAAGCAGAATACATAGCAGCTAAAGAAGTAGTTTGACTCAGAAAGTTCTTTACTGATTTAGAAGTTGTTCCAAATACGGATAAGCCATTGACTTTATACTGCAACAATAGTGGAGTGGTGGCGAATTAAAAAGAACCAAGAAGTCACAAGAGAGGAAAGCATATAGAGAGGAAGTATCATCTGATAAGAGAGATAGTACATCGAGGTGACGCGGCCGTTATGAAGATAGCATCCGAAAATAACATTACTGATCCTTTTACAAAGACGCTTCCAGCGAAGACTTTTGAGAGTCACTTGGAGGGTTTAGGATTAAGAGACATGTCTCACCTGCTTTAGGGCAAGTGGGAGATTGTTAGGGTTTATGCCCTAAA
>JXTC01000086.1:693762-710379 GCA_002914845.1 Trema orientale | reverse complement strand
GAGAGTAAGTGTTTGATGAAGTGATTGTGAGATGAAAAATAATGAGACTGCACCCCTTTTATATAGATGAGGATGGCTCAGTGTTTCCCAATTTTGAGAATAGAAAACTACATAATGTGAATTCAATAATCATTCAAAACTCTTATTAGTTTATATTTACTTGAGAAAATTCCCTTTTCAAAGTTCAAAAAAATCTACAGCTATCTTATTCGGATACTTGTTGAGAAATCATAAATATTTAGTAAAATAAATTCAACTTAAAACTTTAGTCTAATATCTAAAATAATTTACATTAAATCACTTATAGTTTCAGGTACTCAAATTGATAACAAAACCATCTCTATACATTAATTTAGTAGATTTACTAATCTTGGCTAAAAAACTGAACAAGAAAGAAAGTTAGCAGGGTGTAAACACCCACCAGGGATTAAGAGTAGAATAGTATACACAAGCTACACAGCTTATCTATTCATCAAGATGAATACCTCAATCAAACAAATACCTGAAAGTGGGAGAAGTAGGGGCTTGAGCATTCATATGCTCAGTAAAAATTTATTTACCCTTCCGAATAGATACCATTTTACCAAACTTGCATGGTTAATACCTTTTCCAAAATCCATTTACAAACCAAGATTATAAAATATTTGATATCCAAAATATTCACATATTCAAAGCCAAAACCTGAAACACATGATTGTACATACCATACATCAACTAAGCATAAATGAGTGAGCTCTCATTCTCCCATTAAGGCCATGTAATACCCATTATTAGAGGTACATAACATCCTGATACTACCCGTAGGTGTATTAGCCAAAAACCTGTGCCGGGGCCTAGGTCTTTCACCTAGCATTGCAGTAACTCGTCAGTGACCTAAACTACCATGATACAATAATAGAACTCAAGTGTGTGATCCTATGATATATACAATATATAATAGGATACGTAATAACTATGCAAAATATTCATTAAACAATACTTTAAAAATACCACTTAGCATTATTCTGAGATTTACTGTAACATAGGCAGCACACCGCTGTATTACCCTATAATCACAATTTAAAAATATGTATAAAACTCTATACAGCCTAATCCCAGTATAACCCAATGTGTTTCAACAATTTAACAATTATCATAAAATTCATGATTTTTCATAAATTAATTATAACGTAACTATAAATCAAAATGAGTATAAAACCAAGTAATTGAACCCCCTACCTGAATATGGTAGCTATACTAAACTAACGATACTCGAAGAACTCCAGTTGGTCACTTGGGTATTCAAACTGTCGTTTTGGGATCCCAGTAAGCTCACTTGTAAAAGTAACTTTTCCACCAAAGTATCAAATGGAGAAACAGAGGTCACCATTGAATTTAGAGCACCAAGAAATGCTAGGTTAGAGATATACTTTTTAAAAGGGGGTCCCAGTACGGGACCGGCCTATGGCAGGCAAAATGATACAATTTACGAGCCACGAAATTCTAATTTTTGTTTCACTTCGAAACATAGTGATATTTTATATCCAAAGTCATCTTTCGACCTCATTAAGTCCAAATTCGAAGTCAGAATTTAGTTTCCAGATCCTGAGCATTAATTAAGCTCAAAAATCCAAAAATTACATAAATTCCACTTTTTGTAAATATTTAGTAAAACGTCCTCTTTTTCTAATTAAAACTTACTGCAGTTCTGGATACCACTTTTACTTCTACCAACTGTAATTATTCTTGATTTTTAATCCTCTTTCACCTCATATATTTATCGCAAGTAAAATATTACTTAACCAAAATAATTATGGAAATATCACTTTTTGCAAACTTTGGTAAAACGGTAAAAGTGGTGAAAGTTTTACCAGTGGCGAATTAAGCCATGAAACCACTTGGAGGACGTTGAGCGATGGCGAGAGAGAGCTCCACATGCTGGCAGTGAGGGCAAGACAGCATCGGACGGTAAAAATTTCACCGAAAAATCAAACTGCAGGTAGTAATTTCAGAGGCTCGGATCTCAGCCACCAGAGCTCCGTATCTGGCGTGGCTAGTCGGGATCTGACCATTAGTGAGTACTCTTCCGCGCGGGGTGGCATATCATTCCAGCTGCAGTGGCCTGTGGCAGCGGCGAGCTTCGGCAGATCCAGGTGTTTTTGGTACTTTCGTGGACGTCTCCTATGAGAGGATGAAAATTTTAAAGCCCTTATAAGCAATTTTTGATTACTGTAGTATGTTATTTTAATAATCCAAATATTTTTATTAAAATATTCCGAAAATCTTTAATTACAAGTTTGCCATCGGGTTTAAAATTACCCATTTACCCTTATTAAAACTCAGATTTTATATCCTCTCCTCCTTAAAGGATTTCGTCCCAAAATTCAAATATAAGACAAGGAGTATGAGAGGGATAATAAGGAATAACTGTTATGAGAATAGTGAACCATCAAAAATAAGATGTAGAAGGATCGAATCAATCACTAGCTATACAAGGAGTGTGAAACATATGCCCTCCACTGGGTGTTAAAATCCTGACAACATCTCGATGCCATACAAGGCATGAGGTATACAAAGTTATATGGAATCATAAGGTGACCCATCAATAGATACATGGACATCGACATAAGGAAATGAGATTAATGTCCTTAAGTCAATACACAAAATAGGAGTGGTAATGATAATCAAGACCGAGAGTCAATAATGCAAAACTCTTATAACCTGAATACCGATTGTTAAGCACCAAACTAGAGTAGTAGACCAAATGTCAAATACATACGATACCGTCCCCCTAATCATACTAGATCAATATCACACTAGAACAATCCCATTTTTCTGTTTTTAGAACCCGGTCCTAACAATTACTAAGTTTAAAGACTCTAATAAAATTCTAAATAGAAATCAACACCCCCTTGTGTTATTTCACAATAAAAGTATAATGACATAGGTCATTTATTGTTCCTCATTACTGGAGAGAAACAACCGAGTATACGCAACATCTCTAGTCAAGGAAAGACTAGAATCACGACAGAAAGGAAATCTCTAACAGAGGAGTTCATAGCACAAGTAATAATATAAGCATATAAAATGCAAGAATCCATATAATATATAGCTCAAAGACTTTCCAAGTCTTTTTACCCATGGTAATATCATACAGTAATCATTCATACCATGTTTATATCTAAAGATTTTATAAGTTCTCTACTAAATACAGAATTGTAGCAATAATCTCAAAACATTAATCACCTCCAAAGACTTTCTAAGTCTTTGATACAAGGGAAAGTCATATAGAAATGACTCGATATCCAATATATAAGTAAAACCAGCAAAATACTACAATGCCTCAAAATAAGGTTTCAATAGAATAGGTCTTTTCTATAGCAATGCTTATCTTCCATCAAACCTCATTTTATTTTTAGGTCGAAAACAGTTTGAAAATATTTTTGAACATGCAACACAAAAATTAGGGGCACATAAGAATACGACACTAGTTCACAATATGGTCTTATCTTGGCCATAGATAAACCAAATCTGAACTCTAAGTATTCTTTTTTTTTTAAAAAAAATGTAATAGCAAGAGTTTAGCAACTCTCTATAATAGACCCACGAGTGAATCAATCTCAAATATCATCAATTATATTATCCATAGTGATGCTTAGGTCTATCTCAATTCAAGTGATGAGTTACAAACTGAACTCAATACTAACAACTCAATCAGAGTTTTAACTCTCAACAAATTATGACAGAGTATTCAATGATTCTTTAAAATTTAAACAGAGTTTCTTAAATGTCACTCAGTATGAATGAGAAAAAGTTCCACATTTATACAGTTTGCTAAATAAATTATCAAGCATTTTCAACATGTAGATTCTCATCAAAATATAGTTAGATGTAATAGAAGTTTTTCTTAAATCCCCAAAACCTTTCCAAAAAGTTTCAAATATTTCTCTCCAAGAAATTTAAAATTATATCTTTTAACTGACATATCATATATGTGAATATATACGTTCCAACAATTCTTCATTTATGAAAAATTCTAGTTAAGGCATGTTGGAATAATGTCCTATAAAACAGTTTATTATTTCGACATTATAAATAATATTTATTAGATTATTTATTATCTATTTGTTGTTAATAAATTCCATGTTATTAATCTCTATTTCATTTATGTCCCATTGATATACATGTGATGTATATGTTTATCTTATGCAAACATCTAAAAAATTCCAAGACATGTAATGAGTAATAAAGAATTATTCGTATGATGAGTTCATATGTGGGAGACATTATATTCTTTATTTCATTATGTCTAAATTAAATTGTTCGCATTCTGCATTCTAAAGATGGAATACTTTACTATGCCATAGAATGTAGTATTGTCTATTTTCATAATAAAGTCTCCAATTATAGAAATGAGTCTTCGGATAGAAACACTATTATTTGTCTGCGGATCTCTTTGTTAGGAATCAAGAAGGTGACTACCCACTGGATCAATCAAACGGCTTTCGAGAATAGACGGGAAGACGAGAAGGTTGTGGAGCGAATCTGGGTAATGTTTTTGTCTAGATCAAGAGTTAATTTATGTTAGATCACGATCCAAAAAGTTCTGTAAAGAAAAATTTTAAACGACCAATTCCTCTGCGTCTCTAGAATTTATAAAACTATAGTGTTCTCGAAAATAATTTTATGAAAATATTTTCGGAAATTTATTCCAGTAAATACCAGCAATTGGTACCAGAGCATGGTTTTATTGTTGATCTAGCATATTTTACTTCGGCTTATTCTCTTGTTAATTGATGTTTTTGATTTCCGAAAAAGTTTTGTTTATATTTTATCTTGTTTATATTATGAGTATGCTTTAGTTTGTATGATGATCAATAGATTCAATGAGTTTGAATTACTATCTGATTAGATGTTGCTATGAGGTGATGATCACGTTCATTTTTTATTTTTGTTTCCCGCATGTTTCTGATTTCTATGTGTTCATGTTTTATGTTTTTGATAAAACTATGCATGGAAATATTTTGATCTTTAATTATTTTTAAGATTTTACGTAAAACTGTCTTTTTTTTTCAATTTAAAAAAAAAATTTACGACGAAACAATGGAGCAGTGCATGGCTAGGAGCCGTCGAGCCTGTGGATGTGACCTGCGCGTGGGCCATGTGGGCTCGGCCTTGCACATGGCCGCACTGGTGCGGCGCCGCTGGCCACGCGGATGGGATCCACGCGTGGCCTACATGCTGCCTCCCTGCACAGGCCGCATGGGATCACCCTGCACATGCAGCGCGGGCATGGCGCCCTGGCTGTGCGGATATGATCCGCACATGGCTTGTGGGCAACCATGCTACCTGGCGCATGTGGCACAGGAACAACCCCACCGGCCACGCGGATGCGATCCGCGCATGGCCTACGGGTGGCCAGCCTGTGCATGCCGCGTGGGTTCACCCCATGTCTGCAGCGCAAGCAGGGCCCCACTGGCCGTGCGGATGTGATCTGCCCATGGCCTGGGGGTGGCCATGCTGCGCATGCCGCGCGGGTGGCAACCCGTGCCCTGGCTACTCGGGGTGCCGCCTCGTGCGTTTGATGTGCGAGAGCTATGTGAGCCCATTATCGCTTGGGAGTTGTCCCGAGCGAGGCCGCGTAGAGTTATGCGAGCCTATTAGCACCCGGTAGTTGTCCCGAGTGTGGCCGCATAACGTCCCGAGGCCGACGTTTACATATCGGCCTCCCGTTCCGTCCGTCGGCTTGTCCCGACACGTTTCGTATTTTCGACCGTAATTTTAATTATTTTTATTTTAAAAATAATTTAATCTATCTATTGGTTTTTGAAAACTGATAAATTAAAATTTAATTTCAAATTTTAAATCCCTATTAAATTTAAATTTTTGAATTTTGAGTTGATAGGATATTTTAATTTGAATTATGGATATGGTTGATATCCATATTATCTTAATTATTATTTAAATAATTAATCGATATTTTAAAATAAAATTTTTAAAATTAGATATTATGAGATAATATCTTTTTAGTTTAAAATTTAAATTTTGAATAGATATTTTGAAAAACTGATTATGTGATAGTTAGTCATCTATTTTGAATTTTAAATTTATTTTAGTTCAAATTAGAGAAATTGTAGGAAATTTTATCTATAAAATCTTCTGTCTTTTAAATTTTAAATTTTATGAAAATTTGAAATTTAAATTTAAATCAGAATATCTTTTCAATTTTTCAAATTTGAATTTATGGTTAGTGGATATTTAATTTGATTAGATATTGATTTAAATTTTAAATTCAAATCTAAAGGATAAGGTAATGGGAGATATTTAAGAAAGTTAAATTCAAATTAAGATTTCAAAAGTTGAAATTTAAATTTGAGATATTTAAGGAGATTTAATAGTTAAATCTTTTATTCAAACTGATTAGATTTTATGAACATCTTTTCTAATTTAAATTTCAAATGTTATCTTCCATATTTAAATATTAACCTTATCTTATTAGTTAGAATTATTTAAATGATTTTTAAATTACCGAAAATTAATAAATCATTAACAATTAATTAATTATATGCTTACTACTTTGGTATTATTAGGACAATGTTGCATGCATGCCTAATAATTAAGTTTTATTACGTGATCTTTAGTAACATATCATATAGAAAATTGGAGCTACTCTCATGTAAGTAGAACATACTTACATAATTAATTTTAGGTTACTAAGCTAGTTAGATAACTGGGTAAAATCTATAAATCCCTAATTATAAAATATTGAGTGGGAGAAGGTATGTGATACCTATGGTCTCCGTTATTGGTTCGTTATGTATTAGGATGAGCCTCGCCTCATAATCTTGCTGAGCTCCTGTAGGAGGGTTTTCATCCAGATAATACTAGAAATGAGCTTCTTAGGATAAGGTACTAGGTAGACTATATAAGGCTGATCGCCTGTAGGAGACACTCTTATATGGAAAGCTTAGTTATCGAAATAATGGTTAAACACTCAACTCGAAACATTAATATCCTCCCGTAGGAGTACTTATTTGTCGATTAGAGGACCAAAGAGAATGGTAGTTAGAAATATGGGATAAGAGTTATCTATCTATTTACTAATTGAAATTGTTTCAGTTTGACTTTTTGATTGCATGACCCTCCGTAGGAGGCTTGTAATCAATGGTAGGTCAAATTACTATGAATATAAGCGATAATCTTAGGGATATTTCACTTACATATTGCATATTTAATACAATATGTTAATTATTCGAAATATGCTATATGATGTTTTCTTATATATGGAATGTTTATTTGTTTTCAATAGATATGGCACTTAATCCTTTATCCACTTTACTCACTCAAAACAAGCTAGATGGTGAAACTATGTAGACTGGAAATGTAACCTAGACATAATACTTACTGCTGATAAACACAAGTGGCTCCTCACCACTCTATGTCCTGCCCAACCAACTGCGGAATCCACCAACGATAAAAGAAACTTATATGATAAGTGGAAGCAATCTAATGAGATGGCTAAGTGCTATATACTTGGCTCAATGAGCAATATATTGCAACAACAACATCGTGGGATAGATACTGCCGTTGAGATGATGCTGAGTGTTGACGAAATGTTCGCCAGTCTCGGTCATCAAGCTAGAAATGGGGCTACAACTGCATTTATGAATCTTCATCAAAAGAAGGGTACTCCAGTTCGGGAACATATGATGAAAGTCATCGCATATCTTAATGAACTGGAGATCCTTGGAGCTAAAATTGATTGTGACACCCAAATTGACATAGTTTTGAATACATTGTCTGACATATTCAATCAATTTAAGATCGATCATGAGATTCGTCGGAAAGATTATATTCTTACTAGCCTGATGAAAGATCTGCAAATTATAGAGAATATTCTTAAGAAGAATAAGTCAGGATCTGCTGAGGCCAATGTAGCTCAAGCTAGTTCTTCCAAACCCAAGTCAAAAGGCAAAGGTAAAGGAAAGTAAAAGACTCCTGCTTCTCTGGCTCCAAAGAAAAAAAGACCAAGAAGGATGCCAAACCAAAGGGAAAATATTTCCACTGTGGTGAAGATGGGCATTGGAAGAGAAACTGCAAAATTTACCTAGCCCTTAAGAAGGAGAAGAACAATAGCAAGGAGAAGCAAGGTAATGACAATTTATTGTTCATTGAGGCTTGTCATATGGTTGATTCTATCGATTTTTGGATCGTAGATTTGGGAGCCAATGACCATGTTCGTAATACTTTGCAGGAGTTCAAGGAAACTAGGAAGTTCGCTAGTGAAGAGTTCACATTGCGATTGGGAGATGGCTCAATAGTTGAAGCTCGTGCAATGGGAGATGTTATTTTGAATTTCAATGATTTTAAGTTTTTAGAAATAAAGAATTGTTATTATATTCCAGTGTTTAAATGGAATTTGATTTCTCTTTCCTGTTTGATGAGACAAGGCTATTCTGTTCATTTTGACAATAAAATTTCTATTAGAAAGAATAAAAGTCTTATTTGCACTGGTACTCATAGGAATAATCTTTTCTTTATTCAACCTAAAAGCATCTCATTGTATAATCTTAAAAATGATTCTGAACATGTAGAACCTAAACATAAGAAAGTGAAAGTGAGTACTAATGATGAAACTTATCTCTGGCATTTGAGACACGGCCATATTAACCTAAACAGAATTCAAAGGTTAGTCAATGATGGACCTCTAAGTTCGTTAGAAGTCAAACCATTACCAATTTGTGAATCCTGTCTGGAAGGTAAAATAACTAAAAAATCATTTACTGGAAAAGATCTTAGAATTTAAGAATGTCTTGAGTTAATACGCACTGATATCTGTGAGCCTATGAATATTCAAGCTCGAGGAGGTTTTGAATACTTCATTACGTTTACGGATAATTATT
Source organism: Trema orientale (assembly GCA_002914845.1). Taxonomy (NCBI): domain Eukaryota; kingdom Viridiplantae; phylum Streptophyta; class Magnoliopsida; order Rosales; family Cannabaceae; genus Trema; species Trema orientale. The sequence continues at coordinate 701,497 of JXTC01000086.1, read as the reverse complement.
CTAGATTTCGTTATGTTTACCTAATGCAACGCAAATCGGATTCTTTTAAAAAGTTCAGAGAATTCAAAGCAGAAACTGAAAAGCAGTTAGGAAAGAACGTAAAGACCCTTTGATCTGATCGAGGTGGTGAATACCTCTCTGGGGAATTCTCTGAATTTCTCACAGACAATGGGATCCTATCCCAACTCACAGCACCTGATACGCCTCAACTAAATAGTATTGTTGAAAGAAGAAATAGGACACTTTTGGATATAGTTAGGTCAATGCTTAATTATTCATAATTACCCGCATCTTTTTGGGGTTATGCATTAGAAACTGTTATGTACCTGCTGAACAGAGTTCCTTCTAAGTCAGTACCTAAGACATTATTTGAATTATGGAAGGGATATAAACCTAGTTTGTATCATATCTATATTTGGGGTTATCCAGCATACGTGTTGAAAGGGAAAATGACTAAGTTGGAATCACAATCTGAATTATGTCTATTTGTAGGTTACCCAAAAGGAACAAGAGGGTATTATTTCTATAGTACTGAAGAAAAGAAAGTATTTGTGAGTACAAATATTACTTTCATGGAAAAAAACTATATGAAAGATTTTAATCCCAAAAGTAAGTTAGTTCTTGAAGAATTAACTGATGACGTTATCAACCAATCTTAGGAAAGATGAATCACTTAAAACTCGACATTCATTGGATCCTCGTCGTAGTGGGAGAGTTGTAAGACAACCTGAAAGATACTTGGGAATAGGAGAGTCTTGTGACCAAGAATCTGATCCTTATACCTATAATGAGGCAATGGATGATGTAGATAAAGATCTCTGGCAAAAGGCAATAGAATCTGAAATAGAGTCCATGTACTTTAAGAAAGTCTGGGAACTTGTAAATCTACCTGAAAGGATAAAATTCATTGGGTGTAAGTGGGTCTATAAAAGAAAGAGAGAAATAGACGGGAAAGTGGAGACTTTCAAAGCAAAGTTAGTTGCAAAGGGTTGTACACAGAAGGAAGGTATCGACCATGAAGAAACCTTCTCTCCTATTGCTATGATCAAGTCTATTCGCATACTCTTATCCATCGCTGCATTTCTTGATTATGAGATATGGCAAATAGATGTCAAGACTGCATTCCTGAATGGCAATCTTGATGAACGTATCTATATGATACAACCAGAGGGATTCGTTGAAAAAGGCCAGGAAAGAAAAGTTTGTAAACTTAAGAGATCTATTTATGGACTCAAGCAAGCGTCTAGATCTTAGAACATAAGATTTGATGAAGCTATTAAGTCATATAGTTTTGAACGAAACACAGATTTGTCTTATGGTTTTGAATGAAACACAGATTTGATGAAGCTATTAAGTCTTATGGTTTTGAACAAAACATAGATGAACCTTGTATCTATAAAAGAATTCAGGATATTAAAGTGATTTTTCTAGTACTGTATGTTGATGATATTCTAATGATTGGGAATGATGTTGGATTATTATCATCAGTAAAGGTCTGGTTAGCACAACAGTTTAATATGAAGGACTTAGGTGAAGCTTGCTATCTTTTTGGAATACAGATTCTACGAGAAAGAAAGAACAAACACATAGCTTTATCATAAGTTTCATATATAGACAAAATACTGGTTAGGTTTGCAATGCAAAATTCCAAGAAATATTTAACACCCTTTCGTAAAAGAATTACTCTATCTAATAAAAATTCTCCTAAGACAGATGAAGAGAAAGAACAGATGAGAAATGTTCCTTATGCTTCAGCAGTTGGAAGTCTCATGTATGCCATACTTTGCATAAGACCAGATATTTATTATGTTGTTGGGATTATAAATCGTTACCAATCCAATGCAGGACCTGAACATTGGGGTACAATTAAGCATATTCTAAAGTATCTTCTGAAAACTAGAAATCATATGCTTGTATATTCTGGAGAAGATCTAACACCTGTTGGATATACTGATTCAGATTTTAAATCTGATAAAGACTCTAGAAGATCAACCTCTGGTTTAGTATTTACCCTTGGTGGTGGAGCCATTATATGGAGGAGTATCAAGCAATCTTGTATTGCAGATTCAACCATGGAAGCCGAATATATGGCAGCTTCTGAAGCAGCTAAAGAGGCGATCTGGCTTCATAATTTCCTTATGGATCTTGAGGTAGTACCTAGAGCACAGCAACCTATGTCACTCTACTGTGATAATAGTGGAGCAGTTGTAAACTCCAGAGAACCCAGAAGCCATAAGAGGGAAAAATACATAGAAAGGAAATATCATGTACTCAGAAAAATTGTTCAAAGAGGAGACATGATAGTGAGTAAGATAGCATCTGCAGAAAACCTTGCTGATCCTTTTACCAAATCTTTAGCTACCAAAGTATTTTAGGACCACCTAAAAGGAATGAGACTACATGATATGTCACATCTGCTTTAAAGGCCAAGTGGAAGATCGTTGGAATAACGTCCTATAAAGCAGTTTATTATTTCGACATTATAAACAATATTTATTGGATTATTTGTTATCTATTTGTTGTTAATAAATTTCATGTTATGAATCTCTATTTCATTTATGTCCCATTGATATACATGTAATGTGTATGTTTATCTTATGGAAACATCTAAAAGATTCCAAGGCATGTAATGAGTAATAAAGAATTAATCGTATGATGAGATCATATGTGGGAGACATTATATTCTTTATTTCATTATATCTAAATTAAATTATTCGCATTCTGCATTTTAAAGATGGAATACTTTACTATGCCATAGAATGTAGTGTTGTCTATTTTCATAATGAAATCTCTAATTATCGAAGTGAGTCTTTGGATAGAAATACTAGTGTTGTCTATTTTCATAATGAAATCTCTAATTATCGAAGTGAGTCTTCGGATAGAAATCTCTAATTATAACAGCATCGAACAAGACCAAGTGAATTAGAATTTAAAGTTAAGTGCCGTAACTTAAATTTTTAATTTAACTAATCTAGCACTATTGTAGAATACTTTAATCCTAGTTATTAACAAACTTACTTTCATGTGTTTTGTCTTTTTGAGTTACTAAAGGACTAGTTCCAATTTACGGTTCAAACTCCGGTATCTTGGAAGATAAGGTGCATGAAATATGTAGAACATTTTTCATGATGGATGCCATGCATATAATATCACTTTGAATTTTTTCAAGTACTTGGGTAATATAAACCAGGGCCCCGGTATTCACTATGTGAATTTGACTGTGTTGGTATAAGCAGATACAAACACCGTAGTTAACTATTATCCATTAGATGAAAAATGGTAACTCAAAGGTAAATACGTACTAGAAGGGTTATACGGTAATTTTACCCTGCTAGTACGGCATTGCATTTGGGGTAGTCTGCAAGTATAGTATATGCTAAATGGATCAAGCTAATTATTTGATAATAAGCTTCACAGAAAATAAATGACATTTAGTCTAAGAGTTCAATATTGAGCCTATAGTGGTATGCCCCAATATTAATGGACAAGGCTCAATCATAATTATGAGTTAATTTTGATTGTGGACATGTGGTCCATTGGAGCTTGGGCTTTATAGATCTATCTTATCCCTGTCTAGCTCAAATTAAAGCCCAATAGTTATTTGATGATCAGTTGAGCCCAACAAAGCCCAATAAGCCATTAGAGTTTACTAATCTCTCTATATAGTCAAGAGAAAAGTTCTCTAACTGCACAGTTAAGAGTTACACGTGAAACACCCCCTTCAGAAGAGAGTGTCACACGCATAGCAGAGAAAAAGAGAGACCAGAAATCGGCCAGCACTAAGGTTCACCATCCTTGGTTTTTTATGGCCATCCTGGAGAAATCAGTTCAAGAAGATTGTCTTCTTGTTTATCTGCGGATCTCTTTGTTGGGAATCAAGAAGGTGACCACCCACCGGATCAATCAAACGGCTTTCGAGAATAGACAAGAAGACGAGAAGGTTGTGGAGCGAATCTGGGTATTGTTCTTGTCTAGATCAAGAGTTAATTTATGTGACCATGATCCGAAAAGTTTTGTGAAGAAAAATTTCAAATGACCAATTCTGCTACGTCTCTAGAATTTACAAAACTACGATGTTCTTAAAATTGATTTTATAAAAATATTTTCGGAAATTTATTCCAGTAAACACCTACAAGGCATGCTTTAGTAAGGCTATCTTTTTATAAATTTAAAGTCACCACACTTTAACAATTTTATTAAAAATAGTTTTGAAAGACATTTTTAAGATAGAGATTTTATAAAGCGTTTTGGAAGAATAGTAGAGTGTGTCATAGTTAAACTTTCTGACTTAAGCAGATGAGTAATATATACATATATATATTCTTTTTATATAAGCCTTACTCAACTCATAACACATTCTACCTCAAGAATTTTAGAAACTCAGTTTATATTTTCAAAGAAAATACCACACATTAATTTGCATGACTCAGATTTCTATCAAACACTAAATCAAGTATATTAATTCATAGCTTATATTCAATTTAAATCTAATTTCCATGAATTTTTAAAAGTTCTAATGAAAATTACATACACTATTATATGCCACCTGAGTCCCTTCAAGACTTAGGTATTCAAAACTAATTTATGTCCATTTAAAGCTCAAATGAGATATCATCTCAAGTCTCCAATACTACGAGTTCTCAATACTTAGGATAGCAAATTAAATTAACTATACAGGTGCTCAATTATCCAATCGAGACCACCAGGGTAAGGTCGACCTAACTTGACTTAACCAGTAAAAAGATCATTTATTACTCAAGGACTTAACAATCCAAAATCCACCAATACTATATACGTATTAATAAAATAAGTCACTCATATAATTGAAAGCTTGGAAGCATAGACATGTCTAATTAATAAGGCATATTAAACCATAGTAACAAGGTTTCATAAAACTTCCAAACTAGTATTCAAATTCTATTATTCTTTTTATTCAAAGAAGATTCCAAACTGGATTTCACTACCAAGTTTTACTTAGCAAAATTTATACAATCAAGATATTATATATATAACATCTCAAATACACACATAATTTTTCAAAAAATTTATACTTATACCATATTAATTCATACCAAAAGTTTTCTAAGAAATCAAACTTCTTTCTCAAGTTATCACATAATTTTTCCATAAATATTCCTTGTTTAATTCTAGGTTAATATGTAAATAGACATGTGAAAGTACATTTCAGCTTATTTGTCAAGCACCAAGAATATCGACCACATTCAAATCTAGAAAGATACTTGAAACTTTAAGTTTATAAAAATTTTCTTGGTCTAAAAATTTCTTCAACTTGTATTATTACACGCAGGTTAGGATTAATTTAGTGCCATAACTTAATTCTGTAAATACCAAGGATCAAACCTTATAATAGTAAACTTTTATAAATTCTAGTTTTTGAAACTATTCATCCATTGAAAAAGTAAATTACTTTTACCAAACCATTATTTAGATTTGAAATATTCGTGACTCTTTTGAAAATAAAGACATATAAGTCTTCAACTATAACAACTTATTTTGTTTCAAATCATACAAATCAATTTGGAAATTTAAAAGTCATATAAACCATGTAAGAAAGTTCAATGTTTGACTAAGTTACCAATAACCAAACAATTTTTTACCCAAGAATTACAAGGCCAATATATTTAGAAAGAAAATGTAAGACCAAATGAAAACCACATCTAGATGCACAAATCCATTTTTCAATCAGTGAAATTTTTTTTTTCCTTTAATCATGAAAATTTTCGAATTTCTAAAGTTCCGTTTTGAAATGATAAGTAAATTAGGTATGCCCCTATCAAATAGGCAAAATAATTTATCACAAGTAAAAAACTTACAAGGATATGTAATAATATTTCATTAGTTTAGACAAAACCAAGTAACTGAATCTCAAATGAAATTAAATCATTTACTCGACCAATGCACAATAAATGTCAAGCCAATTTTGGTAAATTTAGTACAATACTACATTTAAGCAAACTCAATATATCATATCAATTTGTCAATCTACAATCAATATATTATGCAAAGAGTATCATCAATTTAAAAATTTAACACAAGCACTATCACTATTCACTCGAACCGAGTAATTTAAAATATACCAAAATTAAGGGATTAATATCACAATCCCATACATACAAATTAAATCCCACGACAATCAAGATACAAGATACCGAATTGCTGTCTCAGAACCTAAGAGGTTCATATAGCTTATCACCATAATGGACATAGGAGTACATGAATAAATGTCCATTTGAATCAGAGAATCACTACAACAAAAAAGGCCTTTCAAGGCACTTTTTAAGTGCCTTGAAAGGCCTTTCACGGCGTCTATAAAAGCACCTTGGTTCCAAGTACCGTAATAGGCCTTGGTATCTACCAAGGCGCTTATAACGCGCCGTGAAAGGCACCTTCCACGGCGCTTGTTAGGCGCCTTGGTGTGAGGATACTAAGGCGCCTAACAGGCGCCGTGGAAGGTGCCTTTCACGGCGCCTTTTAAGCGCCTTGGTATCTGTTCTGAGCTTTACCATTTAAGTACTCCATAAGCGCCGTAGTACATATTTCTAGGAGGTATTTTTAATATATTTGTCTGTATTACCCCCTGAAATTTTATAAATGTAGTGGTTAATAATGAGATTTCGAATTTTCAACTTGCATAATAGACTACCAAGATTTATGCAATTATTGCAGCAATGATCATTTTTTCTCATGAACTATTAAATTTTTAACAAAAATGAGTCATGTATAAAACACACAGTTTAGTAATTATGGTTGAAAATGAGATTTTGACTCATAGAGATAAATAATGCTCAATTAGATGCTTTGTCTGTGATTATTTTATTTTATTTTATTTATTTTTGGTTGAAAAACTAACAGTTTATGACAAAGAGATCATTACTATAATAATTGGATAATTCATAGATCAGTACTATATAAGTCGAAATTTCGGGTGCTAAAGTAGTACAATAAATATAATTCATGAGCTATTGCTATTATCTACCCTTTGTGGGTCAATAATAGTAATAGTCACTGATTTATACTCATTGTACCACTTTGACCCCTAAATTTTCATTTTATATAGTGTAATAACCCATGAATATAATTATTGTAATAATTACTCTTTTATCACAAATTATAAAATATTTAACAGAAATAAGTTCTTACAAAGCACATAGTTTGGTAATATACTAACATTAAATTAACATAATAACTTCATCATGATCATATCTATATAGTCTATAAACTAAGTATATATATACATTAGTTTTCTAAGCCAAACTATGAAAGACTACATAGTTTAAATCGACAAAGATTAAGAACCTCAAATGAGAAATTGTATTAGTTCTTCGACCCACTCTTCAAGAAGTCCATTGATATCATTCTTTGTGTAGAAATTTTGTCCATTAAACTACAAATTCAATACCTTATTTGTTAGAAAGTAATCAATCAAACTATAAATTAGAAGAGAACTAATAAAACATATGGTTACATACCATTGTGGTAAATAATTTAACATTGGCTTGTTCAATGACTTCTCTCATAAATTTACATATGTAGAATCCACACTCAACACTTGTCGGTTGTCTTGGGCACTAAACATAAGCATGAAGTAAACATAAGTAATTTTAATTAATCTTCCACCGAACAAGTGTTATTAATTCAAGTTTAGTACCTTTATTAACTTATAAACCGGACCATTTGGTCTTCCTTTCTTCCTTTTTTCTACATTATATATGTT